>CARXXK010000005.1:23560829-24160829 GCA_949089665.1 Macrosiphum euphorbiae | reverse complement strand
TGGTAGAGCTTTCTAAAATCTGTGTGAGTTGATCCCAATCGCAACAATGATGTGAGAACTTGGTACCACTAATTATGCACAAAATATTCAACAATTCATTTATGTACCGCTGGCGTCCTGACACATCTGGCTGACTGTCATCCAATGAAGTGAAGAACTAAAAATTGGGATTTTTTTTTAAAAAATATATTTAATCATATTATTAATGAATCATACTTTTATAACATAGTCAGATAATTTTTTTTCTATCTCATCAAGCTGAGTGTCATCCTTTAATTGTTCCAAGAGTCTTGTGTTTCGATAAAATGATACTAACATACATACAGCTTGTGATCGTCTAAACCATCTAACTGAGTCGTTAAAGGCGTACGGCAGAATACACTCAATTAAATTAATGTTACGTTTCCATATAACTTTGGACAGCAATGACTCGAATAAAGATGCAGGTAATAAACAGTCTCTATTTGAAGTATATAACAAAAATCAGTTAATTTCAATCCCAATAAAATTTTTAGTCAATTACCTTTTAGTAAAGAAATCTTTAAGCGAATCCTCCAAAATGCTGATTACTTTAGATGACTTCTGTTTTTTTGTTGGCAAATCAGATATCATGTGAGCATACGATTTTACAAGGAATGTGCAGCACTGTGTTATATTTGTACTTATATCCAAAAACACGGGTGTAGCTAATGAAGATACAAAACAGTGTTTTTATATTTCATTTATTAATTTTGAGGCTCATATACACTTACTTCGTACACCTTTATTCATTAAAACTTTTAAAACCATTGAGATTAATTCATCGTCAACCGATTCTGTGTCATTGATTTTTTTGATTTGACTTAGTTTTTTTAATGCTGATCGAACTCGAGTCTCCAGAGGTCGTTGTAGATTATCCTTGATGCAATATTCCAATAATGCAAACAAAGTTGGAATAGTATCCAATATGAGACATAAAGATGGATTATTATCCAAATATATATCCACCAAATCCATAACCCTAATAAAAGTTAAATATTTAAAATTAAATCATTATTAACCTTGGAAAAATATACCTCAATCTAAAATTTATTTTCTCTTTGATATGTTTAGGGTTTTTGTTTGAATTTTTCTTATAGCTTTTAAATGCCTCTGATAATAAGTCATCCATTATTTTACCATCTTCTTCGGTCATATCATCAATATCAACAGATTCCTAAAAAAATGTTTATATTTTATTTTGGTGTACAATGTATTTAAATAATATATTTACATCATCTGAATGCTGATTGGCAGACATCATTGCTTTGTGTAAAGCTAATTTTAACTGTTCATTGTTGTCTTGATCGTCGTCACTAGATTGTTCATCAGTTTCCGAGCCATCAGTTTCTTCATCATCTTCATTATCTAAACCATGTCCATTAATTCCGTTGCCATTAACCTTTTTTTCATTATCACCATTTTCTACATCATCGTCATCTTCTTCTTTGTCACTTTCAGACTCATCATCACTATCATCCATTGAATTTGATGCAGTATCATATTGAGGATTTAAAACCTAAACATAAAATGTCAAGTAGGTATTTTCAAACACATGAATAATGTTGAATAACATACTTCCAAAATTTGATGAGATGCCTGAGGTGTTAATTCTGAACATAAATGTGAAAAAACACGGGAAATCAATTGCCTTAATAAATAGGACTCTCTAGCTAATAATGACAACATCAGCTCTACTACAACTTCGACCCAATTGAGTTCATTTTCGCTATCATTAGTACGGTGTTCATAACAGTTTTGTAATTCCTGAAAGTATTAAAATTGTAAACTTTATATTCCATAATATCTATAACTAATCATACTAAAACATTTAAACTGCTAAATATTTCCTTACTTGTAGAGTGTCAGTGGCCACCGATGGTTCAACAAACAAATAAATACCCAGTTGCAAAAACAAAGTGTGAAAAACAAAAAGAATTGACTCCTCTTTAGATTTTGTTTCACATTTCTTTAATTTTTTTTCAATGTCTTTGGTTGTTTTGATCATTATTTTCCAACTGCTTATATCCTATGATACAACAAAGAAAACCATGTATAAATAAATGAACCTCTCCTGTGTTAAGAGCTTTAATATTGGAATGAATTGATCTCTTATACCAAACTTAAAGTTAAGGACATTATCTGCACATAAGCTTTATTTACATTTTCTGAAATATATAGAATTTTTCAATTGTAATATTATTATTACCCATGACTTGTATAAAAATTGAAAAAATGTAAAAGCCAACAAACAACCACTGATAATGTCCCTAACTTTACTAAGGTTGATGATAATAGACCAATTCACTTTAATATTAAAGTTAATAACTTAAGATTGGTACTGCCTAATGGAAAGCAATTTTGCTATGTTGTACGTGGGTCAGAGAGAAAAAACAAATAGTGCATTGACTTTCTTTTAAATATTTATATCTGTAAGTACATACATCTTTTGAAGTTGACGGCCGAAGTTGACGGCCATCTTTCAATAATTCATCAGTATAATGAACAAGCGTAGATAAAGTTATCCGAAGTGTTTCCATATTTGGTTGTTTGTGTGTAAGTGCTTTCAAAAATGAGTCTTTGATGATGGCTACAAATATGTATTGTATTAAGTAAAGTTAAGTTATTACCACTAATAATTAATTATGTAGTATAATTTATAAATGAGAAACTCACCTGCTAACTCATGGCTTATATAATACTTTTCAGTTGCATTTGTGAAAATTGCATGTTCTAACATAAATTTTAACTGTTCTATTTTCCACATAACATCAGTACTGATATGAAGCCCTAGAAGTCTAAATAATATCAAACATATAAATAATAAAAAAAATAATAATGATTAATGACTTTTAAAACAAGTACCTAGCAAGAAGTTGAGTTGCGTATCCACGATCTTGAATCTTCCAGAAATGTGCCTTTTCATTGTTTCCTTTTTTTTTCATAAGTATAACTTTATGGCATTGTTTGGCCAAAAGCTTAATGTGCTGTTCATCCATTTTTATTAAACAATTTTGAACAATTTTAATACCTAGGAAATCATAGTTATGTAAATACTTATTATGCCGATGAATAAAAATGATAAAAATAAAATACCTGTTATTTTTTCTACCATCATATCCCCAGGAGGTAGAATGAATTTCAATAAGACTTTATATGCAATATTGGGTGTGGCAGATGAGCTGATTCGGTCCATTACAGCTGATATGCTTAAACGAGAATAAGATACAAGTGCATCGGCGTTTGGTCGAGTAAATGATTTTAATAACATATCCATAAACCAATTAGAAAGTATTGAGTGTATACTATCTAGAGAACTATTCTTAACGATATATGTGCACAGTTTCATAGCTGCCATTTGTTGATAGCGATTATGTGGGCCTGTGAAATGTGGCTGAAGTGTTCCCCAAAATGACGAAATAAGTGAATCGCTAATGCTTGCAGATGTTAAAGCAATAGCAAAAGCTTCATACACAGGGTGCTCAAGTACTTCCACGGAGGAAATGTGCTAGATACACAAGCAATATAATTAGTAACAATACAATAAGACAATATTAAAAAACTAAAAATTCTTACAAATATTAGTATCTTTGCAATATCATTCATTGATTCAATACATAAGAGTTCAGTACCAGTCTCCAACACTCTTGGAATAAATGCACCATCGATTAATTTTGGATACCGACTATGCACTTGTATTATGCAATATAATGAATCTAAAGTTTGCTTTGTAATAGGCAATCCAATGTACTTTTTCAAATAAGGCCAAATTATTTCCGAAAACATAACATTATTGGACTAAAATAAAAAACAATATATAATTACAAACAAATCACCATCGCTATTCTTTACTTTTGCATAGCTAAAATAAAAATCACTTACTGAATCAATTCCTTCAGTTAAAAATTTGTACGTCAACAGTGGTAAATAAGACCTTGTTTTCATATTGCCTAAAAGTTCAGCCACAATAGCTTTTTGGGTATCCATCGCTCCAGCACTAAATATTCCACTACGTATCATTGCACCATAACATAACACTTTACCAGACAAGATATCACCTTCTTCCTGTAAAATTAAATTGAAATTCAAAACTTACTTGATACCTATTTTAATATCCCAATCAAAAATCTCAAAAATTGATTTAACACCTTAAGGTTAGGTTAAGATAAAAAAAAACCAATAACTTTTAGATATCAAACATAGGAACAGTTTTTAAGAAGTAGGTAAATATTTAACAGTTATATGTATAGGAATATCGTGTTTAAACTACCTAATACCTAGTTATAATATTTGTATTGAATAATTAAAAACTGAGTTATTCCTATTTTAAATCTTAAGTATCACTATTTACTTTACTAAACTGACAATGCCGCAACAGGTACTTACAGCTTTTGAATCATATTTAGTCAGCTCCTTATCTACAACGTTCTTAAAGTTTTCCAGATTGAACCATGGCTTGTCTGTCAAATGGCTCACAATAACCACCAGAATAGAATAGTAAACGGTTCGGACTTGTGTCTTTGGGGACCCCAATCCGCGTACCAATCTCGTTAACACATAAAATATTTCTTTTTGTCGCTGCTCGTCCAACTGAAACAATAATATTATGTACATTTAAAGATTTACCTAACTGTTAAAAGGCAGGATATGACTTACCGATTCGTTACTGAAGAGCTGCAAATGTTTCACCAGTTGCATGCATAGTTTCGGTTGGGCATTGTGTGGCGCTTTGATGACTTTTGAGAAAAGATCCAAAACAGATTTACTGGCCATGGTTAAAACAGTTCAAATACAAAGATCAAAACGATTTCATTTCCAAGTTAATAGTTTTAAAATGAACAATACACTGTAAATCTACATGTGACGATTCAAATTCCGATCAGAGAGGTCTGAAGACATGTAGAGAAAACACGTGATAATCGTTTGTTTATCGCCGCTTACGTTATCAACGAACGTGGCAAGGGAGAATACAAAATGTTTGGAAATATTTTCTCCGATATCAAAGGACCTATTAACTGTGATAAGACGTCCCGGCATATAATGTTCCAGAAAAAAAAAGGCCAGAATCGTCCAGAATGTAGATTTGTCGAATGTTTAATTTAATTACAGAAAAAAAAATTACAGAATTGAAAACAACCAGAATAAAGAAACCCAGAAAATATTTGAACAGAAAATTAAATGAACGAAAATAAACACTACAGGATAAGAATAAGAATATATATCAGTAGAACGTAAACATACAGAAATTAATATTGCAGAAATCCTGCTAAGTGTATAATCTGGAATGGAATATAATAGAACATAACTTTACAGAACGTTATGATGCATAAAAAAATGTTTGCATAAAATATAACTGAAAATTATTTATTAGAAAACATATTTCCAGAAGTAGGTACACCTATTGAAATTTTTTTAGTTGATAATTAAAATGCTTAGGTACAAAATATAATTTTTTTTACGTATTTCTGTTTTTAAATTAATGACTAACATTAAGTAACCAGTGTCTAGTACCACGAATTAAGATATATCTTAATTCGTGTCTATAAGTATATAGTACAGTGTCGGCCTGGCATATAAAAGGCCTCGGCCGCAATTTTTCTCTGGGGCCTCGATTTTTTTTCTTCATTTACTATATATGAACAATTTCGTTCCTAGAGTTATTGTATATCCCCCCCCCCCCCCCGCTCAATCAGCCAATGTGTAAATGAATTATTTTTTGTAAACTAACTTATGATATATTATGTCAGAATTCAGTTTTTTTCTTATGAATAAAAATAAAAAATGACTATAGTTGTGTGATTAAAGTGAAACCTGTATATTGAACAGCACCGTTTGATGCTGACCGTTAAACGCCAATTATTAACGCTGACTTTTACCTCCCTCCCCCCACTCACCAAATAGTCGCTCGATTAAAATTTTTCCACTTTTACAATTCTCTACTAAAGTCTAAAACCAAGTATTAACTTCTGACGTGCTTAATGATACACATGATTTTAATAAGGTACTAAACAAAATGTAATTCAAATTACGAAAAAGATATCATCCAAAATATAATAAAGAAGACGAACAATGAACAAAAGTTGACACAACATTATTTTTAAAGAAAGTAATAGCTAAATATAAAAAACTTAAATACTAAATGAGCAATTCATGTAACATTTTAGATGACTTAGGTAGTTATGTAGCTATAGTATCAATAATTTGAGTTTTCTGAATCTTGATATCTTTTTCAATTGCAATAAGCATTAAATGTTGTTGACTTATTGTTGATCTGATTTTAGACTTCACAAGTTTCAGTTTAGAAAATACCCTTTCACAAGTCACTTGAGTAGAGGGTAAAATAAATACATATTTATAAACTGTAAATAAATTATAAAATGAGTTTGAATGAAATGAAAGTTCTTTAATTACTTAACTTAATTGTTCTTACTTCTTTATTTCGATATAGCGCTAATGATAATAATTGATTAGACAATTTATCAAACCTATTGTACGGCCATACAAGGCCCCACACATAGACGTTATTGACTTATTGTATTTGTACTCGTTACGATTTTCCCGACAATTTTGTTGTACAAAAAATCTTATGTGCGTTCAAATCATCTCGTTTATCATTACATTTGTACTACACCTTATACGAGTAAACAGCACACCACACACGTATACACCATGACAAAATATAGATTCTATTATATCGTACTAGATAGTAGATAGGTACGTGTTTGTAGTGATTGTACACTACACTCAAATTCTATAACTTATACACAGGGCCGGATTTAGGATTGTGGGGGCCCTAGGGCCCATCATCTGGCCATATAAGGTTGACATATAACTTACTGCATAAGCTAAAAGGTAATTATCTCGTGGGGGCCTCTTATTAATTGAATCTTGTGGGGCCCCGGGCCCCGTGGGCTCTCTCTAAACCGGCCCCGTTTATACACTTCGTCAGTAGCGCAACTAGGCCAATTGTCACTTTCAATGAAGGGCTCTATTAAAGTTTTTTACGATTATTTTTGTGAATAAAAATTGGGGTGGTCATATTGATTGTAAAAATTGTTATCCAAATCTAATATAGAAAACAATATTTTTAGTTAAGACTTCGGCTGGGGCCCCTGCAGCCTGTGGGCCCCAGTGATCTACACTCCCTCGTTCATCGTCGTACATTTAATTGTACCGTATATTTGACGCTTTGTTGACTACTCTACGTTGGGGTGGTGGTCCTGGCCACTAATTATAAACTAAAAAAAAAAAAGCTCAGGGCCTCGGCCGCGTTCGCGGCCCCGCGGCCCTGGCCAGGCCGACACTGATATAGTACACATTTATTAATAAATAATAATTCTTATTAGGACAATAATGCAATCTGTTGCTTGGTTCCAATGGTCTTTTGTTCCAAAAAAAACATTTATCCTGATAAAGTTTGCCGTGGTTACTATCATCAACAGAGTATTTATTTATAGTTACCGGGCCTGTCTGTGAGTAGTACAATAATATGATTTTACACGACACGGCCAGTAAAGTTGTGATATTGCATGTAAATAAATAATTAATACTTTGTGGGATTTTGTGAACCCGGCTTACTATCTTTTGGTTATCATTTTGTGACATTGCATTAAAATTTGTATTTTTTCTATCGTCATTCGTGCAGACATAATATTATAGAAATGTTGTTTTAATGTTTTTTATTTCTATAGTCATTCCGCATTCGTACTACATCACAAACACTATAATCATTAACTTTTATTGTGTTAAAAAAAATTTTATCGAATAACATTTAAACATCACACTTACATACTAATACTTGAACATTTATTTTACTTCCTAGTTACTTTAATAATTGATGGCTATTGGCTGCTTGTAAGTTAGTACTCGAGTGTAACATTCCCGGTTGGAAATCGCCAATCGGTATCAATACGTCCATACGATTAAACTTTGTAAATACAATGGTAAGAAAGCTGCTGCTCACTTTGGGTCAATGTCGTTTGAACTAATGAAATTAATATATTTCAGTTTTCCCTGAGTTTATTCAATCATATACTCCAACCTTTCAACACGACATACAGATGTTGGTCAGTGTCCATGCTTCCTGGCAGCGAACGAGAAGCCGTCGATAGTGGTGGAAAAAGTAAGTCACCTTATTCCATTTGTGTGTACTGTGCATAACGTTTTTCTTAAAACACAATGGTTTCAGTTATAATGCCTCCATCTGCTCTGGACGCATTGACTCGATTAAATATCAACTACCCAATGCTGTTCAAGTTATCTAACAAAAGAAGCAACAGACAAACACATTGTGGTGTATTGGAGTTTATCGCAGATGAAGGAAAAATATACATTCCTTATTGGGTATTGATTTATCTCATGTTATAACTGGCTTAAATTTAGTTGAGATCCCACACTCTCATTTTTTAAAAATTCTTATTAAATCTACTCAATATGACAAAACCATATATTCAAATTATTTCAGTATGCTGATGAAAACTAAAACTAAATATTTTAAAAATCTATTTAAAAAGGTAATTCTATAGAAAACTACACAAGAACTTAATCTATCATCTATGTACATTTTAATAAATGTAATATTAGTAAATATATCTATTATAGTCTAGCCAACAAACTTACGATGTACAAATCGATAATTCGTACGGCTTGGCTTTACAGCATCCAACTATGGGGGCTAGCAAAGCCATCAAACACTAAAACCTTGCAAGCATTCCAATTCATATGCCTAAGCTTAATAACCTTTGCCCCTTTGTATGTAACCAATAAAAACCTCCACAAAGACCTTAATATTCCAACCCTCAACGAGTTAGCCAAATCTCATTGCATAAAATTCCACCAATACTGCGCGCTCATTCAAATCCATTAATTAAAAATCTAGTTAAAAATAAAATGGCCAAGAGACCTGCTTAATGCTTAAAAAAAAATCTATTATAGTACTATTGAATAAATCAATTATTAATTTGAAATAACTACTCTCCGAAATGAGTTGTTATAAATAGAATATTTTTGCGAAATTGTATATAATCATTAAGAGTTGTTTGATTGGGATTGCCTTTATTTATAAGATATTTTCAGTATACCAAGACGCTTAAAATTTTTAAAAAGTGATAATTTGTCTGGAATTTAAACTAGATTTGTTCTATAATTTATATTGTAACCCTCTCATGTGATCCGCCAACTGTATTTTATTTAGATGATGAAAAACCTGTTACTAGATGAAGGAGATATGGTGCAAGTTGAAAGTGTTTCATTAGAAGTAGCCACATTTTCAAAGTTTCAACCTCTGAATTCCGAATTCTTAGATATTACCAACCCAAAGGCTGTTTTAGAAAATTGCTTGCGCAATTTTGCTTGTCTGACTACTGGTGATGTAATAGCTATAAAGTACAATCAAAAAAATTATGAAATGTGTGTGTTGGAAACCAAACCGGGTAACGCTGTTAGTATCATTGAATGTGATATGAATGTTGATTTTGCTCCACCAGTTGGTTATCAAGAGCCTAAGCATGAAAAAAAACCAGCTACAGAAGATATGATGGTTGATCCTGCTGATTTAATGCCAGAACTATCTGGTTTTATAGCATTCAAAGGTTCAGGCAATAGATTAGATGGTAAAAAAAAGAAAGAAAATACTGACGATCCGCTTAATCAAGTTAAAGCAGCATACCAAAGAGGAATTCCAGATTACGAGTATACTTTAGGAACTATACAGTTCTTAAGAAACATCCGTCCAGTTATTAATGACAAAGAGGTAATAATTACTATATCTCAATATGTTAAAACCTGTAACCTATAATCTATATTTCTTATCAATAAAATAAATCATTTTCCTATTTAATATATCGTTGAAAAATTTTATAAATTCAAAATTAAAATATAAATATAAATTAATATTTGGCATTTCAGAATGAAAATCAAGATGGTTTTAAGCCATTTGCGGGATCTGGATCAGTACTCAAAACAAAAACAAAGAAAAATTAATATAGTTTTCTTTCATTACATGTACATATTTGTTTAATATAAGAGAATTTTGATTTTATATAGTGTATTGTTTTAAGATAATTCAATTTCTTATTCTAAAAAGGTTTTAACTTGGTGATTATTTTATAATTAAAAATAAATATTTCATACAATAATTATAAATTTGAGTATTGACTTTAAATTAAAGCATAATAGGCTATGCTTATTCTAAATAGGATTTTTATAATTTAGAAGGCTCTCATGTAAAAATATGTAATAATAACTTATTTACCGTACATTTTACAATGGTTTATTAAGTTTATTTATTTATTTTTACATTATTTGTCAGTACTTAAAAATTACTGAGCAAAATAACTAGTTTGAGAAAAATATCCCAATTTCTTACTACAAGTTACAACTATCAGTACTATTTATTTATTTATTTATATATATTATATACTAAACTGGTTTTAAAACCAGTAAAATACAAAATAATTGTCTGTACATTTTCTGCTGAACTTAATAATGATATAATTTAAAATTTAAATACCTTACTTATATATACAGACAACAGACATCAAAATTAAAAAAAAATTATGACAATAATAGTGGAACAGCATAATAATAAATAATAAATATAACAATAATAGTAACAGTAATAAACAAGAAGTGACTAAATAATTCAAAACATTAATTTAAACAAGTTAATTTTAGACCATAAAACATTCTGGCAAAATATTAACGTGACATATAAAATAAATCAACATGATCTGTAATATACTTATATGGTTTACCAATGACAGATCTCTGGGGAAATATGAGGTGGAAGTATAATTCAAAGTCTAAACTATTCATGTTATTAAAAACTTAAATTTGGAGTCATCAGTGCCAGATTTAACAGATCATACATGTCGGCCCCTTGACTCAGCTTCTCACAATTATTTTTTTACTGAGTGCCTACATCAAAAATGAAACGGAAAATAAATCAATCTAATAAATCCAGGAATAAATGTCATGTACTGATGTGTGTGCATATAGATTTGAGATACCTAGATTTGTTATCATGTATAATGTTTTTAATGCAGAAAAAAATTGTGTTGAGGCGTTGAACCCTGAAACCTCTATTATTTTTTTTACTTTTCACTTAAGCTATGAAATGTAAGAAGTTGGTGGACGGCTAGTTTAAAATGATTGCCAAGTATGTATAAAATGTAAAATAAAAAAATTTATTACATTTTTAACTGTAAAAAAAAAAAACAATTTTAGGTATGTATTTCTTTAGCGACATATTTCTGAACATGGAGAACGGATTTTATTGTTTAGGGTTTTGAAAGAATCACATTGACTAGGATAGGCACTGTGAAGAGTTTAAGACATTTATCTATAATAGTTCAATAATTCATACCTTTGCAATTGTACATCATAAAAGCACACATACCTATGTAAATAAGTACCAAATTAAAAATTCGGTCAACGTTATTAGAGGGCTAAAAAGTACTGAATGAGTTCTATATGAACAGTACAACATTAGTTAACATTTTAGTAACGGACACCAATGGCGTCCACAGGGGGGAGGCTAACGGGCTGAAGCCCCCCCCCCCCATTGCCCGTATTATATTACTTAAACAAAATATTTATCAAGTTTCAACTGTCAACTGTAGTAAGCAAGACCGTAAATGTCATATACGTCTTCAGTGCCGTAAAAACCGGGTGTGCAGAGTGTGCACCGCACACAGGCCTCGGGCCTCATAATATATCGAAGGGCCTCAAAAGATCTAAAGACTAATATTAAACTAATATAAAATTATTAAAATATATAAATTATTTATTATTGATTTGGAAAGGAAACCAATGTAGTTATTTCATTTTTTTTTATATACCTAGCATGGAGTCGTGATCACTGTTTTTAGATTTTGAGAGGAACGAACAAATGTATTGATTTTACAAGATGTGTACAATTTTTTTCATTTCTGTCGGTCATCAACATTGGGTGGTAAAAATATTCCGAATTTCGAGATCAGCATTTTTTCTGTTAGAAAAGTGAATCTAGTTGGTACATTTTGGAGATCGAAACCGAAATTTTTAGTTTTAGATATTACAAGCGTTAATAAAAAAAAAATTTTCATTTTTACCTAAAACCAAAAATTGTATTTTTTGGTATAACTCGAAAACTAATAACCGTAGACCATTGAAGTTTTCACCAAATATTTATATAAATATTTTCAATAAATTATATTTTGGAAAATTTTTACTTTTTTGAGTTAGTTATAGCCTTGAGAAATTGTTTTAAAGTTATAGACTATTTTAAATTAAAAATTTTTTTTGTTTAAGCCCGAATGTTTGTCTACTGACTTTAAAAATTGCAAAAAAAGTTTTTGGGGTGAGTATTGAAAAAGATAATAAGGGACCTCAATATTTTGGTTTTGCACACAGGCCTCAAGTAGCCTAGTTACGGCACTGTACGTCTTACCTGGATGAATTCATTTTTGAAAAAAAAACATTGTATTTGCATACCAATTTTTCTAAAATTATCTGTAATTTTTCGGTAAAACTGTAAAAGTATGAACTACTTGTATAAAAGACCTTGTATTAAATTGTCTAGCCTTAGCTATACACAATTAATATTTTTTTAAGTTTTGAACAACTAATTAACTGTGGTTTTGACGAAATTTGAACTTTAAATGCTTATAAAAAAAAACCATGATGAATATCTATCGTTAATATTTTAGATATACTAAAAACTTACGTATTACTTTTTTAGGCTTTTTGATTGGATGAATAATTTTTTATTGACATTTATAGAATAAAAAATGTTAATAAATCAAATTCAATCCAAGTGAGGATGGTATAACCACATAATAGATATTTAATCTATTCATGATGACATTAACCAATCAAGTATACAAATTGAAACTGAATGTTGGAAAAATATATTAAAACGAATAACAGTCTTAATACTAACGATCAGTAAACAAAACTCGGCTTTAAGAGGTCTCCTATTTATTTGGAAAATTAGTAATTAAATTACAGGGGTGGCAAAATTAAGTTTTGCCTACATATAAAAAATCACTAGGACCGGTCATGGATATAAGTATATAACATTGAGTCTTGATAACAACCAATTTATGTTGAAGTTAATTATTATATTATAATCAAAAATATAATAAAATATGTAATACCTATCAACTTGGTTACAGATTAGGCTAAATATTGTAGTAAATACTGACAAGGTGCATAATATAAATATAAATTCTTTAATGTCATACTTCGTGCAAACTTAACATATTGCACGGCGTGTTGTATAGGCAAAACAGGTACATTATTACTGCAGTGTTCATTGTTGTCCATAATGTATAACTTATAATCTAACACTAAAACATATTTGAATTTGAACGAAATTACATATTTAAAAGTAGAATAACGATTAACGATGTTTCTAATTTTGTTGTTATTCAAAAACATTATTCATACATAGTGGGGACTTAAAACTTTTACATATATTATAAATATTATACTACACGCAATGATATTTTCAAAATATTCAAATTTAATTCAACTCATTAGTCATTAGTCATTATCTGTTTATATAATGAACCTATTCACACTGTTTTACGGCAAGGTGCTATTGAATAAAAAGTTAAACAATTATATAGTATGATATAAATATCTAATATACCTACACTATTATAATAGATAATAAAATTCTAATAATATAATGAATGCCATGTTTTCACAAAAATTAAATCGGCCTACGCCTTACAGCCTGTAGTACTTATACTCTTTTTAACAGCATTATCAAAAAAACATGTCATGCATTTACTTTATATAGACTTTATACTAGACCATCTCTACTCAGAATATTGTTTTTCGTCTACAATGAAACATCGTTGAATTCAAATTTAAGACATCCATTTCCGCAGTGACCCACTCAACACCTACAACTGTACAGTGGAGTGGTACCCACTTGTCAATATTTTATATGGTTATTTAAAATAAAATCTGAAGAAGATTCATTCATCGATAAACAAAAGAATATAATATGATAACTAAAAATTAAACTTATTATTTATTAAGATTAAAATATAATTATCAAGTGCTGTTGCATGGAAAATTCGTTCTTTGCTCTACAATGTAGGCATAAACAATTTAAATTGATAGTCGATTGGCAGATATCAAATTTGGAGCAAATGTAATTCTTTAAAAATGACCTACAAGTGTCATCAATTTGGTCAAAAAAATGTCGTAAAAAGTCGTGTGTGTAATTTCTCAAACAATAATATTACAGTGATTATCGCCTTAGCACGAATTAAGATATACCTAAATCGTATATATATCTTAATTCGTGCCCCTGAGCAATCTCCACGTTCCGCCACTGGTGATACACCTGTGGAGTGCGCGATGTATCGGAAAACCCGCACTTCTTTAATATGAACAACAATAATAATTATTATAAGCATGAATCTAAACTTAGTAACTGCAGTGTCCGGGACACGTTCAATATTAAAATATTATATGTTATTATATAATATATCATAAAATGATATTATGTATTATGTTTCAATGTTTGATATAATTTAAAATATTAAATACATAAATGTGATATTTTCTTGCACCAATATGAATTGGGTAATTATAGAGTTAAAAATAAACAAATTAAATTTATTTTATGAATATCTACTAAAAATTTACTGCTACAATATTCAAAGTAGTATTTAAATCTGAGAATAAATATAGACATACCTTTCCAATAAATATGGGCATAATATGGCTATAGTTAGATTTTATTGGCACATTTAACATATTATGCTTCATAGTATAATATAACTAGTATTTATAATCAATGATATTATTTATTTTATTTATATCTTATAGCACAGTAAGTATACTTTCACTAGTATTAAAGCTGCACTTAACTCCAAAAATTTAAATAATAATACTAGTAATCGCGAGTATGTACAAATGTACAATGTACTGTAAAGTAAAATGTATAAAGTATAAAATTAAAAGTATTATAATATATTATGAATTATGATCATTAATCAATAAATGATGAAAAACAAACTTCACTGATTAAAAGCTAACTAAACAGGGTTTTATTTTATAGAAGATAAAATTTCTCACTACACATTTTTTGAAAAATCACTATTGGAATGAAACCGATTTTTTTCCTTCTGATTTATTCGCTGGTAAACGACGCTGGAATTGGGATTTTTTCAAAATTTTGTAGGTTGGCATGAGCCTTCTTTTTTGTTTTTATCAATTGTTATCAAATCAGGAAATCTGTACCCTCCCCGATTGAACTATAATAGTTTTATGGTTTGAACCACGATGTAAAAAAGATCTACATCGTGGTTTAAACACAACACTTCGTGGTTAACGGTTAAAAATCTCTATGTACTATGGATAAACAAATATTATTTAACAATGTAACTTTTGCAATTTGCTGTTTTATTCTTCCGGTGACTGGCACAAGCTGTGGATCTATTTGAGCAATTTAGAATCAATGGAATCGAAAATATTTTACCGGTAAGTAATCTCAGATCTCTAGATTATTCGGTGCTATAATAATATTAAGTATTAAATTGTTCCATGGTATTAAATATTAATGTATTTATAATATTATAATAATAGGAAACACAATCTTCTATTCTTCTGGCTTCTTGGGCAATATTGTAAACGGTGAGCCAAGTTATATTTAAACATGACTTACCCACGCGTTTGGGATTTGGAGGGGGGCGGCTAAAGCCTTACTTCGATAATATTGAATAAGCTTAAAACAAAATGTAGGAAATGTTTGGGGAGCTATGGACATTTATAAGGGGCCCTTAAATCCCCCCTGTTTGCATCTATGAGTTTTACACATGGGCATTGAATCGTACACTTACTGTCTACAACAGTATAAGCTATAATACATTTTTTGTCACACCTGCACCGAAAGTTTGGTTTTCGATAGCGGTTGAAGCTTTTGAAAGAGTCCTTTTTCCGTCCAGCGGGTGGTAAAGTGGGAATCCCTAATAGTGCTGGACGGTAAAGTGGAAATCCCAAAAAGTGCCGGGTGGTAAAGTGGGAATCCCTAATAGTGCCGGACGGTAAAGTGGAAATCCCAAAAAGTGCCTGGCGGTAAAGTGGAAATCCCCAAAGTGCCGGACGCACATATCGTTATAGACACGACGAAAAATAGTAAGTGTGGCTCTCGCGGGAAGGCTTTTTTAGTCTGCCTATTTACACGTTGGCCGCGACTGAAATGACTCACTTCTCGCCCTTGCCACACAATATATTATTTCATCACGCCTGCACCGAAAATTTGGTTTTCGATAGCGGTTGAAGCGTTCGAAAGCGTCCTTTTTCCATCCAGTCGGCGGTAAAGTGGGAATCCCAAGAAGTGCCGGGCAATAAAGTGGAAATCCCAAAAAGTGCTGGGCTGTAAAGTGGAAATTCCCAAAAATGCTGGGCGCACCACATATCACGCGCTTATCCTCTGCACAGCCAGACACTGAAATCTATACCACGGTCCTTACAAAACATAAACTTTTGGTTACCATTTTATAATCATATTATAACCTCCATGCTTGACGCTTAAAATAAATAAAACCAAATCGTTTCTTTCATGAAATATTGTTGTCGTAGAATATTATAGTCTAGTCTTGCTGCATTACCTTTGCCGTGATCGATGAATGCAGAGGCGTGACAAAAATAGTATGTGTGGCTCTTTCAGGCAAATTGAAAGGCAATTTCAGTCATGGGCGAAATGCGGCCGTCGCCTTCATTATATCTGAGAAGATATCTTCTCTACACTGTGGTAGTGTGGTGTATATCTACAAAAAGTAAGTATAAAAATAATAATCTGTTTTGACTTCTTACAAAGTTACAACTAAATAATTGTAAACGGCTGCACATTTGTCAAACCGATAATATGTTAAATACAGTCACACTGTTAAGCTGTCACTATATTACCTACCTACTGTTATTAAATATAAACCGTACACATATTATTATGGTAATTTATGGTTTTACCTTTAACCCGGGTGACGATTTAATGCCGTTCACTGTCCGTGTTTGCTAATGGAATTGCATTAGTCTTCATAAATTACATAAAAAAAAATTTGCTCTAAAATATTCGCACTTCGTATTTTGCAATGGTCATGAACTCATGAATTAGAGTTAGTTACTATAACTTTAAACTGACTAACTTATTTTACAGGTTGCAAACAAAAGACTTATACTTCTATAATTTCTTCATAAATTGGTTTAACCACCAGCAGATACCATCTATACATATATGTATACAATGTGTGTGTATGATTATGGATGGGGGGGGGGGGGTCAAAGTTAACCGCCATGAAACTTAAAAAAATTTTTTAAAAATTTTCTAATACAATCTTCAAACAAAGTTACAAATGTAGGTACGTAGTTGAAAACTTAAGTTTAGAAATTCACTAAATTTTTGTCAGTAAACACTAAACATATTATAAGAATTTTCATGTATGTCATTTTTGTTATTGATTCGACCCCTCCCCTTCCCAAAAAAAAAATTACACTATATACGGTGTGTGTGTGTGTGTGTGTGTGTGTGTGTGTGTGTGCGTGGGACAACAACACGAGTGTTATCATCATGACCGTCCAAACGTTTGTGCCTGCGGTCCGCTCATAATATTCTCTTCTCGGCGTGAAATTAAATAACGCTACTCATCGTCGCGCGCCATTATGTTTGAAGGGATTGCGCCTGCGAATTGGCAATATCCTGACACGCACACACATACACACACATGAGGAGAAAAAGGCTCGGGCGTGCGCGCGCGCACGCGCAGACACACGCACGTAAAATGCAAACACCGCGGTCGGGCGTCACGCAGGATAGACGGAGACCGGGAGCAGTAGCGTTGCTCAGTAACCGAATCGTTGAGCGGCAGACGAGACGACGCCTTCAAATTTTTTTGCACGCCGTTATTATTTTTTATACAATATATTTTTAGTTTTTATCTCACGATGACATAGTAAGTAGTTGCGACACACGTATTATTATCATTATATATATTGTATATACTTATATAGTATATAGTGTATACACAGGATTTATTAAATTCTATATACATATACCTCTACCTGCTACTACAACTACTGTAATTGTATAGTTTTTAATACTCGGCCAATAAATTATACGTGATTTAACAAAACTTTATATTATCATATGGACCTCGTCGATCGGAGATGATATTATGTTATATGGGCATAGGACTGTATGATGCCACTGAGCCAGCGAGAGTCTGCTGAATTTATTCGTTAAATATAGAGATACCTATCTTTTCGTAGGTACTACTCTGTATTATAAACCATGTCGGAGATCGTTATTTGTTTATCTGGTGAATTTTGCGTGTTATACATTAGCTATGATTACATTTGTTATACTGAAAATAATAATAAAAATCTATTCAGATCATTATATAGCCCACACATCACACATAGTCCACGGGTATATGACCCATTCAAGTATGCAGAAAAAATATTTTTTTTTTTTAGGGGGGGGGGATAATGGTCAAAAGTAAGAACATTAATTTAAACTTACATGGCCATACCAGAGAAAAATATTTTTTAAAAAGGTTTCAGTGGAATCCTCTCCCACCCAAAAACTCCGTTGGGAACACCCAACCACCCAGTGTGTCTGGGTTCTCATCTTACTCGTTATTAAATCATCGCATAGACAACAACAAACTTAAAACTGTCAATTAGGTTTTAGATATTTATTTTTATTAATAATACGAACAGGCAGCTCAATAATATTGTTTTTTTAAATAACTATATTTATATATTTCGAAATTTTGGTGACATAGACAATTTGCTCTACAGCCGAGGAATGAGCCCCATATCTTTTTTCACTAAAAAGTATAACAGTAGTCTCGCGTCTCTTTAATGTAAAGGAATATAGAGAACAAAAAAAAAAATGTCTCTTATTAATTATTATAACTTTCATATAAATATTTAAAATTTAAAAGTGGATTGTTTTCGTCTAAATAAAAGTGTAAAGTTAAGACACTTAAAACTTTTTCAAAAAAATATTCTCCTATAGTATGTAATTTTTGTGCAGTATAATTAACCTTAATTTTGAAGTAATATACGTATTTTATTAATGCAAGTTACAATAGTACCTATATCATTGTACATTCATTTATTTATGATCAGTCTGTAAGTCTACTCATTTATTTATATTTTAAATACAATTGTATATAACGGATATTATACATATTATTTACTCTTTCTCATGAGTGTAGGTATAGTGTATACTGTATTCCATACCGTTAGTTGTTAAACGGTAGTGTTGCCCGATATGCAAATATAATATGAACGACTAGTCTAGAACTGAGAGTTAAAGATGAGATAAAAAGTATAGTTCATAAATTCGAATATATAATTTATTTATAAATGATTATTGATTAGTACGTAATCATCATTAAAGTTTTCTTATTAAAACCATATTATCTTTTCTACATCAATAATTATATTTGGAACTAACGCATATTATAATAGGCACTTTGTACATTATATTTGATTAGTGTTTATTTATCTTAATTCTTGAAACCTTTTATACTGTACAAGCTTCAATGGGTAAGATCTAATTGCGCTTATTTTACTCGAATTTCACTTGATATTAAAAAAGTACCTACCTATAGGTTAGGTACCATTATAATGGTTGAAATGCATTTCTGTTAAAAGCAGGTTAATGGTCGAATTGCCGCACTAGGGTTCAAATAAGATGTTTTAACAAAAATCTTATACAAATATACATTTAGAGTAAATATTAAACCTTATTCATTGCACTTTTCACACATTTTTTTATACATGTTTTTATAAGTGCCTACAGTTTTTTTGTAATAGGTAGTATAATAATATATAACTCATAACTCACTTTCTTATAATTTTTACAAAAAAAAATAATTTCTTCAAAATATTAAATATAATATACATATATTATGGGAACTCATGGCCCCCCCCACACGAACATGTTCAGTGGGGCCCATTATCTTCTTGAAGAATAAAAAAAAAAAATATTATATCCACGCCATACGTATAACATTAAAAAGTATAAAAAAATATTAACTAGTATGACAACGATTACATTTCAAGCAGAAAGGGAAGTTATAGTGTTTTTAAATGTTCAAAATAAGTTTGGTTTTAAAAAAATGTTGTTGTAAACCCTTTTTTGTGCACTTGTTTTTGAACCCAAGTGCAGTTCGACCATAACCTGCTTTTTTTCTCAGTTTTTTCGACAATCACCTTTTTCATTAACTCAAGTGCAATTTAACTATTTAATTTAGGTAACAAGTGCAATTCGACTGTCCCGGCTTCCATTAGGTACCCAGTATAAAATATTTTTGAAGAGTTAAGTATTTCTGTAATACTTTTAAGAACATTAATTAATTACATTAATTAATTAATATAAGATATTGGAAATGTTTTGAAAAATGTACTTAATTTGTTTATGTAGTATTGGTATAATAGCCCATGTATAAGAATGCGCGCTCCATGGGCAAAAACCTACTAAATCAATAAAATTTATTAAAGGTTGACATTTTATACGAAATTTTGATGTAATGTTCAAACAAAAACCTAGTGACGGCGTTGAATTGTGTAGATGGGCATGTTTTTAAGGTCCTTGTAACATTTTTACTTGTGTCTTATAATAACAGCGATTTAAAAAAAAACCTCAGGAAGGTACTCCATTTCTTGTTGAAGTGCAAAAAAAATTATACCATTAAACAATATATTAACAACCACGACTAGGTAGGCAATATTGTACTGTATATGTCTGTACACTATATTAATGTTATAATTTATATTTATAACTGTATTACCAGCTAATAGCTATACCTCATTTAATATACATAATATTACAGAGACAGAGTACATATTATTATAAATAGTATAAGTATGAATATTTAATATATCTCTATGACGTACAATCACCTGTTCAAATTTGTACTCATATCCACGTCTTCTGGAGACGGAATACGAGAGAATTTGCTTATTGAAATAATTATCAGCGTACACATTATTACGAGTACCTACCTCATCGCTATTATTAAATCGTTTGCTTTTCAGATCCAAAATCCGTGGGTATATAGAGCCACTTGCAGTCGTAGACAGCAACAACTGCGTTAAAAAAAGAATAATCAAGTGAGAAAATGGGCGTGAAGCGGAAGGAAGACGGATCGGCAGTGGAGGCGGATGTGGCCCCTGCCGAAGACGATGGAATCGAACTGAAACCCAAAATGAGCCTTTTGAACGGCGTCACTGTCATCGTGGGAAGCATCATCGGGTCCGGCATATTCATATCACCGACGGGCGTGTTGGAAAATACCGGATCGGTGAACGCTTCGCTGATCGTTTGGGTCTTGTCCGGAGTATTTTCTATGGTACCTACTTGCATATTATAATTATTATGATTGTTATTATTATTTTGGATGATTTTGACTTCCCTCAGTTCCAAAATATGCCCAGGAAAACCACAAAATAAATAAAAATGAAACAAACTATGAAATATTATGATAATATGTATAATATGATAGCTTGCCTTTACACTAAACATTGTACAATGACGAAAAACGTACGTTCGGAATAAGAAAATCACAAATAAGACGAATGAAATATTATACTTCACTGTATGATATATATCAGTGGCGTTGCCAGAATTATTTTACGGGGGGGGGGGGGGGGCTGATCAACTTTTACACTTTTATACATTCAATAAGTACTACCACAAATGGATAACTGAAAAGTGTTAATACTTCCAGGTAAATTTTTAAATATAATGCAAGACCTTTTGAGCGACTATCATAGACCATAAAAATAATTTTTAAATTTTTTTAACATTTCGGGAGGGGGGGGGGGCTGCAGCCTTTTCAGCCCCTCCCCTGGCAACGCCACTGATATGTATATTATACAGGTATAGGCATAGTTATTACGAATTTCAAAATAAAAACATTTCAACAATAAAGCTCTCCGAGTTGTGTTCAGCATATTAAATTAATATAATATAGTTTAATGCGTTGTTATTATAATGTATATATGTTGTCGTTACAATAGGGGCAATTATTAATTCAGATCTATGGTTTAGTCGTTATACAATGCTAGTTGGTACAATGGTCCTCGTGCCGAATATGTAAGGTAGTATTAATAAAATGCTATAATATTCCTATCAAATAGTTGGAGAATATATAGCTTTTTATTATTATTATTATTATTACAACACTTTTTTTAATGCACGGGGAACTCCGCTACATACATATATTACAGGAAAACAGATATATTATTGGAAAGGTATTGTCGAATACAGTTGTACAAAAAACAACTTTTTACACAATTTTTTTTTTTTTATTAGAAAGTCAAATACATACATTGTTAAAAATAAATGAATGCATAATTTAATTTGATTAATTTGCCCCAATAAGCGTAGCTTGTGGTGGGGCAAATGATTTTACATATGTTTACAAAATTAAAATAGAATTAAAGAAAGAAAAACAAAAAATTAAATTAAAAAAGACTGTAAACTGTTAATATAACTTTAAAACTACAAGATTAGTAAACTATGACTTTAAGTCCACTCAGTGGCGGCGCCAGGGGTGGGCCAGGGTGGGCCCGGGCCCACCTTAAAAAGTCCCAGGCCCCCCCTGTGGCCCACCCCAAAAATTAAATTTAATCATATTAGAATACTAAAAAATATCTCATGAATAAATCATGATTTATTAAAATATGAAAATATTAAGTCATAATAGATGGCGTGAACAACATTTTGAATGGGTTGACAACTATGCTCTATGTATGCTTTCAAGCCTCATAAATAACGTGTATTTTCCAGAGGCTGAATACGAAAATAATAAATTATTATTAAATATTCGTTGGTTTTGAGTGTAATTATGGGTTAGGGAGTATACAAATTAAAAAGTGTTTACATGAATATATATTTTGTTAGGAAATAAATACTATTAATACAATACATGTTTACAAATCATTGTTTTAGTAAGTTTACACGATGAAGTGTAAAAAAAATTGGAAGTTGACCCTCCCCCTTACCCCTCTGCGCAATTGCCTGTCATCACTATTGTTTATATATATATATCAAGTCGACAATTTGGCCCTCCCTAAAAAATTTGGGCCCCAGCCTGGCCCACCTGGTATTAAAGTTCTGGCGCCGCCACTGAGTCTACAAATTAAGATTTTTTATTAAGTGATTAAATATAATTTTTTTTTGTTATTTAAATAACCTAAATTTTTTCCAACCTTATGAAAAATATCTTTTTTAAGAAGTAAAGGCATAGAATTAAACATAGTTGGACCTATAGATAATTTATAAAATGTTTACCAATATCTTTTTTTGTCTACAATAAGTTTAAGTCATACTCCCTTTTTTCACGTACATCAATAACTTCTTTGTTAATAACTTCAGTGGCGTACGCAGGATTATTGAATGGGAGGGGCTTGAAAATTAATCACAATTTTATTTTTATTTTGTCCAGTCTTATAATTGCAGACGTTTAGGTGAGGTATTTGAAAATGTTTGTACAGCTTCAACTTTTAAACTTTTCTAGTACAAAAAATGCTCTTACCATACACTTCATAGGAGGTTTTTGGAAGCAAATTGGATCTAGTTAGTACTTTTGGGAGGTCACAATAGAAAATTCTCAGTATTATTTAAAATAATCGGGAATAACAAAAATAAATGAAAATTGTTAAAATTGTTTGGTACCTAATCCTGATTAGATCCCGTCTTCACTTGGATTGCATTTGATTAATTTTAATTTTTTTTTCTAAAAATGTCAATAAATAATTATTTGTTTGGTAAAAAAGCTTAAATATTTAATACAAGGTTCATCATAAGTTTTTATTATTGCTAGGTATTTAAAAATATTAACAATACATATAGGCAAGATTATTTTTTAAAAGCATTTAAAGTTCAAATTTTGATAAAACCACAATTAATTTGTAGTTCAAAATGTATAAAATATTAAATTTGTATAGCTAAGGTATTGGAAAAAGCAATAATAATACGGGCAATGGGGGGGGGGGGCTTCGGCCCGTCAGCTCCCCCTGTGAACTCCACTGTTTGCGTTCTAATTTTTTGTAATATAGCAAATTGCATGGAGAGGGACATGATCGGAAGTACATTAAGTTCAATGTAATTATTTTTGGAGGATCCTACTAAATCTTTTTTATTTAGATATAATCTTACCATCAGGTTTTGTTGCACTTCTAAAGGTCTTAAAGAGTTGAGATGATACATATGTTGCCGTTAAGGCAGGTTAAAATGAAAATAGAAATACGGCTGAAGCCATCTGTGCAGCAAAGTATAATTTTTAAAAAAATTTACCGGTAGATGCGGGTGATATGAAATAAAAAGAAGTAACCAGTTTATAATATAATAAAACAAAATAATAGTTAATTATTATTTATCATTTAAATGTACATCAAAAGGAAATACCAGCTTAGCTTATAGACTCTAGAACTAAAATATAAGAATTACCTTTTTTTCCATGTAAAACGTTCATACGAATAAAAAAAGAAGAAGCACAAACGTCGATACCTAACTGTGCAGTTTTTTTTTTTTTATAAAAAATACTTTATTTTAGAGGGTGTTGATTTTACAATATTAAAGCGGTTTTACGGTCGAATTTTGATCAATAGACGATACTAGGTTAGGTATACATACATACAAATAATTAGTAAAAATTCTAAAATCGAAATACACGAGAGTACTCGTAAGTTTTTCTTACATGCATTTAATATTATAATATAATAATTTACACTTACCCAAATGTCAAATGATGTACAAATCCACACCTGTGACAAGACTACGTCGGAAATACTTGACGTAATGACGTGCATTAAGAGGATACATCGTGTTACTCGTAGGGACACACTGTTATCCGTCAATATCTAACGAGCAATATTGCAAAAGTCCACTTGGTATGCCATGCCATATTGCAAAACTCCACTACGCAATAGTGTAAAATTGTGGAGTTTGTGGTCGATATAAGAGTTTAAACATCTTTTGCCAAACTTGAAGCGGAGAATATTATATATTTTACGGTAGACAATGACATCCATTACATCCTTTCTATCAAATATAAGTATATTGTCCAACGATGAAGTTACAAATTTACAAAAATAATAAATTTGAGGAAATGTGTGTATATACCGTAGATTGGTCATTGACATTATCTCGAAAACATTCTCCTCTCGAAATCAACAGGTGTTTGAACTCTACAGATATCGACCGTATATATAGACGCACAATGTACAATTTTGATTACGCTTATTGGAATTATTTCGCTATATGTCACCCGTTAGATAGACAACGATGACGCCACTTTACTGCAGAACGGACGTGATTATACACTGAGACAGTACCTACTTACGGGTATTAATGTTTATAGTCCTCTTGACAGTCTTATGCCGAGTTGATTTCAAAATTTATCGATTTAATCCTTTCAGTTCACTAAAACTTAATGGATCAATTGTCGCGTTTAACTCAGTTTAAGGGACCCTTTAGAGCTCGCAGATTCATTAAAATATAACGGTTTGTCGTATCATCGTTTATGCGACCACAGACACTATATTTTAACCGCACAATTAAACACGTCACACGCCTTATTATACTTTATCGGGTCGTCGTCGTGGCCGCAGACTTTACCCGCTATGCATTATTATTCCTCAGGTCGGCGCCTATTGTTACGCGGAACTGGGATGTATGATATCCAAGTCTGGAGCCGACTACGCGTACATCATGGAGACGTTTGGCCCGTTTATAGCTTTCATGCGACTGTGGGTGGAGTGCATGATCGTCCGACCGTGTTCACAAGCCATAGTCGCTCTCACGTTTAGCCTGTACGTGCTGAAGCCCATGTACACCGATTGCGATCCGCCCGAAGAGTCGACACGACTGCTGGCCGCGTGTTGCATAGGTAATTATCACAGCTCGCATTATAGTATATAATATCTACGTGTATACACGGATTATTTTGTATAGGTATAAGGTAATAGATAGGTATATCGACATCGATCTTATAATATATAATAATATATACCTACATAATAATGATTATTATGGTCATTGGCCCGGTAACAGTAAGGAAAAACTACGACTGCGACTGTGTAAATATAAACAATATAAGTTATATTATTATGATATGGAAGGTCCTACTGAACTACGTGTACAATTGGTAGACATGTCAGCTAGTTAATCAGAGAATACTACTCATGAGTATTGTGTGGATGACTTCAATTTTGCACTATTGCAGAATAAGATTAAAGTCCAAAGTTCATAATTATTCATTTTTCTCTCCTTCTCTCTTTCTTTTTTCTAAATCGAGTTATGTATTTTTTTACCTTTAATTTTACGGACATTAGTTGCTGTTGTCTTCAAATATGAAATCATATACTTTTTTATAAACCGAGTATATTATTGTGTAGATTATTTGCCAACTGTTTTCAATAATTTCGAAAACTTTGTTTTAAGAATAATTTTAACTCAATTTTAAAAAAAAATGTCATGTGATTATTTTTTATCTGCAGTGAATTTATTGTATAATGTGATTTTAATAGTGAATTGTAATGGGTTTTTTTTTAATACGATTATTTATCATTGCTTTTAAATTTTATAATTTGCTCTCTTATTTCTAACAAATCTATTCACAGAATTGGCTCGATGGACTGACGTTATAAAATAATAGGGAAAATATACTAACCTATTGTCAATGATAGGAAATTATAAGACACCAAGGTTAACCATAAAAAGAGATTTGCGTATACGAGATTGGGTCAGTGATTAACACATTTTATAGTATTCATCAACCTTAAAATCTATAAAAACTAAATTATAATTGAAATTAAACTGTAATAATATTGTAATAACTAATAATAGGTACATCGTATATATTCGTTTCCTCCAAGTCAGAGAGCTTCCACAATGGTGGGCCTCCCTCTTCATGTGATACCATGTTGTTATTAATCTTATATTATCAAATTTAGGTACTTATCATATATAAAATTAAAAATATTACAGTTTGTAAATAAACTATTTTGTAAAAAATAAAAAAATATTTGTTGTTGCCGAGCCTATTGTGTGCATTGTACATTGTATTTATTATGCTGTTTTCAAATCTGGTCTCTTATTTCTTTTGCCGGATGTACTTTTTTAACCGTTTTTAATCCTCGAAAAGTAAAAATATTGTATAGCTATATTTTACTTTCTCGTTTTTTTTTTTAGTTGTTTCGTTGAAACAGCTAAAAAACGTGGCAGAATTCACACTGACCGTATTCGAAATCTACTGTAGGTACATGGCAAAACATTAAAAACAGTTTTTTTTAAACTTTAAACGTCACTGAATAACAACTTAAATCTGCAGATAAATAAATAAAAACCGTATAGTCACGTTAGAAACCTGCTGCTGCTGGATGGAATCTATTTGTTTAAATAGGTTGATCTATATATTATGTCACTTTTAAAAAACGTATATGCGTAATCCGAAATGAGTGAACTCAGTACCACTATCTATTGCATATGATTAACCATTATTGAAATTAGTTTAATTTACTCATTTTAAATACAGAAAACATCAATTTCGAAACAAAACTTGTAAAAATGTCCTGAATTTGAAAATATAGCTTGTAAAATGACATACATTGGCATCAAACACCTTGTTTGTATGATCTATTGAAATGTACATTGTACATATTACAATATTTTCGAGAAATTTATAGTTTTACTCCTAATTTTTATAGTAATATATCAGCAAAAACAGACATAAATTGCTATTTTTACTAGATTTGTTCTCGTGAAATATCGTTGCCGGTAAATAACTGGTAGTAGGTATTTATATAATTTAATCTAACAATCACTTGGTCTGTGATCGTTAATTTCACAAGTTTGATGATTATAAGTACATTTTCACCTAACGAATCCGAATGTAAATTTATTTTATTTTAGTGTGATGTCTTTAAGTTTTACCAATTTCACAATTGTATATAAATTATAAAATAAATCTAGAGAACAACAAACGGTCCAGTAGACTTTTAGATAGCGTGTACAACTGCAGTAGCTTTGTACTGTTAACCCATCAAACATGCAATATCTAATAATAAAATATTAAAAGAAATCCAAGTTTAAACAAAAAAGAGAGGTACCAATAACAAATTATAGAGTATTTGATTAAAAGTGTATTCAAACTTCAATTAAAATATGTGTAAATAATAAATAAAAACTGGTATTTATCATTGATTGGGCATAATATAAATTAATTGGCTTTCCAATGAAAATGTTGTTTTAAAATTATTTATAGGTTGATGAGTTTGGGCAAGTGGGCAACTGCACTATATATTATGCACTGCAATACTTAACCATTTTTCATTTTTAGTTACAGTATTAAGAGACTGATCAGTGATAATTTAATAAAAAAGTTAAACTTTCAAACAGATTAGACATTTGAAGCTGACAAGAAAATTTGCTCCTGTAGTCTGTAATATTTTTTTTTATTATAAACTATTACGCAGTCGTAATATTATTCAAAAGATCCACAAATCACAATGATAATGATAATAACAATAATAATAATATACGAGGATTGTTATAGGTATTTAATATTAGCTGATGTTTCAACGGACCGTTTAATGAACTTAGTAAAACTGTAATGTTTCATTTTCAAAAGTTATTATTTTTAAATCTGCACTTAAACCTGAATAGTACATAATTTATTTAAGAATATTTCATTCCGGAAGTGTGTAAGAACCGCGTGCGTGGTTTTCTCCAATGGGAAAATCCACGTGGACATAACTACCGTTCCACCAGGAGCTCGGGAAAAATCAATGAAACTTTCGCCCACAGCCTCCCACCAGATGTTATGCGCACATCTAACGGTACACCATCACTAAACCCTCATAACATTATAACAACGACGAGTTTTAAAGTCGAGTTTTGATTAATTTTTCATTTAAAATATTATCTATTTTCGCGTCTTAAATATAATAACATATTATAATATTATATAGTTATGAGTTATGACTATGGAATAAGGAAAGTATGACGCGTTGAATATGATAAATATATAATTATTATATATTATTAATATTATTATTATTAATTTAAAAATCATTAAACGAAATATATATTATTAATAACAGCAGAATATTATATACTTAGGTATATAGGCCAAGTAATATATTCACTCTGTATAAATTCATATTTATGATCCTTTAAATAGTCAGAAAGGAAACACCTTGTTAACTGCAATATTCATGAATAATTCGTGGTGAAGAAGATATTATAACCTAAACAATAATAAATAGGTACATATTAATGTATTATATGACAATAGTGTGAATACAATTTTTTACGTCACGATAACAATAAAACAAATTATTTTATAGAGAGATCGAAATCATATTATATTTTTGTACGCGTTAAATAGATTTAAATTAAACATATCTATATCGGTGCTCGCACGTGGAGGAATCTTTTTGCGTGGTGATGATCTTCGAGCAAGTGAAATGATAGTTTAAAATTTCGTTCATGGCATAGATTAAGATGGATAACCTACACTGCATCTTAATGGCACATAAAGCATAACAATTTAGTTATTTTTTATAGTTAATAAAACTATATAAAAGTTTATTTGAATGCCATATTATTATTTTTTATTCGCATAACCATAACTGTAAAGTTTAAATAAACGAAATATTAATTCGTTTTTGCCTGATATTCTATCACTTTTACATTAGTACGAGGATTAGGTCGGGTTTAACAAAACTCGAATAAACTCTGTAATAAAATTAAATATGAATAATTTAGAACATTCAATATCATCAGGTAAAATATTATTTTAATAGTTATATTTACCAATATAATTTGATAAAACGAGATACTATCTATGAAAATGTTGAAAGGTACCCACCATTAAATTCTAAAGAATACGGGCCAAAACAAAAAATGTATTGAACCTAAATTTGATATATTTTTTTAAACCAACAACAAAGTAAATTGGTTTCATAAATGTTAAATGTATATTTATCGTAGATATGTACTTACTAGGTATATTGTGTAATGTACCCATGTAATCATGCCATCGATCTGAAAACTGAAGTATATCGTCTATTCTATATATTAAATCTACAGAATATACAAAGTATACATCATAATACTATACAATGGAAAATGTTACTATACCTACACATTAGTAGATTACACAATGCTTTATGGACCTTTTGGGGCAATCTCCTATTTGAAAAAAAAACGTAACAATAATAAATAAGCAAATTATGTCAACTTTGAACTTAAAAAGCTTATAAAAAAATACTGCCTATATATTTTTAATATTTTTAAACTGATATTGTATGTGTAAGGAGCCTTGTATTCTATTTTCAAGCATTTTGACCCAACGAAAATGTTATATTGACATTTATGGAAAAAAAACTAAAAAAATTGAAAATTGAAAATGTCCGCAAAAATATCGAAATGTGTCAAAATATTTTAAAATTTTATGGTGGATAGAAAGAATAATATGTATTCAGTGAAATTTTGTGTATCTACGATACATTTTTTTTAGAGTTATACCAAAAACCCAAACCTATTTTGCGTAAAAATTCCAGTATTTCCATAATTTTTTATTGGGTTTTCCCGGCGCTTTTGAAAACTACTGGAAATTTTAAATTTTGACCTTCCAATGCACCAACACCTTCCCATCAAAAAAGATTCTAAAGTTGTAAATAGAAGGATTTTTACTGGGCTAAACTATGAAAACAGACACAAAAAAACACATTAATGCAAAACAATACATAAATTCTCATTCCTCCGCTCAGAATCTAAAATACGTACCTAGTAAAATTTTAAAAACTAACGAAACCTATAAATCTGAGTTTTTTTCCAATAAATAATAAAGAAGTTAATAATCATTTAATCTCATAATAATATATAATACTCTCTCGTCACTTTTAAATATATTTTGAGTTTAACCAATTTTAGGTAGATACCTATAAAATACTTTTTATTTTGTGTGTATTAATGTTGTTTATTGTAGTGATCATAAATTAAATTTTCTTTTTCTTTTATTCGTAAATAGTACTCGCATTTATGGTGAGTGGATTTTCCTTTTTCGTGATAATTTAATCAAATGGCATAGGTATAGGATCATATATTATTACAAAGGCGACGAAACGCTGTAAGAACGCGCGAAAAACATTTGAAATAAAAGTAGCTTTTAAAGGACAGTCTATTTCGTTATTTCAATTAAACGAAGTAATGCGGGGAGATTATCTCTTCGACAAATAAAATTTTCTCTTGAAATCAATAAGACCGTTATTTGTATTGTGTAAATGTGTACCGTAGTTGATGTTTGATATAGTTGATGAAAATCATAGCAGAACTGAATCTTCTTGATTAATGTTTATAACAGACGTTTTCAAACTATGGTTTTACAACTATTATCCGTTTTAAAGAAATCATTTTTTAAGGACATTCATTGTGCATTGATACGTGCCATGAACGTCATATAAGTGGCGTATAACATTTTTTTATATTTCTTAGATAGGTAGTATTATGTTGGTGACATAATATTAATCATGATTGCATTTAATTGAACATGAACACAACTTTGACGGTTCCAAATATTTCACTCAGAACGCAAGATTGCTTCCTATAATATAGTATATTATATTATTAAAAAAATTTTACATTTGTACAACATTGTCCTCTATACGTCTATCACCAACATGACATTGTATAATAGATGATTTTAAAATTTTAACTCCCAGTGATTTATAATATTGTTAACAATTGTTTAACATTAAACTAAAATTTAATATGACCTACTTATAAATTTTTTATACGTAAAAACTGTAAAAATGTTTCAAATTGGTTTTCTTTATTTAAAACTGATATATATATAATATATATGTATATATATATATACATATCTATTATATATTATATATGTATAATAGTTTAACAATGTAATTCAATAAAACAACAAAATACTTATCTTTTAATAAAAATCATAAAAATTAAACAACATATAATAATAAAAACCTTAACTGAACTTATTAATAATTAAAATCATAACAATACATATTACTTTCTTGATTTTTAATCAAGTAAGTATAGTAGGTAATTGAAATGAAAAAAGTCTGAATTTTGAAAACATTAAGAATTTCTGTTAAATAGGAAAATAATAAAAATCTAACTCAGTAATGATGAGTAGGTGGATAATTTAGCTAGCTTTAATATAAAATATTAATGAGAGAGATTTGATATCATACCCAAGCGGTATAACTACTTGAATCCACAAAAACGTTGGCGTTAACAGTCCCAACATTTCTATTTTGTAACTTTTCTTCTAAACTATGATACCAAGCTAGAAAGTGGGTTGATAACTCATTAAAAAGGGATTATCAAGTAGACACTAAATGTGGAATTAAAATTTTTTTTTTAAAACTATTTAATTTTTCACAGATAAAAAAAAGTTATTTTTTGCTAGATTTTCATTTAGCGAGGTAGTTTCCGAAACTGGAAAACGGATTTTGTTGTTTGGGGTTTTGTTAGATTCATATTGGCTAGGAGAAGTGCAGTGGAGATTTTCAGAACTTTATCTCCAATCGTTAATTCACCACAAAGCTGTAAAGCTGAAAAACTTAACCGCGAAATGTTATACAACAGGCGGAGTTCGGGAGGATATTTTCCTGTAACTAGCGTTATAATTTTTTTTATTATCACAAAAAATATTTTAACAGATAACAATGTTTGAAAATTGATAAAAATTAATTATAATTAAATATAATTTAAATTTAAAAAAAAATCAGAAAATACTCATATTTCCTAGTAACTAGTATATATTATTTAATTTTTGATTTGTAGACCGTACTGCACACACTTTCAAATCGTAGTGCACATTGTGTGTCGTGGTGCACATAAAAATAGAGCCTGATTATTATGTACCTACTTGCCTAGTATATAGTTAAAAAAATCCTATTTGCATGATGTATTAAATAATACTATCTTTGGATAGGTTAAGCTGTATGTGTAATTATTGGAATACGATTTCTAAGGCTAAGAAAATACAAATATCAGACTACAATAGTATACTATACAATGACACCTGTCGAAAATACTCACCCGTGTCTAAATTCTTGTTTTTATATTTTGTTTTTTAGTGTTATTGACGTTTATCAACTGCTGGGACGTTAAGTGGGCAACACGAGTGCAAGACATTTTCACGTATGCCAAGTTGTTAGCTCTCATGGTCATTATTACCACGGGAGTTTATCAGTTATACTCAGGTAAACGCTCCAATTTCTTTCATAAGCCATATTATATGTTTCCTCGTGATAACTCGTGTATTTAAAATGCAGAATAACGCGCTACGATAATATTACGAGTTGCGTCAAAAACAATTATTGTCAGAAAAGAGAATATCATAGTCATTGGACTAGATAAAATGACTAATGGTTATGAATAAATGTAAACATTTTGGGTATAGACCAGCGCGTTTCTCAGCCGTTGGTACACCAACACGATCATAAATTATTTTTTGCATTGACAATTATTTCTGAAAGTAAAAATATTACTATTCAGTAAATAGGTGCTTTTAAAAAAATAGACACGTTCAGTTTAATTGCATTTTGGTAATCCAAGGTCGCTGGAAATGTATACCGAAAACTATGTAGGTACGTAATATATGTATATAGTATATAAACCGCTCAAAGATTGAGAAGTACTGGGAGGAATTGCATATGTTTTTGTTTTTCTATATAGCTGACAAATCATATTATAATAACTGCTCTGCAAGACTAAAGTACCCCTACGAAAATATTATTCATTCATTTTTTTTTCTTAGATCACAAACGAATTCAACGATAAGCTTTATATAATATTATTATTCCGCCCGATTTAATGGTACGCATTCCTATTCAGATTTTCCGAATTACGAAATACGACTGCAGACTGTAATCGTTTTCGCTTAGATTTAAAATCGTTTTCAACTGATCTCGTCCTTACCTTGACCTTTAATCTGTATTTCACATTACAAGTGGGGTCAGTAATCGTATTATAGTCTTTTGTGATCCTCAGTCCGTCGTCATTTCCGTCTTTACCTTACTACTCCGAATACTCCTTCGTATTTGGATATATTATTACTCTGATAAAAAAAAAATAAAAAACATTTACTTAATTTATAAAAAATCGTCTATGTACTATATATCAATAGTACCTATATATACGAGTTTAAAATGTAGGTACTCTATGTTTCGATGGGCGATGGCACTGAAATAGGTTACGTACGTATAAATGTTTACACTCATCAACTGTTTACTATAGTCTAAAATAGTATAATGTATTAGAGTATTAGACAAACATTTTTAGTGTGTATAAAATATAAATTAAACATTTTACAGTCGATCATAAAAAAACATGAGATGCACCTACCTACACGATGTACCTATAGGTAGCAATACCGATTCGATTTTCCAAATCATCAAATTTCCATAGTAAATCAATGCATTATCATAACCGTTATTGTATAATATGTTGATAGTTTAAAGTATTTATTTGAATTTTCCAGTTGCTTTCGAATTTTATTATTTCCAGTAAATCGAAAATACGAATCACAAATCAAAGTCACAATAGCAACTGCAAGGCTTAAATGTCAGTGGTTTCAACAATACAATATTCTATAGTTTTATTTTTCTATAATATCTATTCATAATTGAGCTTAAAGGCAATCGAAATGATGCGCTTTCAGTATAGGTACAGCGAAGTATTTCTGAAACAATTTAAGCTTTTCAAATGTCGATACGTTTACATTATACATATAAATTAAATTATTTATTTAATATTATAATTAAATTACATATTTTATAACTCCATCAAGAAAATCATTACGTAACATATAAACGATCATATTGTAATCTATATTATATGAACAGAGTAATTGAAATCAATACATGCATCATGTTTGTACATTATATAATATGTATATGCTCAAAGTGTACAAATTAATCGCAAACCACGTTCTGTAAATTATAAAAATAATAGCCGTTTCACGGAACATATTTAAATGTCACCACGGTGTATAAAAACGTTTTATTATTATCCAATATTAAAAATATTTTATTTTACATGGCACCCTAAATTTATTAGCGATAACAGATTTAAATATTATTTTAAACAATAAAATAAAATAAAGTATTCACTACAAAAAGTGTTTTTTTTCTTTGTAAACACACCGAACTGTATTTAGTTATACAGACAGAAATTCGCTCTTATAAGATGAAACAACCGATCAATATCGTATTGTATATAATAATATTTATATAAAAAATATTTCAATTATTTTTTAGTACAGTGCTGGGAGTGGTTATGCATACATTGTCTTAAGACAGTAATAATAATGATAATAATTACCTACACACAAAGAGTGCATAATGGCAAAGTATGAGTTTTTTTAAATACTTATTGCATTCCATGGTTTTTAACGATGGTTGTAAGTAAATCATGGTTTATACGAAAACACATTTAAATAGTTATATGCGCAAGCAGGACAACTATATCGCCTGCTGTTATATATAAATAGTTAGACATTCGTGCTAATCTATGTCGAACGTGGAAGGGTGTAAAAGCATTTTCCTCGACAAGTTCTCGTTGGATTCGTGCAGACGGCCGGGCAAACGAAGCTGATCGGAGTTCTGATTCTTTTTGAATTTCGCAAAAATCGAAGTGTCCGTTTTACCGAAGTACTTCGATTTGTCGATTCCTCCGTAGTTGTTGTTACTGCTGCCACCAAACGATTTGAAATCGTTGTCGTCCTGCTTTGACTTGTCGAAATCTATAATGACCGGTTGGAAATATTCCAAGACCGATTCTTCATTGGACGGACGTCCCCCCTTTGGCCGGATGTCGAAAAGATCGTCGACCGACTGCGATGGCCCGTGTTTCGCGTTGTACCGGAACGGTTTCAGTGACGTTTTCAAACGACTCCTGTCGTCGTTATCGTGGCCGAAATCCCTCGAAAAGTGTGAGACCGGTCGACCCGAGAACCCGGGGCTGGGTCGTCTATCCGCGCCGAAGCTCTCCGGAAATCGAGACGAGAGCCGACCAATCGTTGCGGATTCCGGCTGTTTGTCTTCGAACAAGTCCCTCGAAAAATCGGGACTGAGCGGATGGTCGTCGCCTAGAGCTGACTTCAAGCCGAACTGCTCAAAGTCCAGCGGTGGTTCCGCGTATTCGCTCCGGAACGAAGACAACAACGGTGCCGGCGATGGCGATACCGACGATTCGGATTTGTGTCCGGTGTAACGAAACCGGGACTGACGTTCTTCCGGATGTCGGACGTTCGATGAGAAACTGGAAACGGAAAAAGGAGTTTGCACGCTGAATGACACTCCTCGATCCGAGTTCTCCACCTTGCTGGTAACGGCGTGATAACCTCTCCCCCGCGGATCCGGTCTGTCTCTGGATGGTTGGTTTCCGTAGTCGTCCCCAAAGCCCGAGTTTCCTTCTCCGCCTCCACCTCCTACGTCGTGTTTTATCAGCGAATACCGTCCTTGCTTGTTGGCAGCCGATTTCGACTCGTCCCAAGCGTTGATATCGCGACCAAAGTCCACTTTGAACTTGTCGCTCTCGTCCCTGAACGTGGTCGCGTCGTTCTTTTTCGCCTGTCCACGATCCGCTTCGGCGGGTGGCGGCCGCGCGACCGGATGGTCGTTGTTCATGTTACGCACCCGTAGAACGTAACCCACACCGTTCGCAGAACCAGGACCGTGTGCACGGCCAGGATCGTTCACAGGACTAGGACCGTTTGCAGGACCGTTGATCATTGACTGTTCGGTGATATCGTGTGACTTGATTATCTGAACGTCGGTAGCGTGTCCGATACGAGGCGCGAAGTACGCGTTCCGAGAGGACTGCGCCGAGTTCGAATCCGTTGGCTTCCGGATCGCAGTACGATTTACATTAGCGTCGATATTGGTTACCGTAGTGGTACGGTTGGTTGTCCACGGTAGACGAACACCATCGTCGTCGTCGTCGTCGTTGCCCGTGTCACGTTTGTGCCGGTGTCCGTTTAGCGTACACTGACACGACCTGTGTTTCGTATCACCCTGAGACAGGCTGCTACTATCCCTGTTCGTACCATCGCCTTGCAGTTCCGTTTCTGAAAACGACGCGATTTGAATGGACGGCTCGATGGTGATGTGTGACACGTACTCGGCGGAAGGCGGTGGCGGCTGTGACGACGGCGACGGAGAATCGTTGATTTGGGCCGAGTGATCGTCGTGCGAGTAATGATAAACGTCGTTGTGATCGTAGTGGTCGTCGTCGTTATTGATTTCGTGTGGTTCTTCTTCCATAACATGCTTCGGATATTCGGACTTGTAGTCCGGAGACTTGTAATCGACGTGCTTGTAATCGGTATGCTTGTAATCGATGTACTTGAAACTATCGGGCGGGTACCCGGCGTGATTATAATTATTGTCGTCGGGCTTGTTATTATTACTGTTGTAATCGACGGGCTTATGTTCAGCGTGACTATTGTAACCGGCGGGCTTATGATCAACGTGACTATTGTAATCTGCAGGCTTATGATCGTCGTGACTATTGTAATCGTCTGGCTTGGTATCATGGTCGACCACGGACTTATAATTGACAGCTGGTTTGATGTACTCCGAAGTCGGTTTGAAGTTGGCGTGAGCCTTTGGATTTTTGTATTTATAGTTATTATTAGTAATATAACGGTATGGCTTGGACGGTTTCGACGGTTTCGACCTGTAATAGTACTTTGGCCGTGTCTTAGAGTCCGGCCAATAGTAATCGGAATAATTTTTCGTCTTAACAGGCGGCGGTAATGGGTGCAATGCCCATGGCATTGATTTGTCCACCTCGAGCTTAATAGTTTTGGACGTTGGCAAAGGAGGTGGAAGCGGGTGTAATGTCCACGGAAGATCGTTTTTCAACAATGTCAACGACGAGTCTTCTGTAGCTATTGAAATTTTTTTCGGATATTTTAGTCTTAATTTTGGTTCAGCTATTTGACGAGCACGCAGTTTTGATAACTTTAATGTTTGCACTGGAACGTACCTGTAGAAAAAAATCAAACGCGTCAATCTACCGTATCAAAACAAAAATTAAAATGTCTCGAAAAAGACTTTAAAAAAAATAAAATGAATATAGTTTCATAAACGATTGTTCTGCAATTTAAATTGGACAAAGGTATTTTCTCTTGGGTGGCGATTTTGAATTATGATTATAAACAATAGTCTTGTACGTGACATCAAGTAACATACATTTAAATAGAAATTCACGTGAATCGCTGAACATTGTAGTATAATTTTCTAGACGCATTAAATTAACGATAATGAATCGAATTTTTGATTAAATATATTAATAGAAGTTCAAGAAAAAAAAAGTCATCTAACACATTGTTATCATTGAAAAAGCAATGAACTAGTGCACATTTCACCCATAACAATAAAATCTGGAAAGTGCAAACAACATATTACATAAATTTAACATAAATCTTCTAGAACCATTAATTATAGTAAAAATAAGAATTATTTTTCAAAGAATTGTTAAAAATTAAAAAAAATTAAATAGTCTAGGACTCTAGGGATTTGAATATTTGATTGCATGTGATCTAATAAACTTATAACGTTTAAATTGATTTAGTCTGGTATTATAAATTATTTTATACTCTTATTAATATATTAAAATAATTATATCTCAAGAATAGATTAGATCTACTAGCTCATCATGGTACCTATAACCTAATGGTGGCACTATAACTCTAAGCTAAAACTATTTAGTTGCCCAACGAAATTGATCAATTATTTAAACAACAATATTATACTTTTCTCCTTAGTAAAAAAAAATAATAAATATAGTAAATATAATAAAAAATTATCTATGACGAATGAAAATACTCAATACACGGGGCCATCGCCCGTCTTCACTTCTATTATTTTATAGTTATTAGCAGAATAACGAGCGCTTTTACAATAATATAATCAAAGAAAATATTTTTTGACTACGTGGGTGTAATTTTTTTTTTGTCTATAATCCAATCAAAAAATAAATAAAAATATTATTATTATTACATTTTCACCAAATAAATATGAATATCATTAAATACCTACAGTCAAACATTTTTTTTTTGTTACACAGCATTACTTCTACTTGGTACATTATCATGTACTTAATTCGTTAAAATATTTAAATTGTATTACTTTCGTATTAAAAAAAAAACACTAGAAAACAGCGGTAGAAGAAATAATCAAAAATATGGTCATAGTATAGATATTATTACTATTCTGCTGAGTACTTTTAAGGATATTTTCGACCTATTAAAAAATAATTCAATTTCAAATCTTAAGTTAATGATTCTCAGGTAATAGATATTTGACATCGATAATTTACAGTGCATAATTTTATAAAAAAATTTCATAACACAATACATAATACATACGATTTCCACTTTGTACGTATAAAAAACACTTCCTATCTACTATATAGTATGTTATGTAAGAAAAATTAGTTATTTCGAAATATCGAAGTTAAATATTATTATAATATATTAATATCGGTAATCGATATTTCAACAAATGTTACCAATTTATCAATTTTTATTTTTATTTTTACTATTCGAATTTATTTGAAGTGATAAATGCATATTAAATTATTTAAAATTGTTTAATCTGAAAGTGTCATCCATCAATATAATATACTATAATATACAAAATATATGAATAATAATACTATTCGAAATGAATTGAATACAATGTACGATTAAAGTGTTGTGATGAATCAATATTGTGTCAATAAAAGAAAATAGAAATCCAATAGGCAATAATAAATATTTTTCAAAAACAGATAATATGTATATCATAAGAAATATAACTATAAGACGTGGCAAAATGGTATGGTAACGTGTTATAATAATAAATTATATTATATAGGAAGTAGGTACTATAATGTTTTTATGATCAGTTTATGGACTGCTGATAATTAACATTATCCAAGTACAAGTCATACACATAATGAACATTGTAGTGATCGAAAAACTTACTTACCCAAAATGTACGGCCAGCTAAATTTCTATTTGAAATCTCACTTTGGAAATTGGTACCCAAATAATCGAATGTTTGTGACAGACCATTCTTAGCAAATTCCAACTTATATGTTAAGTGTTGGTATATGATCTTTACTCTTAGGATAGGAAGAAACTATCATCAATATTTAATACTATTCTGTGTGAGAGGGGATTTTCATGAAATTAAATTAGCACCAGTGGATCAAAAATTAGAAACTAAAGTACCAAGTTTTGCGGAGCGTAAAGTTTTGAGATGAAATTGGTTAATGTCTGGAAATTGCTGTAAAACTTTTAAAACGACCTGTATACATATTGTGTAATGTGTATACTGTATAGTGTATACGATATACACAAAAATAGTTTGTTGATGGAATTTTTCCTCCTTGAATTTTATTTTTCTAATATTACTTATGACAGTATATTGTGTTTTTAACGAATTAATGATAAAATAAATATAATACCAATACAAACAGATCATATTTAATACTTACCTATACGGCTATATAGTTATATAAATTACATATAAAAAAGACAACAGCTGTCTTATTTATTATTATCGTATTTTCCTATGGTTCATCTCGAGGAACGTAAAATCGAAAATTATTATAAATGCTGTAATGTACATTTTGACATGTATTAAAATTGAAATTTGGGAATAAAAGTGAAACTATCGATATAAAAATACTAATTCTTGCGTGTATCAGGACAGGTAAAATTTTTTTAAATGTGCATTTACTCGTTAATACTAAATACATATTTTGAACAACAGATAACATTTCCATAATCCATCTTAAAAAAACTATTATTATTTAATAGTTACTCAAGTACCAATTAAAAAGAAAGTGAAATTAAATTTAAAAAATGTATGTTTTATTCTTGTTTAGTTACTATTAATCAAAATTTGTTTAATTTTAATTTTACTCTTGATCACCCATTGAAGGGAAACTAAAATGTAATTAGTTAAAAATTCATGGAAATGACCATTTTGAAATGTAACAATAACATCAGTAACTAAAAAATATATTCAAAATAAAATCATATTTTTAGTTTATTAGTTTTTTTTATACTTATACAAAACCCAATGATCGAGTAAAAAAGTTTATTCAAATAACTTATGAAATAAACTTTTAACAGAATAGGCTTAAATATATATCTATACGGAACACAAGTAAAAATCGTATGACCATATGGGTAATATGGAAATAATAATAATAATATCGGCTTACTTGTAAACTTTGCTGGGTGCCGACAAATGAGTTATTCGGGCGATTACGGTGGACGGCAAAGGCATCGGATCCACGTGAAAGTACATGGCGTTCATGAGTCCTTCCATGAGATCCGATACCGTCCTCTTGTGCCGGGCATGCCGGACGTCCGCGGAGGCCTGATGACTTAAAGTCAACGACAACAAAAACAACAGACCGGCCGCCGCCGCGGGCCCACGACTACAACAACACATGGTCGGCGCAGCGGTGTTGGCCATTATTCATTTGGACGCGACAGACAAGATTTCATAGACGAAAAAGCGAAAGCCGGAAAACCGAATACGTATGGAAAAAAACACTCCTTCGAGACGATAGAACTGCAGTCGACGCGACGACGGCGATATGGTGATAATGATAATAATTATTAAACGACGTCCCTATTCTGACGGACGGCACTCGGAGACTGCAACATGTCGGCGGCGGTGGCGGTGCGACTGTACCTATACAGATCCAAACCGAACCCAACCCGCCACGAGCAGCGGCGGCCGAAGATTTCCCGCGCCGTCCGGAGATCGACCTCCACCGGTGGTGGACGGAGAGGGAACGCTTTTCTTATGTCGAGAGTGAAATTCCCCCGCCTGACGCGTGTGTGCGTGTGCGAGCTCGCTGCAGACGGAAGGTAAAGGAAAAATTCCGACGTACCTATGCGTTTTCGAACTAGATGAAAACACTGATTCGTCTGAGGGTAAAATAATAATTGCTTCCGTCGTGTGACGGAACCGATAAAACGATACGTGTCCCGCCGATTATGACGATTACCCTCGGCGTATGCCACAATATAATAATACACGCGAAGCAAGCCGTTTCGACTATACGTATAGAACAGTGGTGTGTATTTAGGATTTGAGAGCGGACGGTCAAGATTTTGATGAATTCCCTCTCAATGACACAAAAAGTATCAAATTTTTGTGTATTATAATATTGTTTTATCATGCGATTGAGAAAATCCTGATTATTATATATTATTACTAATTTTAGTTTAAATAAAAAAAAAACCGTGGTAAGGTATATTATTATAATGTTTTGGACGAATAATCCAAATAAAATAAATACAAAAATGAATAATTGTGTTGTTGAAAACCAAATATAGTTTTATCGAACGACTTTACAATTTTGATATAGAAATCTGAATATTTTCCATACAACATTTTGCAGCCCCGTAAATTTTCAAAAAAATTGCCACCTTGAGCACATTGGATATACGCGTTATTGTGCAATATAAATGTACCTATATTACATAATTACAAAATATTTTTAATCTTTGGATGAGTTTTCTCACTGAACACCGATCTATACATATTATCAAATAAACGGTTATTGTGTTAGGTTTAGGTTAGGTACCCATATTTGTATAGATAGTATTGTTGTTTATTGCTTTTTTTATCACCTCTTTACACTGATATAAACATAATGTACTTCTATAATAGTATATAATGGGTACGATACAGTTATCGTTAGAAAAAAAATCCGTGCGCGTAAAAAATGATAATCGAAGAGTTCGTAGTACATACGAATATTACCTAATAACGTTATTCGGTCATAATATTATATTATTCAAACGTCTATCATTCATCGCGCGTAACTATATTATACTACATATTATATCGATAGGCTTCGTGTTGACATACTAAATATCGGTATTTAACTAAGAGAAAAAAAAGTGAAACTATAACTATATCAATTACGTTTAAAACATATTATATTATATGTAGGTACATTATTTCATAATGTTTTGAAAATATTGCACTGTCATTCTCACGAGAAATACATTATTATATTTAAACATTGGATAAAAATTGTATAGATAGTATAGACACATATATTTATTCAATAAAGGAACATTTTATGCATGGATTAAAAAAGTTATTAAAATAATCAGTGAAGTGGACTGAAATAAGAGGTGGGAGTGGTGGCGTGAGGGGATTCTATAGATTCTAATCCAGCAAATTCCTACATTTTGCGTTTTCATAAACTCCAGTACAGTGCTACAATGGGTATTTTAGTGTGCTATTATCTATTTCGGTTTTTTTTGTGATTACCATTATATTATTATGATAGATACCCATATTTTGAAATTATTATGGATATCTAAGCTAATAAGTGACGTTTTGGTCCATTGGCTTTAGGTGTTTGAATGTTAAAATTTTAGAAAACAAAATATATTTTTATAAAAAAAGATCATTTAAAGATATTTTATAAACAAAATTATTTGTTTGATACGTCTTATAAAAAGAGCTACAAATTTGAAAAATCTAAGAGGGATAGATATTTATAAACAATAAAAATGGTGGAAGGGGGATGGAAGATGACGGAAAAAAGAACTGGAGAGATGAAACCCCCTGCCCAATATCACTCGGAACACTAAAAATAATGGTAAAAATAAGAAAAATGTTAAAATAAATAAATACGTATATGGCTAATTTTTGAAAAACTGTTGTCAGAATTTTATTAGAAATGCTAAGTAAAATTATTTTTTAAAAACAATATCACAATTCACAATACAAATTAGATATACGAAATAAAAAAATTATATATTAGTTTTAAATAGTTTAACTATTTATGATGTGATACCTTATGCTTTTAAGTATTAATGTTACTATAGGCGTATACCTATTAACTGTTATGTAACTATGTAAGTAAGTATATGTAACTATAATACTTATTGCTGGTTTCGCCCTCTCTCAGTAAAATATATATATTGTATTTGTATATTAGAAATGTAACTGAAGTCTGAAACATAATAATTTTAAATATTATTATTATTTATTGATTAAGTATTTAAGTATGCGTTTATCAAAATGAGATTCAACTTCAATTGTCATTGGAACGTGCAAAACAGAAATGATAATATTTTATTTCATCTTTATACCAACCAGTAACTATATTGGTCGTACGTACTATAAGAGAGAGATTTAAGGAATAAGCGGATTCCGGTGTTAAAGAAATTGGTTTTCCGGAGTACCTACCTATATTTGTAACTGCAGTAAGTTATCAATGTCACACAATCGGACGAAATCGATAACTATAATCATTTTGTATTGTAGGTACCTACATCATATCAATAGACTGGTGTGTTTCTTGTTATAGATTTCACTGCACCTAAACCATTGAACTTATTGTAAAATAATTGTTTTCGTGAAAAAAGTGTTTGATCTTCGACCAGAAAAATACCAAATTATATTCGTACCTAATAACTTTCTAGTCTTGAATAAAAAAATAACACTAAGAAGGGATATCTGATATTTTTGTTTCACTTCTAACGATATCCATTGTCCATAGACGACAAATTTATATCAATTAAAATAAATAAAGTAATATGATGTGTATCACTATGTTTACTCAAAACATTTAATTTTTAATTTCTAACAAAAATATAGAGCATCTTTGTGTTAAAAAAATAATACAAAGTAGATTAATATCTTCATAAAATATAATTTTAGAGAAAAATTATTTTTCAGATAAATTTACCTACCTATCAACAATCTTTCATTAAACCATACGCATTAGATAGGTACACTTTTTTGCACTTTTTTCTTCTCGCAATTACATTTTCACGTTCTGTATACAAATATTTTGTGTTTATTTATAGACATAAATAACTTATTAGATAATACTTATTATATTATGTATATATATATGACAGCTTTACTATATTATAAGCGGTAACGAACTAACGTAAATTAGTTGAATTAAAAAAAATTAAACGTAATAGTTTTTTTTTTTCATCAATTATAGGTACTTACTAAAAGGCATAAAATAGCTCTACGATTATATATTGTTTACGTAATAGGTGTTATTCGAATTAAAATAATCTCGAAACATTTAGCCTAATGGCTATAATATACAACACCCGTCCGGAATTTAGACTGCACGCTTTGGTTTTCTAATCCTTATATTATTAGTTATTGTGTAATTTGTAGGGCGTTGATTTATTTTTTATTCGCATATTATATACAACTGTCAACTGTAGCTTTGTGATTGTGACCACAGACTGACCGTTTCAAAACAAATTACCCGTCGTGCGCGCCTTATCGGGATTCGAATCGTCGTTTTCGGTGGTCAATCGTCAGCGCTATAATGACGATGATGATGATAATAATAACAATTGCTATGCGTCTCGTAAAGTATAATAATATAATATAGTATAACATATATATGATATATGTCAAAACTACCGGACGAGGATTTCGATTTCAACGAGGTGTGTTTGAAAACTTTTCATATAAGAACCATCCCATGTGTATATAGTACTGATATATAATATAATACAATATAATAATCCGACAAAAAAAAATATGTATATAATATCATCTCGTCCGGAATTCTACGCGTGTACATCGTTCAATAATAATCCGTCCGTCGCGTGATATATATATTTTATTGTTGTCGTGTAGATCATCGGGGGTCCCCGGTCGTATTATCAGCAACAATATATAGACGTCGATGATGCCAACCTTTCACAACGCCGTCGCTTACAACACATGATGTACAATCAAACTGTCAATTATTATTATTTTTATTATACCTATCGTCACATATCGTGTGCGGCTCTACACTCGAGATCACACTCGCTTAGTGCATCGGCGTGTTTCTCCCGGCCGGTGCTTAATCGCACGTCGAGAGCGAAATTCATTGTTGGTCCGTCGGAAAACGCGTCCGAAGTCTCAGATTTCTATTCCGCGAGATTTCGTCGCGGGTACGCTGCAGCCGAAACGGACGTCAGTCACAATATTATATTGTACACGCGTATAATATTATAATCGTATAATACTACCTATAGTGATGTTGATGACAATGACAAAGATAATGATGATGATAATGATGACGATGTCGATGATGATCAGTAAACCATACGTGTATAATATTACGATTAATATTTATAGCGATCAGGATACCGAATAATACAGAATAAAAAAAAAAACTACCGACACGATAATAATATATATTTTGATTTTGTACTTGGCTTCTAAGAAAATATTTTTCTGACGACTTCGATAGCTATACCTATACATAGCTGGTAGAGAAGTGCACCAACATTTCGCCACTTGGCTTGTTAAAAATGTAAACACTCGTTAATAGTAATTACCTGCTGATAACTGAAATCATGTGTACGAAAAACACCCTTAACCAGAAAAATAAAAAATCCTCCTATGTACACCCGTGACCACTCCGATCAGTCGTCGAGTGTAACTGTCACGTCGCCACCAGTTGATTAACTACTCGCGAACAGCATCCATCATATAAGTGCAATTCTAACTTATCCTATATTTCTCGTTTTATTTGGTTCGCTCGGTATGTCAGCGTGATAGGTGAATTTCTTTTCTCTCCTCTCCTCACCGTCAAATGATCAATCGGTTTTGATTTTGAATTTTTCCGGCAAACGAGACCCCCCGATAAGATTTGGCGTGTTTTTCCGTCGCTTAGTATAATACTCGTGTTATACTGCCACAGTGCCGCATCAGATGAAAACGAAAACCTATCACAACGTTTATAATATAATTATTATTGTTGTGTACGGCCAGGTATACATATTGGAAAGCCGCCGAACCGATTGTTACATGTATAATATATAGTATAATATATATATACCTATATCCGATTGACGAATAAAAAATGTAAAATGTTATAATATGACGACAATAAGTTTGCCGCATGTCAAAATGCGCGTGAAACGCAGGCCACGAACTCTCAATTGTGTGTGAAGACGGAATAGTGCCTCCGATGAAATATAATATAGGTATAGGTACTTCGAATTATTTGTAAGTATAATATAAAATTGTAGAGACGCGCATGACCGGAACAAAACTGCGAGTTAATAATATTATGTTTGTGTACGAGATCTACTGCACTGCACTTGTGTTCGAATAAAAAAAAAATCAATTTATTATTATAATATGTATAGATAGATAGAGATACCTCTAAGTTCTGTAAATATGATTATGAATTATTATAATGAAGTGGAAGATATTCATAAATTATCAGATAGGAGATCAAACTATGATGAATACTCAAGGACCGTGAATTAACGTCGTTAAAATATAATAGGTACGTATAATATATAATAACCAGAGATTGAAACCGTGTAGAAAAGACCAGATTCTGAAATCAAAACACTATCAGAAATCAAAATATTGTAACCAGATCTTAACAGGAACTCTTTTCTAAATATTTTAGGTACAGAATCTTCGAGAATACTATAATGGAGTTTTTCCATGTTGGTTTTAATATTAATCATATAGGTATATAATACTGGCTGGTACCTATATAAATTATACTGGAATCATTTGAAATCGGTATCTACAAAAAATAATTTATTTTCCACAAACCTAATCGGACAGAAAATTAAACGAAAATGTATAAAGGTTCAACAAAGGTTCAATAAAATTGTATTTACTACAGGTATTTATTATACATTACCTACCTGCTCAAAACAAACCTACCTATACATAATATTATAATAATATATGTATTATATTAATATAATCATATTAAACAACCCTTTTAAACTAACCACAATACTTCTACAGTCTACACATGAATAGTATACAGTATACAAATGTATGGATTTTCACTGGCTATAGTGACGAATATTATTATAGTTGAAGTCGAAACAATGATTGAAAAAAAAATTAAACGCTTGATAAAATATGAGAAAAACAAGTTTATATAATTTATATGAATTGCCGAAACGGTGTCGCGACACGGCTTATTGAGAGTAGTTAGGTATATACTACAATGATACATAAACGACAATTAAAAAAAACAGCTGTACAATATAAGGCATGTACCAGATACCTACCCAGATACCTACATAGGTATATTAAAGTCTCTCAGCGAACGGTTTTCACGTGACCAAGAAATCGGTCGTCCGTAGAGATCCGCTAAAAAATGGGTGCCAATATATGAAAAGTGTATGTTTATAAATTATATTATGTGATATTATTGTAATGTAGCCGGTGGTCATTACATAGAATAGATTAAAATATTTAGTTAAATATGGTAATTATAGGCTAATAAATGGGAGCCCGAAGATTCTCGTGGTCTGGTATAAACGTAGGTACCTATATTATAATTATTATTGACAATCGTTCAAGGTAATTAAAATTATTATTCGCACATAAAGTTTTAGTTCAGATATCTTAGTACACTATAAAATTCTTTATTTCAGAATTAGAACAAATACACTATTAAAGGATAAATATTAAATGAGAATAGGGGTGGGGTGAGCATGTTTGGTGAAATATACCCTGTAGTCTGTACATACAATATTATATAAGATTATAAGACCATTATTTTATTTTTCACTCTGTTCTTTTTTTTATAGTTTTTTCACAAGACTATTTTGTTCCCATGTATTAAAGTATACCTACCTACCCTAATTGTAAAATTATCACTGCAGAACCTATGCAGCAGCTGTGCATTATAAACAGATCGTTTTTCCGTTCGAGCACTTCCTTTAACGATTTGCTCGCAATCGCCGTCATAGTCTCGATGCAGCGGATAAAGAGAATATTAAACTATTAAAGATTAAAAAAAGAATAATAAATCGCTTTTCCTCTCCGAACAGCGTAGGTACTTTGTCTGCCTCGGACAACGGAAAATAAAATAATGCCATATCACCGCGTGTCTCGCCAGAACATTGTAACATAATTATTATTATTGTTTTCATTTTTCTCAAAATATGTGTTATAATAACGCGAAATCATTAAAAACAATTTTTTTTTTTTATCGTTTCGTTTTCATTCGACCACCGTAAACCAGCAAAACATTCACGAGCATGCTTCCTTTATAATAATAATATAATAATATAAGTCTCCTATATACAGTCACGCCGTAAAACATAAATATATATAATATTCACCATACATTGTAATATTATGTGTTATCCGTGCATAACTAAAACCAGTGATTTTCTAAACTCCATCGGATTTATTTGCTTTTCAGTCGTACTGCAGCGCGTGTTATGCAATAGTCGTTCTTATGAGTTTTACATTCAGGTTAGGTTTAGGTTTTTGTTAAAACACTGATCGTGTAAATAATTGATTATACCCGAAACGGTTACAATATCCTAAACATAATATACAATGATTTTTATTTTTTTTCAAATTTTCATCTTTTGAAAATATTATTTGGATACAATAATATTTTTAATACAATGCAGCTTAATGGAGAGAAAAAACTAATTATACTCGACCAATAAACGAGCTGGACCGTAAACTGATTTTGATTAAATTTATTCGATAAAACAATCAATTATATTAAAGAATACGAACTCCCAACGAGTGTGAGAACAATAGGACATCATTATTTTTTTATATTCTTTGATGTTGGTGTATTTTTGTTCTTGGGAAATTGGGAAAAATTAGCGAGCAGTGGTTATCCCTTAACGAGATAATAATCAAAACAACTAGTATTCTGACATAATATTGTACTTATCTATAGTGTATCACCCAAAACAGTAGTATATTATTTATAGAACGGAGGATGTTTACTTTTTAAATATTTCAAACTTTCAAAAATAGATTTTCATAAAATATGTATCCACGATAAACGATGTAAAAGAATATAAATTACGATCATGATATAAAGTATTGTATAATAAATGAAAAACCTATTTGGAAATGTAATTTATTTAAATTTTAAAATGTGAAAAATATTTGGCTGCTTTTTGATTTGAAATTAAATTTTTTAGGAAGAGGTTACTTTAAAAATAAGTTATTTTTAAATTAAACTATAAAGAATTCCAATTGAAGTGATTATAAAGTATATATAATTACATAGGTAGCCAAAAAAAAGTAGGTATTAATAACTATATTTATTTTATGGTTGAAAAATATATAAGGTGTTAGGTATGTAGAGACAATTAAAATACGTTATGATTAGTTACGTATTTGTTTTAAGGTGGTTTTGAGGAGCGATCAAACTAACCTACAGTTTTAATAGTAATACCTAAAGTTTTTCAATTTCGTTAATATAAAATTTCTTCAGCATGGTCTAAAGTGAAAAATACTTTCCGTATTTCTAATACGTGTTGCAAACGATCAGTGTATTATTATCACATAACTTATAACTATAATATACTATAATAATTTATTGCCATAATATTATGCTGATGAAAAGAACCTCTTAACAGGTGGTTATTGCATTAACTATAGTTGGGGAAATGTCTAGGGACCGACTGAAAACAGCGTTTTATGTGGGAAAGCATCTTAAGCGAGTTTTACTGTACCTATGTTTAAATTGAAATCTTATATAATATAATGATATAATTTAGGTAAGACAATTATTCATATATTTTTGTACATACAAATAGGACCTAAACCATTCATTTTAAACTTTTTAAACGAAATTTTTATCATTATAAAATATTAGGTATTTTACTTTCCGCAATATGTTAAAAACAGATAATTAGTTTTTGAAATCCGTTTATAAACATAATATAGGTACACACAGTGGCGTGCCGAACTGACAAGCAGAGCTGAGGCAAACTATACAATTTGATCCCCCTCCCCACCACCAACATTTTTTCACTATTTTTTTTTATTATTCAAAATAATAAATATTATTAAGTTTTTTTAGGTATAAGTTGCACATCTATACTAACACACCCTCCCACCTACCCGAACTTTCCCTGAGGCAATTGCCTCAAAAAATTACTATTCAGCACGCCTCTGGGTACACATTTGGTCGTCCAGGTACAATATATTTTACCGCAGTATTTGAGAAATGTTAGGCACCCACACTGGCACGCTCGTAAGTCGTAGACAACTATAATAGACTCATTAAAATGTATCATAAATGCAAAGTATAATATCTACTCATTACACTATTACAGTCAGCAAGCTGTTAATAATAAATAATATAAAATTCCCATTAAAATTATACAATACCTTTTTTACAACTATAAAATCAATTTGATCTGTTTGAAATATCAAAATTCATATTTTTGTATACGCAGCATTATTATTTAGAAACATTTATGTTTTGTAATCATTTTAATGCGTATTACTTCAGATCACATAACATACCAATAATATATAATTGCTTTTGGTATAAAATACACTTGTAGGTACCTCGTTTACTGTTTAGTGAATTTTACATCACAGTTTTCGTTTTCTCCGACGATGTCTATTTGCCTATTTTTCACTAGAGTGGTAGATATATTACAATGCATAACAACTATACAATACATAATATATATAAGTCGTAATATTATTGTGTACATTAGATACAAACGCCATAAGTTATTTTCCATAAAATACGGAGACAGTAAGACACTTCCGAATGACACGTTCTATATTATTATAATATAATCATTACACTTCCATAATATATTATATTTATATATATGTACGTAGTACAATACTACAATGTATAAATCGTAATTTATTACTGTACAATATGCAGAGGGGTTCACCAAACATGCTCACCCCCTTTCACTTGTATTTATTTAGGTATTTAGTTTTAGTAGTTAAATATTTAAATAGTAGACTATTTAATATTTCAAGATAATGGGTACATTGTATAACATGGTAATACAAGTTTGATAAGTTCTTAGGTTATACATAATGTAGGTATATTGTAACTTTTTGTTACTTGTAGGTAATGTTAGTAAACAGTATGACCCTGCATACTTTATTACTGGAATTTATCTAAATTATAATATTTAGGCATTTTGTAATATAGGTAGATACCAACTTTAAATACCTACAATATTTTTTTAGAAACTAAGGTTTCTTTTACAATATTACCATAGTTAAGGAGTCTCCTGAGGCGATACAAACTTCATTTTCTTTAAATTACAACCACCCAATTTTACTGTACCTAATAGGTAGGTATTATTGTTTTGTAGATAATTTTATTTTGAAAACCCTTAATACAATCCTATTACCGAATAATGGTCTTACACTCTTACATAAAATATAAAATGTATCTAATAAATATTTTGTCTTAGTGCTTATCGTACATTTGTACTATAATATTATTATAATATTAATAAATGATTAAAAGTAATAAATAAGTTTAATAGTAATTCCTATCATTTTAAAATTATCATGGCTCACATATAAAAATATATATTAGATCATAAAGTTGCATATCTTAGAGTAATAACTCGTTCGAATTTCGATTTATACGCCCACATCTAAAAAAAAACCATCTGCTTAACAATTATTTACAGTAAAAAAATGTGATTCCCATTTAAAAAATGAAGAATTTCGTAATGCCACCGCAAGACTCCACGAATAAAAATAATTATTTGAAAATATTACGGCTTCTAAAATAATTAATATTAATGTACTTACAAATTCCAAAAATCAACACTCAAAAGAATTCGTTATTGAAGCAGTGGTGGTGAGTATTCCTGATGAATCACCCTGCAGTATAATTTAGACAGTGGTACTGTGTTATAGCGGTTGTTTAATGCCATAATATACATTTATCTACCTACCAGGTTTTCGCATTACACACTCAAAACGTCGTGTGTCATTCCGCGGGGAATAATCTTACTCGATTTCCCTTTTAATTTTCGATTGTTCTTTTTTCTTCAACCGTTTTATTCGTTTTGAATGTAATTGGAATCTCGTTACAAAAACGGCCGACACATTATTATTATTATTAGTATTATTATTATATTGATGCACGAAATTCGATTTCACGTGTTTTGACTGTTTCTTATATTTCTTTCTTTTTATGTCACATCTACAATAAAATAAAAATGACACTATATTATATATATCTGTGCGTAAGACGCGTTTATATTATATATTATATATAAATGCAGTATTATGATTGCGAACAATAATTATTATTATTACACGGTATAAACTCTTTTACGAGTATTTTGTTATGACGCGAAGCGGTTAGCGAGGAACGATATATAATAATTTAAATTGGAATTTTTATATTAAAACGATAAAAACGTCGTCAAACGTATTAACTATGCGTATTGTATTATGTGGGTATGTAAAAAGTTTCAACAGTTGTATAATAGATCTTCGAACGTTCGCTTTCGGTAAAATGCATACCTACCTATTTTAGAAATTGTTAATGTCAAAAATCAAAATATAATAATAATATAATATTATTGTACATTACGATTGTTGATTGATTAAAAATGTATTAGAGAAGTCTTAATATTAATATTAGTTGGTACATTTTAATTGCACAGTATCACGAGAGACGAACAACAATATGTTATAGGTTATATACTTATATTATTGTTAAAAACCATAAAACATAAAAATTCATTGAAAAATATTTATTATAAATTATAATTACTAATAGGTACTAAGGTGCCTACAATAGACATATAATCCATATATACTATTATGTAGTCAAAAGGTACATTGTTTTTTACATTTATATATATTATTATATAAAGGTTTATCTTTTAACTGCAATATTACCTATCGCTGTATTGCGTATTAATATTGTTTAAATTTTTTTTTTAAACGTCACATTTATACATTAGTACCTAGATTTGTGTAATATTTAATAATATTTTCAGCTATAATGTTACGAAACGATATAATTGTCTATTATTTTTATATGAATTATTTTAAAGGACATACTGAACATTTTACGTTTGTAAATACAAAAACCGAAGTTACCTCGATCGCTCTCTCGTTTTATTCTGGCCTTTTCGCGTATAACGGATGGTTAGTACCTATATACAATATATATTATAATACACCTATATACTGAACAATGGTAAACAATAAAATTTCATACCGTTGTTTATAATATATTTACAGTTTCTACAAATGTATACGGATATTATTAACATGAAATGATATTATGTATATACAGACATGCATGCCAAAGTAATAGAAGTAAAAATTGAATGCCATTTGATAAGAATTCCGCATGGGAATGGACGAAAAGTATAAATTTATAATTGTTCGGATAAGTTTTGTGCCAATGCAGATTCGAAAAATTAAAATATTAATATGGGTCATACGCTATACGTACTTAACGAAACCTGCCTCCTATTCGATGAGTTGTGTTAAAAACGAAGAAAAAAATTGCTTGTTCATGATCTATCTAAAATATTAACAACATAAGAATTGTACCTTTACCTACTCTATAGAAAGTCCTAAAACGTATTGCGTGCATGAAATAGGTGATTTGGTTTTTTTTTCAATACGCTATATAATGTGTCCAGGTTGTTCGATTTTTTTATTTTCAATAAGATTTATTAATAATTATAATTAATTTTTATACAATTATTATAACAATAACCATCTGCCAAGCTTGATACATAAATACATTATGCGTGTATTATTATTAAATTTAATTTGGTAGATACCTTATATTGTGTAATAGTAATAATAATATATAATATAATAATATATAATACGACAATATTATTAGACACAAATTTCAGCAAAAAGTACATTATATATAAACATTACAATTGCCAGTATTTAGGACGACCCATCTTCTCCATCGATTTAATTTATAGTTAATTTTATTAATTTACCTTCGACCATTTTTTACATAACTATATATGTGTAAATTAAGATTTATGCTGAAAATACCTACGTCAGAACTGACGGTTCAAATCACATTGAGAAACGCTTTATTATAATAACATAATAATATAATATATATCAAGTTATGCTATTTTACCATACAATGAAAAAAAAATTACAATATTGCAGATATTTTATGTACATTGTGTGGACGCATATTATTGTATTATTAATTGTTACATATTATTATAGTGGTGTTCCCAGCAGCTGCAGTGGTGCATGTTTCCACGTTTTTTAAATTGCATATTTCGATGAAGTTTTAATTTAGGTATATAATATTATGAACGAGTGCTCAGGCTTTACATAGTATATTACATAATATTTTTATAAGACATTGCATGGTACAATTAAAAGGGCGCAACTGTAACGCCTAATTGTAGGTGCCGAAAAACGGCCGTAGACATTTTTTCTCCACCCCAATGTGACAAACCAACCCCTAACCGACTTAGCGTGGGATCTTCTCAATGGCTTTTTACTTTTAAAACGGCTTGCATATAAACGGCATTTAAAATTTGTTGTCGTAATTAAAGTTCTCAAATTTATTTCGATCAATAAAATTCAAATCATTCTTGATTATACGTACGTATTGCCTTCAATTGCCTACACCTGAATGTGAAACAGTTCTAATTTTGTAACTATCGAGTGATAATTTCCTAGTAATAATTGTTCCACGCTAAAATTCCTTGAGACATATAGGTGCATTATATATTTTATAAGCTATAATATTATCGCCGGAAAAACGCCAATAATCTGTCTTATGTTTTAATTTGTTTCAAATTTCGTGTTCAAATTGCCCATATTAGTTGAGCTCTTACAACTCTCATTTATTCGTTACTGTTGCCGCCCTATATTAAAAATAATTAATATTAATTAGGTATATATAACCAATATTATACCACATAACTATTATAATAACACTATATATAGTCTCAAACAATACAATTATCTAATTACAATACATTTTATTATGTGCGATACAGCATTTTGTTAATATTCTAATTTATAATATATGTACAAACACGATTATGTTTTTTTTTTATTGTTTTCTAGGAATTATTTAAACTTTGTAATTGAAGAATTAAAAGATCCTATACGGTTTGTAATTTTTGTAACTCTATATACATTTTGTTTAGCCATAACGTCATCGTCTCAAACTAATTTTGTGTTTATTATTCCTTAGAAACCTGCCAAGAGCGATTGCAATATCATGCATACTCGTCACCGTCGTGTATGTCTTCACTAATATAGCTTTTTATACAACTTTGTCGCCACAAGAAGTCCTGACTTCAGAAGCTGTAGCTGTTGTATGTATTTTAAACACGTTTTTAGTGCTATTATAATCCCTATTAAAAACACACATTTAATTTTATTCTGAGTGAAAATCACATATATAGGTAGGCTAACCTATACCTAGGTACATTATTGTTACGAGTACATCGATGTGCGTCGTCTTTCATTTCGTTTAAATAGCTAAAAATAATACACATAAAAATATATTTTGTAAAATATACCAATCAAACAATATCATTATAACAAAAAAGTAAAAACGTACCTTAACCTCGAAGCTTGACCACGAAATTAAAATATGTATATTATCCATGGGTACTGCAATCATGCTAAATGAATAAGAATTTTTAAGTTGTAGTAATTAGTAGGGGCTTAGATACCCAAGGCCCAGAACCAACCTGAGATCGAAGCCACTTAATATAATAATATTTAGATTTTCACAATACAAAGTAATTGAATATGAAAAAGTCGTATCCAATGTAAATAAATATTAAATATATTGAAATTAATATAAGTACCTATACGTATGTAGGTACATTAAGGTCCTCGTGATAACTGATAGGTACTCGTTGAATGGAGATGATTAAAATTAATATAAGTAGTAAGAAAGAAAATACCAACAATTTTATATAAATTATTATAATTTATATATCTTAGTTAAAAGATGTAGTTTGAATAATTGTTTACATAAAATAAATAATGGCTTTTATAATAGGGTTAGTAGGTATAGGTGACAGGCAGGCGTATATACCGAGTATATAAATTATCATCTTATATTTCAGAAACCGTGGTCTCGCTTTGTTATATCTGACAATTTGATACTCAGATCGGTGCTTAAGGCCTATATTCGCAATGGAGTAGTTTGTTATGTAAAGCTTGATAAACCGATAACGTCAAACAACCGCAAGAGCGAGAAAAACAATTTAAATTGTCTTCTTGGTGTGTAAATAAAAAATTGTAAGATCAAATTTCGTGATCTGGATTCGAAGATTCTTATATAATAATATAATATAGTTCTTCAACTAAAACATGAATTTTATTGTAACTAGGTACGGGGTACCTACATAATATGTAAGTACAGGGTACACCGACGAGCGACTACACTACACGTTTCTGTGCATCAGAGTATCTGTATCTATATAATACATTAATATATAAATTATATCAGGTACCAATATACCATGAAATATTATAAGGTATAGGTGCCGTAAATACCTAATTTATATAGAAAACAATGATAATAATTAATAAACAATATAAGCATAAAGCATATGTCCAGACGTTGTTGTGATCGACTGCAGTTCATCGACGTATACATATGAACATAGATTTGAATTTTTTATTTTAGACGTTCGCGGAGAGACTGTACGGTCCGATGGCATGGACTATTCCCGTGTTTGTGGCTTTATCTACATTTGGGGCTGTTAACGGTATTCTGCTGACAAGTTCAAGGTGAATAAACATGTTTTACAAGTACATTTTAAGACTACATTAATGCGAAATGGTGTTGCATTTTCGTTACTTTACAAATTAAATACCTATCCATTATTGATAGACCGTAAATAGAAATAATATTGTCATGCTGTACAGTTTTATTATGCTGTGGTATACTTAAGTCTTAAAGGCAGGAAAACACGACAGTGTCAAATATTAATGAAACCCGAAAAATGCTCATCATATTAATGATCATAAATATATTATGCTATACCTATAGAGTTACCTAACTAATTACCTATTCGTTCTGTACGAAATCAAGTGGGTAGTCTTAGACGATTTTACTGTGTTCTTATTTTCTTGTCTATTCGTGTAAAATATATTGTATCGATATACTTTGCTTGTTTATATAAAATGTATAGTAATGGTGATAGTCAAAACTACAAAAGTGTTTAACATCCAAGAACTTTAACATTTTAATGTGGCGCTTCCGGACTCCGGTTATTGATATATTTGTTTAAATCGTAAATATTATTGTTAACATGAATTTAAAAATAAGTCGTTTAGAAACTTGGAATGTACCCTATAACTATGATGAGGATCTTCTCAAAGATTTCTCAAAAAAAAAAAAAAATCATATAGGTAGGTACTAGGTAGGTCGTAGGTTGCAATATTATATTGTTACAATATGTGATCATTGATCACACAACTATAATACCTAATACCTATATAACATCAAATACTACGCATATTGTTTGTTTAAATATTATATAATATTATATAATATTATTATCTGTTTGTTTAATTTCTGACTTATAGTTTTTAAACATACCTAACTAAAATATATGGTAAGATCAACTTTTATAAAAGCGACAGTCCGGTATAAACACGAGCGTAGGATTAAAAGTAAAAATTGAGAATTAATGATCGTTTTTAATTTATAAAATATACCTATTATATCGTTTATTATTGTCATACCTATAAATTATAATTTTAGATTGTTCTACGCCGGAGCTTGTGAGGGACAAATGCCACAGATCCTGACAATGATCCAAATCAATCGTCTGACACCCACACCGGCAGTCATATGCATTGTAAATATTATAATGATAATACAATAATATAATAATTATACCGTTTAAAATGTATGGGCGTTAAAAAAGAATACGCTCAAATAGGTGTATGTAATCCACCTATGTGTTACTTACCTACCTGAAAGGTAACTATTATTATATTATTATAATAATACTGTCTTTTCTTCACAGTGCTTGCTGTCTCTGATATATTTGCAAATATCTAACATTTACGCTCTTATCAATTACGTGGGATTCGCGACATGGGTACGTTTGAACAATATATATCTGAAAATAAAGTTAAACCAGACCATGTCTGAGTGTCCATAACTTGAAGTCACATACATATGTGTTGTTGTTTGTATACCTTATATTTTGTTTATCGTTTCAGTTGAGCATTGGTGTGTCGGTTTTGTGCATACCCGTGCTGCGTTTCACTCAACCAGATTTGCAGAGGCCGATCAAAGTGAATATGTTCTTCCCGGTCGTGTACATCGCCGCCACGCTTTTCGTGACTATAATACCGATAATCGCCAGTCCGGTCGAAACAGGTGGGTGTACATAAAATAATTTATAAATTATACGTTGGTCGTTCTCCTCTCGACAATGTATATTTAATTCGTATTCAGATTTTTAGAATTTTTAAGTAGGTATAGCGGTAAAAAACGAATTTTTAAATAGGTAGGCACATAGATGTTGTATAAAATGGGACAATCCCATTATGTCCACGCTTGTATTTTGTAATACAATTATTTTTCTGATGTTTTTAATCTCAAGTTTTCCTCATTAAATATTCTTTCAAGGTACCTACCTACCCTACTTTAAGCACACTTTTACGAAAAGGGGAATAGATTAATAAAATTAACATACAAATTGTAATTGTATTTCATTATAATTTCTCTTTTTATGTCCATAGCTATTATACATATTGGGCGATAACGAGAAACTTATACTTAATATAATATAATATTTATTTTAATATTGGTACTGTAATTAAAATAACTTACAGATAACATTTTGTTTCATTTTTATTTTTTTTTTTTATTCATTTCGATCAATACTTCTGTTAACTTCTGGTGGCAAGAAACGTTTTTCTTATGTTCTTCAATAAGAATCTCCAACAGCTTTTCATGAAATAAACTTTTTTCTTCAAGATTTATTCTTTGATCAACACTTTGTTTTTTCCCCTCTTCCAAATAGTTGCATAGTAAAATCTGCCAAAGGTTTGACCAATGGTGTCCAATCAAAGAAATATATCCCTGATATATTTGTCGTTACCGGTTAAACGCACCTGAACGCACGAATGAAGTGGTATCACATGGTATCTACCTAGGTACATATTATATAATACATAATATAAACTCGTACCTAGCTACGGCCTACGGGGCGAGAGAAATAAAAACTAATGAAAAACGAAATGGTATAGTGTGGCAACAACTGCACTGGCTAGGTACCTAATAATAGTTTTCCTTTTGATGACCCAAAACTGTTGAATAAATATTGATATTTTAAAAAACCTACCAACCTATCTAAGGCGTTTACTTAATAGGATGTCACATCCACATGTGTTGTCACCATCTTCCAAAGGTACGACATAGCAAAAACTGTTTTGCGCAACTTTTATCTTTCTGTGTTTGTAGTATTGGCTCCAAAATGTCTGAACATAAAGGGTGGAAATTTATCAATGCAACAGCGTGCCCATATTTTAGATAACATAAATATAATAAAAGTTATTTGTTTCCAAAGATTTTGTTTTTTCGTTTTTTTCATTTTCTTATAAAAGATGATTGGATAGGAAGTGCTATAAAAAGAAAAGCACGTTGTTGCCCAGTTAAAGTTCTTCTTTACGTGTTGTGAAAATTTAGTAGTTCTACAACAAATATGGTGCGAGAAAAGTGTCCCCTGCAAAATAGTTTTTGCTATGTTGTACATTCTTAAGACGAAGACGACACATGCGAGTATGACATCCACTTAAAAATATTAAAACAAATTTTTCAATAAAAATCCAAATTTTAATTCACAAGTTATTTGTGAAATGAATAGCCCTCAAAAATTGCCAAATGCTCATTTCAACCCCGTAGCATTCTCTCCTGCAATATTCTAATCTATATAATAAATTGTTACTGTAGAATATAATGTGATTCTAGGGTACGGATGTTTAATGATTTTGACCAGTATACCGGTGTACGGTGTGTTCATTTTTTGGAAAAACAAACCAATGATATTCCACAAAATCGTCGGTAAGGAATACATTTACACAATAATATAATATTATTGCATTTAGGATCTTATACTTAATTTATACATAGTAACACCAAAAACAATAAAATTGGCTGCACATAATATTGTGCGTGTTATACACTATAGGTAGTAGGCAGCTCGGATCCAGAGCAAAGATCTGGGGGGGGGGGCAACCATTTATTTACAACACAAATCCAATTATAATAAAATATTATACTTTATTCTTAATTTAAAAATGTTGTCATAATAGTAGGTATAGGTAATCAATGTGATAAATAAATTATTATTGATTATTTAATACATCACAATGTGAAAAGAAGTTTAGATTTTGTTTGTTTGTTATTTAATATACAATATTTATATTTATAAAAAAATATGTCTGGGGGTGTCTGGGCCCCTATCCCCCCTTGGATCCGTCCCTGGTAGTAATAGGTACTTGTTATCAGGCACGGATTCAGATAGTTAAAAAAGGAGGGGCTAAAGGAAGAAATTTATTTCAAGTACCTACATAAAACTCAATTAAAGCATATGGGATTAAGTTTAAGTTTTTATAGTGAATAAATTATTCATGCATAATATTATAAAATAATAATTATAATAACAAACTTTAATTATAAAATTAACATTTATTGCATATACATTATATAATTACTTGTAGGCAAGAGTGAAATATTTTTGAGTACCTACTTAAGGCCTAGGGGGGGGGGCAACCACCGTAACCACCCCCTCCCTTGTATCCGTGCCTGCCTATTATATAATACCTACATGGTTTTGGATTGAAAACATTTATATTGGTATCTGAGGGTTGTTTGAATTCTATATTTCCAGGGTGTTTAACACGTTACCTACAAATACTTCTGATGGTGACCACATCAAAAAATCCGGCCAAAGTTTGAAACGGAAACACTTTATCATAATCATCACAACTATATACAACCGTTAACCAACAATAATATTATTATAATATCAATAATACCTAATAATTCCAATAATCATAATGATAATATATTAATATGTTATGACGTGTGTTATAACTTATAATAATCTGAATTTTAAACGTATACCCTAAAACTAAACAGCAATATAAAAGACAATGAGTTTTGTGTTACTAACATAACATAATATTATATTAAGTGCTATTTAAAATTTTTTTTATGTTTTACATATTAAGTTTTTACACTGATGTAACGTTACCTAAAATATTTATGAAAATGTTAATAATATTTTTGAAGGTATTACATGATTATTACCTACCTATACTCTATAGGCTAAAGTGATACAATTGTTTTTAATTTTTATACCAAATACCAAATCAGTATTCAGAAATGACAATAATTAACAATTTATAATAATGAAAATTGGTTATATAAGTAAGAACATTAATATTATTTTCTATATTTTTATGATTTTTATGATTTTGTGAGATTTTTTGTTTCAATTTTGAATTAAACTCAAATGGTTGTAATAGATTAATAAATAATAATGCATTTGAACAATATTTAGCCAATGTAGGTACACATTTAAAGGTACAATTCAATTGTTAAGTATTTAATTTAAAAATAAATACATTACAATATTTTAAAAAAATATTATAAAATATAGTTTTTGTATTATTTTTATTTATTTGTTTCATTTTTGTTTAAATAAATTTGGAATAAAACCATTATTTTGACTACCTATTACAGTTTAAATATGAACAAATTGTTATTTGTTATTTGAATATTCTTTTAATGTGATTAATTACAATATATTGAAATTATTCCTATGGATATCGACAGCTATTTTATAATTAACCATAAACAACTAACCGATTTAAATTTTTTTTGTGGAAAATTACAACTTTTTTAGCCAAATAAATAATAAATAATCCTATATAATAATATATTATACTATACATTGGATTTTTACTTCTTTAACTTATTTACTACCCACCTAATTAATAATTATAATCATAAAAATGTTATATACTTATAAGAATAAAAACATTAATAATTATAACAATAAAATAACTATAGTAGGTCAAACAATATTTATAACAATCCAAAACTCCTAAATATTATAATATAGTGTAGGTACCTAGGTAGTAAGTAGTCAATATTAAAATTGTTAGAAGGTGAATCTATTGTAAACTTTAAAAGTGCCTATTTGTTCTATAATTTATAATGAATTAATAGGTATAAATATTATTTTTTAGATTGTTGATTTATTTATAATTGTTAATTTTAACCATTTAAAGTATTTATGTTTGGTGTCTGTTAGCAATAATTTAGCTAGGTATATAAATATATATTATTTTTTTTATTTTAATCATGTTTCAATGCAAAACAATGTATGCATCGATATTTTCAACAATTAACACGGAATTATATGAAAACTATTGTACTTCCAGCCTTTGATTATAAGCATTAATAAGTAAAATTTTTAAAACAAATATATTTATTTTTATAAACCATCGAAATATTATGTTTTTTTTTTTTTTTAATACAATCATTAGAGATCGAAGAGATTAAGATTTAATATCTATTAAATATAAAATATTCTGTATGGTTACTTTTTTACAATTTTGTATAATTTTTTAATCTAATTTGTTGGTTTTTGTAAGAGATTTTGTTTCTTATTTATATCAGTAGTTTACTATTCACTGTTGTAGGTATAACTATTTTTATTCTGTATCTATGATTTGTGTTTTAATGTAAATTTTATGCATTTTGTTGTTAAAAATACATTACACACATCAACATTTGTATATATTTTTTTTTTTATATCAATTGTTTTAATAGTTACTAATATTCTATAAAACATACCTAATAATCATATATCTTCCAGTAATAAATAAAGTATGTCACTTACCTATTATGTTAAAACCATACTTGCTACTTGAGAATACATAAGCCTATGCATTTTATTGATTTAATTTAGTTATAAGTAACTATTTATCATAACAACTGCTATTTAATTCATTTTCATAGGACTATAAAAAAAATATTTTACAACGAACAATATTAATTATATAATATTATAAAATATAAGAGGACATAATAAGGTTTTTTTTTAATAACTACTTGTTTTCTTTTTCGTCCTGTTATTTATAATTATTGTTAAAATATATTATTCTATTGTGCTGTATTAGATGGTACCTATAACCATTTTATACCTTATGTTTAAGCATGACTTATATACAATAACTTATCTATGTTTAAGACGCGTGACAATATAATTCATCATAATATATAAATATAACTAATTTTTATCCTAATATCCTATATTATTGGTTTTTTTATAAAACAAATAGTTTATTCCAAATAAAATACAAGGTATGCATATTTGTTAATATACAAGTACAATCAATGCTGGTGGCATAACATTGAGTTGAATTTTTTTATGAGGCTAGTGGTAAATTGGCAAAATAATAAGTTTTACCTGTAAAGCCTAAAGTTTAGTGGGGAAGTGACCCTCTTCTATCAATCAAATAATTTAACGGTAATAAATCTAAACATGTAGAACAAGTGATCTTTGAAGTTTAGTAGAAATGTAAAATTAGTGAAAAATTATCAAGTTAATCTTAGTAAGTACTATTCGTATTACAATATGTAAAATTTTAAGTGTATTCCTAATTTTTTTTTTTTTTTTTGTCTTTTATTTAATTTGTACAATCTGTAAAAAAAATATATTTACAATAAGCACAATGGAGGGATTGCTAATTTGAAAAATAAAAAGCACCAAGTGCATTAAAAATGTGTGATCACTAAACTATAACTGTGATTAAAATGACAAATTAATTTACTATTTTTATATTTTATCACTCTGTAGAGTATAGACAATAATTTTAAACAAACAAATAATTCTTGATTCAATAATTTAGAAGACTCTAAATTATAATAGTCTAAAGTGGGAAAAATGAAGGAATATTAGTAACAGTGAATACAAAATGATAAGTTATTCAAAAAGTGTAAGAATTAATTACAAAATCTATCCATAACAACTAATAAGCAGTAGGTATACAATTAATTAATTTATAAATTGTATAGTTTAGGTAAAATTGATGGTGTAGCCATTTAGGTATATTGTTAATCACTTAATGGTATACATGAGCAAAATGTATAAGTATTAATTCCTGGGGTCTTTAATAATATTTTTGATTATTATCTAAAACTATTGGAATTGTAATAAAATTGTACTGATTTTTAATTTTTCTCGACTACCCTAGCCCCTAGTCTTTGTCTTGCACTCTAAATTTATAACTTATTTAAATAATGTGAAAAATAACACGTTATTTCATAGAAATTACTTTTAAAAAGTAATTTTGTTACAATTGAGTTAATTTAAATAAAATATGATGCAATTTCTACTGCGTCATTGCAAAAGTAATTTCATTACAGTAATTTGTAATTTGCATTACGTTACTACCCAACACTGTATTTATGTGTTGGTGTGCTATTCATATTTATCTTTAACAGGGGTGGCCACTTAACTTAATTTATGAAGCCAGTTCGAAGCGAGGCAAGAAATGTTTATAAAATGGATTATAAAACGAAGACATATTTTTAAATTTATAACAAATTAAGGAACATGTATTTAACATATTTAATTTATATAAAGAAATAACTTAGAGCAGCACGAAACTGCCTCAAGAGTTACATGCGGCTCGTGAGCCTCGTAGTGGCCACCCCTGGCTTATAATAACACAATTAATACATTATCACACTGAAAAAAAGGTTGATACTTATTTTATAAATTATTGTTTGGTTTTTAAATGTAGACATTTTTAAGAAAGTTAATATAATCTAAAGGGGAATTATATCAGTGGTGACAATTATTAAAAAAGTTCACTATTTTGAACATATTTTAAATTATATCTTATGCTAAAAGCCTTGGAAAATAATTTATATTCTGGTAGCAGAAGTATTTGCCATAAATCTGAAATTACATAACATTTTTTTTTCAAATTATTTTAAATATTTTGACTACATCCATTATTTCTTTATTTCTTTATGGGCTGAGGGCCCAATGTGCTGAGGATAGTAGTTATGACAAAAATGTCCCATAAGAAACTGACAGGCACAGTTAAAGTTTTTTTCTAAATAGCTGATAGTTATAACTAACCATACTGTACAAAATAGTAACTAGAAATAACGATACATTAAAAATAAATACAATTTATACATTACCTAATTAAATTATTTTATTGTGGATAATCAAATTTATAATTAAATACAATTATATATTTATATAATATTATTAATTACTACACGGAAACAAAAATACATTTTTTTTTAAATATACTCATATTTACTTCTGTTCAGTTTCTTCGAAAGGGTATGGTGGTACAAATGCATTGAAGAAACAGTTATCTTGTAACTAAAATAAATAAATAAATATTAATTAAAATATGTACATTCAGTTATAACATCCCCCCATAGATTGAAACCCCTTAGGCACACCATTAACTGTATTAAATTGCACATGTATAATCTTAGACGTATGCCTACAAGTTAGGGTATTGTTTTCCTAACTTTTATAAATTTACTTCTGTTATAATCGGTAAAATACATTATTAAAATTGAAAATTTCAAAAAATCTGCACAGGACATTTAACTACCTAATAGATTATATTACAAATACAACTCATAAGTATTTTAGTGTCATTAATTTTAGAAAAATATAATGACATAAGAGTGCCTTGGTAATGGTATTCAATCGTGCAAATGCAGAACAAGTTTGAACTCAAGGTCAATGTTTTTTAAGATTCTTAACTCTGCAAATTCTTGGGAGCAGGGGGAACCTCCAAAAGGTATGTGAGTTTGTGGATTTTAGTAGCCGGTAAAAGTTATATACTTCATAATTAAATTGTAAATGTAATCTCATATGATTAATTCATATGGCAGACATGTTCCAAATTGATGATGGTGGGTAGGAGCCGGTTGATAAATTTTTAGGTTTGCTCATCGTTGAAACAAAATTATTTTAATCACCGTATCTACTCTAGACAAGACACTGGTAATGTGCGATGTGGGCATTATAAATTTATAAAAATATTTTATCAAGAGCAATACTTACTACGTAGATGGACGCTGCAAGAGCAGTGATTCCGCCTACAAGTACTAGGTTGTATTTGGTATTGGTTTTTCCGTGGTATTCGTTCCAGGGCACCTTTGGGACCGGCATGTCATCCATCGTCAGGGGTTTGTACGTGGCATGGTGACCATCACCCTTGGACCGCACGGACGTCCTCAATACGGCTATGAAAAACATAGAAAACAAAGTTAGACACGGTCATCGTTTATCGTAGTTAAGTAGGTTGAAATTATAAATTCTAAACTATGCAGACCTCATCTTCGAGGCAGTGCGTCAGTCAATTTATACAAGTACTTACTGCTGGATTTCTTCAATTGCGCTAATACTCGTGACATGGTGGTGATTTTGGTTTCTTTCTTTCGACAAACACGCTAAGTTTGTTCACCGTAACTCACGGCAAGTCGAAAATAGTATCGAACTTTCGACACACGAGACACGACCTTCGCTCGGCAGATAGTGTAGAAGAAAATTCAATCGTTCAAATCGTTAACAGCTGCTGCGTAATTGGTTAGATAACGTGACGCCTGAATTCCGCGGTTCAATGGCAAAATTAATAAAAAAATTTTACGTTGGTAACACCACAAATGCAACAGTTATCGACATTTATCGTATCACTATCCTTATCAATTTTTTGATAACAACCCAATACCGGCCACTGTATGCCGCATGTGGCATTCACGCATTGTGTATATTTTGTATTCAGATTACAAATCGTAACTGTCTCTGGGACTGAGTCTATTTTTTTTTAATAGTGTGTATTATATGGATTTACGTCGACTTGTTAAAAGTAAATAGTAAAAGCTACTTCCAACAAAATGACTGAGGACGCAGTGAGTACGGTGTTGGCCCGTTTCAAATCGGAAACGGGCGAGACGGTCAGCAACATGATGGACCTGCCTCGAGACGTCACCGTCAATCATTTACAACTGATTTGCAATTCATTACTCAAACAAGTAATAATGATGAACGACAGACCTCCAAATACGAAAGCTCTGAAGTGTACTTCACCTAGTAAATAAACTAATGAAAACAATACGATTTTAGGACGAGTCCGTGCCCTACGCATTTTTTGTTGATGACAAAGAAATCACTAATAATCTAGACGAATGTCTTGACGCCAAAAAAAAATTCAGCACCGAACTCGTAGTAGATATTGTCTACCAAGAACAAGCTGTGTTTAAAGTGCGACCCATCACCCGATGTACCAGGTCAGTGTTTGAACGAAACTTAAAATGTGCATACATACCTAGATATTTATTATTGTATTTTTGTAAGTCACCATAAAACGTTTTTACTTTTCTAGTTCGTTGCCAGGTCACGCAGAAGCTGTGATATCAGTGCAGTTCAGTCCGGACAGCCGGAAATTGGCCAGCGGGTCTGGTGACACGACTGTCAGGTTTTGGGATCTCGACATGCAAACTCCATTACATACTTGTGAAGGTTTGCCACCTACAATTATTGATTACTTTAAATTTAGCCATGCCTATAATGTAATGTGTGTTACAGGTCATAAGAATTGGGTGTTATGTATTGCCTGGTCTCCAAATAGTAAATATTTAGTATCAGGTTGCAAAAATGGAATGATAATGTCTTGGAATGTTGAAACCGGCAAACGAGTTGGGCCACCAATGACTGGACATAAGCAATGGATTACTGCTCTATGTTGGGCTCCATACCATTTATCCCCAGAATGTAGAATGTAAGTAATATTTTATTTTACTTTTTATATTTCATGGAATTGAATTCTCTAAAAATCATAATGTTGTTCTAGATTTGCGAGTAGTAGTAAAGATGGAGATATCCGCATTTGGGATATAATACTTGGTCAGTGCCAAAGGTCTCTTACCAGTCACACCCGCAGTATCACTTGTTTAAAATGGGGTGGAACAGGCTTATTGTATAGTAGTTCACAAGATCGTACAATTAAAGTTTGGAGAGCCGATGATGTAAGTAGTAAATACTATAATGGATTAAAAAAAACCATGCTGGTTTTGTAATTTTATATGAAATATAGTTCAATCGGTACTTTCCTGTTATCCCTACTAATGCGAGTCAATTATGTTATCTCGACTACCTCGCCGATGCCGATTTAGATAAAATCGATAATAAATCATAGACATGGATATAAATATAAAATACCTCCTCGATACAATTCATACTTTAATCACATATACCTTTTTTTATGAGCATTTGAATATATAATTTTTACGATATTGTGTATTTAGTAGTAATTTATTGAATTCAACAAGACCTTAAATCACTAAGCAGGGTACCCACCTACCCACCCACCACTAAAAGTTATGGGGTATTTATCCCAGTAGCCATACGTGTTTGGCGTCAATGAGCTCATTGGCCTAGTATCACGCACCATCTCAGCTCAGAATCGTATTTCGTATCCAATGATTTATCATTGAATTCAAGTAGAACACATACGCATTACAATAACATACTCGACAACTACAACTGTACAGTAGAGCGGTACTCACATGTCCACCTTTTTAATATATATATATATATATTTAATATCTTGATGATTTAATGAGAATTTTTAATTTGACGTTTTGTAATAATTTTGATGATTTAATGTTTTATATTATAACTCTCCACTACTGTGATAATTTATGTGATAACTGATAATAAACATTATACTAATATAGTAATGTACAAAATTATCATTCGAGGTGTTCCGGGTAGATTTTTTACCAACAAACCAGGTACCGAGTATTGGCCAAGTAACAATTTTTGTTAAAACTGAGTACAGGATACTAATCGAGTAATAATTTTTGTTAAAACCTAGTCTCGAGTACTGGTCGAGTAATAATTTTTGTTTAAACCGAGTCTCGGGTACTGGTCGAGTAATAAATAATAATGTCTTTTAAAAGATAAAACCTAGTCGAAACTTGATGGAAATTATCTGTTAACTGTTTGAATGTGTGTTTTTTATGATGGTTAAATATTTTAGAGAGTTTTGCATAATATGTATAGCATAAATTAAAAATGCTCATAACTCACCTAAAAACTGAATTATTGTAAAAATCTCAGATACAAACACAGATAATTTTTTAACCATCAAGTTTTATAATATAATAATAATTCACTCTAGATACTCAATAAAAATAAACAGCAAATCTGTAAAAAATATAACTTCTTATAGTTTTAATTTTTTCTTATAAAATTAAGAATTAAAACAAAACCATTGATAAATAATTGAATATTTAAAATTTGTTCATGTTATGATGTAAGAATAAAATTTGCTCTGCCTTCTCAGAATGGAGTGTACTTCGTTTAGCTTCATAAACTAACCAGGCCTCTGAAAATGACCTTTCTGAATAAACACTTGATGCAGCCATGCAGGAGCAGACAAATATTTTTTGAGTAGCTGCCTGTTTCCGATACATGGATACTTGTCATTATATACGTGTTATTGGTGTTATTTTTATTATTCTACATGAAAAGTTTATTTTATTAAATTGGTTATACCGATAGTGAATATGTGCTATCGTTAGTTTGAGAAAATTAAAAGCAATAAAAAAGCATTCCTGGGAAAAAACAAGTCTCAATAACACCATTTATTAAAATATCAAAATTAAAGTTTTTAAATTAGTAGTTAAAAATTGTTATACCGATACAATAATATGCTATAATTTAATTAAAAATAATACATATTAATAAGCATACCGTGAGAGCTATACTTTTCTCCAAATACATTTCTTTTTTGGTTTGGACCTATACTATAGCTTCAATAACAAAGATAACAATTACCTGTTTGCGTTTTTTATATGTATAATAGATGTTGAGAGGTAAGAACAATTCAAAAAAATCCGAATGTCGTACTAATGATTTACTTATTCCCAAAAGTTTGAAACAAAGTTAAAATACATTGCACAATGATTAAAATTACCTTACTTTAATGCATATAATAACTATTGGTGCAATGTTGAGTGCTTGTGATTTTAACTTATTTGAACCTATACATAATATAATTTTTTTTTTTTTTTTTGCTGATTAAAAGTCTTTTTTCAATACATTTTCAATTACATTTCAATCCCCTAGATTTTGGATAACTTTTCCTTTAGCTAATAGATTGATGTTCATAATGTTTGAAAAAATTAGTTATGTTAATAAGAATAATATAAAAAAAAACTACAATCTCTGATCTGATAATCGTAATGTACTACGATTGATATCAATAAATATTTTTTTGGAGCAATGTTTAACCCCTGGAGTAAAGTATCCCGCTCTTACGGTACATAAATAAGTATTTCCAGTATTTCAGATTTTTTGTAATCCGACACTGCTCTATGTATGAATCGGATTAATGAGATTGCACTGTACTAATAAGACTTGATTTGATTTCAAATATAGTCTGTAAACTTATAGTTTGATTATAAACAAACACTACTAATTAAATTGATTTCTTATATCTTTTATTTTAATGTTACGTTTAGGGAATTTTATGTAGGACTTTGGAAGGACATGCTCATTGGGTGAACACACTTGCACTCAGTACTGACTATGTGATAAAAACAGCAATGGTACCCCAACCTGGTTCTAACAGCGACAAAAGTATATTTAATTGCTTATGCTTGAATATTAATTTTATTATTATTTTTCTAATGCTAATATGAGTTTTTTTTATAGATGATAATGTATTAGCCGAAGCTAAAAAACGATATGATGTGGCTGTAGCAAACGGTGGTGAACGGTTGATTTCTGGATCAGATGATTTTACACTATTTTTATGGGCCCCTGAAAGTAGTAAAAACTCTGTCGGTAATGATTCTTGTTAATTCTGCTCTAAATAATCATCTAAGTACATAATATATCATCAACAATAATTGAATGTATTGTTTACTGAACAGCAAGAATGACTGGACATCAACAGCTGATCAATTGTGTACAGTTTTCACCAGACACACGGTTAGCTGCGTCTGCGTCATTCGACAAATCTATAAAATTGTGGGATGGAAAAACTGGACAGTAGGTTTGAACATATCTTCAAAATAATTCATGTGTTAATGAAAACAATTTTTTTTTTCTTAGATTTCTTGGAACAATGCGAGGGCACGTACAAGCAGTTTACATGATATGTTGGTCTGCCGATTCTAGACTTCTGGTCAGTGGAAGTGCAGACTCAACATTAAAAGGTCCGTATTTTTCAAATAGTCAATCCTAATACAAAATTTAAACAATAGTCAATAATTATTATTGTATTTTTTAGTGTGGGACGTGAAAGCCAAAAAATTACAAGGTGATCTTCCCGGTCATGCTGATGAAGTTTTTGCTGTTGATTGGTCTCCAGATGGGCATCAAGTTGCTTCTGGTGGAAAAGACAAAGTACTTAGACTGTAAGTATTTATTATTTTTACTTTATTTATATTGTTTGAATGTTTGACTTGTTTAAATATTATATTAACTATTTGTTATTTCATTATAAATAATATTAGTAATATTATATGCTATCAAATGAATATGATGGATATTTGTGTTCTATTTTAAATTTGGAAATTTAAATAATATTTTATACTGTTTAATTATAAAAATTAACAATGAGCCATGAATGTTTGGTAATTAATTGATATTGCTCATATTTTTTAACTGTTTGTTCTTTTTGTTTCAGGTGGACACATTGAAAATTCAAATGTTCCTCAAAAATCAAATATTTACACGTTAATAACATATTTTTGTACGTCATTGAATTTCCAATGTATTAAATTATGTAAATAAATGTTCTCATTATATGTAATATATGAATTGTCGTTAACTTATTTCTGTTTGTTTTGTTTTACACTCCACTAATTAAGGTGAAATTTGTTCAAACAAAATGGAACAATACAGTTAATCATAGATATCAACAGATCAATATTTTGTAATAAAAATTATTGTTGATAGTCCCACAAAGGCCGTTTTATTATTGATATAATGCAGGGGTGTCCGACCTTTTGTGAAAACTGGGCCACATCATATATGGGTAGAAGTTGTTGTGGCCCACATACTTTTTAATAATAATACATTCAAATTGAATGATTGTACTATATTCTATAATACAACAATACATTTTTGTTGATAAATTACACGGAACATTGGTATTGGAGCCAATAAAGCAAGTTAAAACAAGTTTGTGGCGGACAATGAAGCAACTACGGCGACGTCGATAACGATAATTGTATAAAAATAAAATTAACTAAGTTAATAACGATTACTTAATATGCAAAATATTGCATAAACAAAATAAATCAAAACTATAAACAGCGAGACTCGTCTCTTGTCTCATAGGTCACGGCCGTACACACGGTTTAGGCCCCCCCACATATATAAAATTCCTGTATAAGGCACTGTCATAGGCCATATTGGCCACAGTTGGTACAACAACAACGATAACCACTACTCACTTACCAATCATCCCTGTACACCACGCTATGAAGAATGAGATCAATTTTTTAGCTGTTTTTGGGTGTTTATTGAATTGTATTGCTATAATAATTAATAAATATATATTTATTAATTATTATAGTTGTAAGCCACGCGCTTGAGTTGGAGGTGTCCGTAGCAGCAATACAGTTTAATAAACACCCAAATACAGTTAAAAAATTAATATGAGACGACATCTCATTCTTCATGGCGTGGTGTACAGGGATGATTGGTAAGTGAGTGGTGGTTATCTTTGTTGTTGTACCAACTACGTAGCTATAATAACTAGTATATAACAAAAAAAAATATTTTGTAATATATATACATTCAAATTTGTAAAACAGGGACCACTTTATTAATGAAATAAAAAACGGTGGGTCGGCTGACCCCAAAACCCCCTCCCACCTGGGTCCGCATCTGAATGAAATGTAACCACGATAATATTTTTGTAACTTACAAGAAAGTCCAGAATTCCAACTTTGGATACCGGGTACCTGCAGGTACTCGTCAAAATGATTTTTTTACTTGAAATTTTCATAAAATGTTGTAACCATAATATGTAACCTAAAATTTGAAATTCCTAACATAACTCAAGCCCCGTAAAAACTATATATTACGGTCAGCATGACATTATCCCAGCACCTCAGTAGCCTTCGAAACATTGAAGTACAATATTTATTAAGACGATAATACATTTTTGGAGGACAGGAATGCATTACTGAGCCTATGTAAGACAAAAATTATGATTTTTTTTTTAACACTATCAACAGTCATTTAATTACCAAAATCAAAATGATAGAATACTGAATAAGTTACTGGAAAACAATAAATATAAAGCTTCACACAAAGCTTAATAAGTAACAAAACAGTTTAAATTTGTAAATAATTTGTGATCGGTATAAATATAAATATTAAAAGTAAAATTAAATTAAAAAATTTACATGACTGGATATATCGTAAATAAATATTTAAGAATTAAAATAGTTTGATAAATATTGTCTCACATATTTAAGATGAAATTTTCAAAATTATAAAAGCTACAACATAATGGTAAATAATAAAAACATAAATGTTTACTATAATGCTAAGTCACATTCAAAACCTAATAACAAATACACATAATTGTGATCAATAATACTTAGCCCAAACAATTATGAAATGAATGATCATTCAAAAATATAAAAAAAAATTAAAGAAATCCAAATTGCTCTAATTAGTTTAATTTATAATATCTAAAAACGTTGAACAATTATAATATAACTTAAAAAAAAAAAAAAAAAACAAACAAAATATATTTCATAAATATATACCTATATATTATAATATATATATATTTTATAATATTATTATCTATTGTAATAATGTAGTAACTTTGACCATTAAAAAATAATTAAACTATTAATATTATCAAATGAGTAAAAATAAAATAAATAACTACAACAAAATATATTTAAGAGGCACATTATTTATTATAGATACCTAATAATTTATTGAATGGCACAATAATTAGGTAATAATAATAACAATATAATATATCCATAATAATAATAATGATAAAAATAATAATAAATAATCAATGGTACCTAACAAACAACTTAGTGATGTGATTTTCTGCTTAATCAAAAGTAAGAAATACCAACAAATTCTAAATATTGTTCATTTAATGTTTCATGAAACAAAATAAAAAGAATTTGTCTTAAAAACATTTATTATATACGGCATAACTGAAGCCAATGATAATATAATTGTGCATTTTTTTTTTTAAGCAGAATACAGGCTCTAAAAATAAAATTGTCAAAGAATTGTGAAGATTTTGTACAGCACTTCGATCGCGTTTGATTACAATATTATAAATTTCCCTATCGTTAAGTTTTTTTAGTGATAATTTAATTTCAAACCTGGTTTGATACTTTTCGATTTAAACCACACTCTCTTTGTCAACAATCTGTTGTCTGTCCGAATACGTTTTACGTAATGACACTTCGCTTGTTCGACATGGTGTGGCAGTGCCATTGAATAATCCAACCAACCAACTTCTAATTGAATTTCTTGAAACCAATTTTTTTCTATGCGGTTCCATGGAAATGTCTTCGAATGAATGCCATCGTTTATTGTCTTCTATTGACAATAAAGGGGTATATTGAAGGCTACCGTTAACCACAGTTTCCTCAACATTTTCTTCACAGTTTTCTTCTTTTGTACATTGATCATTAAGAAGTTTTGAATCCTATGCAAATAAATAATTTTATGACAGTAAAAATATGTGTCTGTTTTAATATATTAGTTGCAGATTAATTATTAATGTTCTCTAACCTCTAATGAACGACAACTTCTTTTGATCATTGAGCTCACTCTGCTAATGTGTTTGTTTGGAAATGGATCCATGGACGCAGAATGTATCATTTGTCTACACCGTGGTTCAAGCAAAAGATGAGGTAAAGGAGTTGGCCGCTGTTCATGGAGTATAGTTTGGCTGTCTCTGGCACTTTGATCAAATGAATTTCCTCTAGGAGCAAATGACGGACGTCTGCTGCCAAACTCTCCAAAGTTGTACATTTTTGGACTGTGGCGTTTTGATCCACAAAAAAGAGGAGGTGATTCAGTCAAGTCCACCTAAAGATAAACATTTTAATTTCGTAAAATTTTTGTTTTTATAAAAATCAAAACAATCAATCATGTTTTTATTCTACATACATCTCTTCTTTTAATAGCTTTTTCAGTTGTCCCTTCAAGCCAATAAGTGAGCACATCTCCTTTTCCTTTCATGTTAACATAACCGCGTTCTTTGATTATATATCCCCCCAACTCATCAAGAGCATTTTTACACTGTTCGCTAATGTGAATTTTTAATGGTTCACCGTTGGATTCCATTCGTGAAGCTGTATTTACTGTATCACCAAACAGACAATACCTAGGCATAGTGAGACCAACTACACCAGCTACCACTGGTCCTATTCATGGTCAAAAATAAACAATTTAGATGTAAGTACCATCAATGATGAATTGCTACAAAAATTGTATAATAAACCGTGTTATACCTGTGTGAATTCCTATTCGTAATTTTAATGTGGCTTCTGGGTGATGAGCTATTTTATGATGTTTTACAGCTTCAAGCAAATTTAATGACATCGAAGCTATTTCACCGGAATTTCTATTACCATTTCTAATAGGCAGCCCTGACACCTATACCAAACCAATACAGTTTACATTTGATAATTTTAATTTGGAATAATAACAATACAAGTGAATAATATTATATTGTGTAAATAAAATTAATAATTAAATAAGGTAAGAACAATAATAAATAATAATAATACATACCACCATGTATGCGTCTCCTATTGTTTCAACTTTGTAAACATCGTAACCTTTGATGATTCTGTCAAATAATGTGTATAGATCGTTTAAAAAATTTACAACCTTAAATACAAAAATTATTAATTACTATATAGTTTATGCATATTTACTATTTAATATTTACATGCCAGGTTGCATAAAAATTCATTAATTTTATGGTTCTCTATAATTTAATGGATTGATCATGGCCCATTAAATCATGTTTAAGGGATCATCAAGGACTAGGATATATAGATATATAAGATATATCTTAGTTTGTGGGGACCATTAGCTCACTATTGATTAATGGAATTTTTATTGATTTTTCATGCAACCCTCTGCTTCTATATATTAATATCTTATACAATTATATATATAAATTAAAACTATTTAATATTCATACAACTAACCTGTAGAGGAGTACTCTCAGCAGACATTGCAGTAAAACCAACAATATCGCTAAAGTAAATGGTAACTGAATTGTATGATTCTGGTTCTATACCGTGTCCTAGAGTTAGTTGTTTTGCTACTGGCCTGATTATATAAAATAATTTATGTAAGATTAAGTTAAAATTTAGTTAATCAAAACTATCAAGTTAATAATTACGCTGGTAGCATCCGATGCAATAAATCCTCAGTTTTTTGTTTTTCTTCATAGACTTCATGGGTACGTTGGTTGACTAAATCTTCAAGATTGTTTGCATATTTTTCCATCATATCCATCATTTGATCCATTATATTTTTATGTCTAAATTAACAAGATAAGCCCCAATTAATATAAATTAAAATAATTATGATATTAGGATCAACATACTTTCCATCTTTCATTTTTTTGAGTCTGGCACGTATCATGCCAAAGTCTGGCCTATTTTCTGGGAATTCATCCCAACAATCAGTAATGCATTGGATGACATAGTCTTCTGCCATTTCACAGTCCCTCAAATGATGTATACTAGGCCTCAGTGGCACACCGTTTACTTCATCGTAACCTAACTTAACCAGTCTTATAATTTCTGGTAATAAACACAAATGTAACTTAAATATTTTATCTGGGGCTCAGAGGGTTTTACCTAAAAAACTGTTACCTTTCGTGTATCTAACCTTTAGGTTCTTCGACGCCGCAAGCACCAAAAGGACCTCGTCGACACATTATTTCATGCAAGATAATAGAAAACGCGTATACATCCCCCTTTTGTGAACCCTTTATCCATGCACTAGGGTCCCTCAACAGCTCTGGAGCTTTCCATAGCAAATCTAAAAGTAAAAATATTGGTAAGTATAAACATTTTTAAATGATAATTTCAGAAATTTATTAAAATAGGTGAAAAATCTTACTTCTATAATACTGATGTTCACCAATAGAGTCGTTTTCTGCGCCTTGCCTCAAATCATGTAGACCAAAATCAGTGACTTGCAATACCCAACGACTAGTTACAATACAATTAGATGATTTTAAGTTCCCATGACAACCTAAAGGCGAGTTGTGTATAAATATCATACCCTGCACAACAATGGGGTACACTAACGATTGACACGTTCAAATAAATTAGAATGTAATTAGCATTAATAACAGAGTTATTAGACCAATGTAAAGCCGGTTACAACTTACTCTGACGAGATCGTGAACTAAAGATGTAATAAACATTTTGTCTAATTTAATGTCTTCGTTTTCTACTATATCCTACATAAATATTAAATATTAAATATTAAATTATTTATATTAACAATACACTCATAATATAAAAATATAATCAAATTTTAAAAAAAAACTTACATAGAGACTTCCTTTAGCACAATAATCGGTGACTATAAGTATACGTAATGGTTCAATAGTAGCACCGATAAAAGAATTTACGTTGCTATGCTTCAAATCTCTCAATAGTCTCATTTCTTTCATTTGTTCCCTAGAGATGTCTTTGCGCTTTGAAAACTTTAATTCTTTAATTCTCACTGTTATATTACGATAATGGCCGGTTGTTGCAAAAACTTGAAGTCCACAACGGGATTCGTATGAGGTAGCAGAAACCAAACTCAACTAAACAACAATATTAGTTTGATAAAATCAGAAAATTCAACTTAAATGAACGCAGTTACTTTGCTAGGAGATGAAACAATATCTTTATTATAGAATCCATTCAGATCTGATGGATCTATTTTCCACAACAGTCCTTCAATTTCTAATTCTATCTTCCATTTTCTGTATATCGACAGGGTGATGACAAACGCACAGAATAATGTTAGTGCCAGAACTGTAGCAACTATAATGGAGCTCTTTTCCTCATCATTTTTTTTGCACAACTCGTTGTTGAAACCACAACTGGGTTCGTCGTCTGGTCGACTCTTACCGGGCCATTCAATTTTCATATTAGGAGAGTTCAATTTGTACTCCTACACTTACACAAGTAATAACAAATTATTTAACATTTAAGAACGGAATACAATTTAATACCAGGTTGTGGATTCTTACCAGTAATTCACCATGGTAGAATTGAGCCACAGGAATCATGTAATACGGGCAAGAGAAATTTCCTTCATTCAAATGGTATTGAAAATCATGCGGCTTTAACGCCACCACCGAATAGTTTCCTTCCGAATCACCATGCTTGTCTAATTTGATTGTAGCACCAGTGATACCTACACACAAATTGCATTGTTCATCATAATATTCATAATGTACATGATACACTTAACACACTACTGTACGTCTGTACCTATAAAGTTACAACATTAGTTTTCAAATGTAATTTTTACTTACTCTGATACGTTATATTTTTGACAAGTGTTTCAATGATTAGTGTTCCATTGTAAGCTACTTCATCAATCATTTCGCCTGTTAATTCCCCACCGTTAGCTTTGGCTCTGAGCAAGAAATCTAAAGCTCGTGCGTACAACATAACCGAATCGTACAAATAGGCAGCGTAAATGGACACAAACTGTAAATCAACAAAAGTAGTAGTGTCAGCGATTCGAACAGTAAGACTTGAACAAATAAGGTGAACAGTAGTACTTGCCTTGACATAGGACACGTTCGTAAACACGTTCGGTGTCTTAAATTTAAACGGATCTTTGCTGGTGTAGTCTAATACTTTACTTGTGAAAACTTCGTATTTTTCCGGCGACGGTGGCGAGGCAACAATGACCAACAACGAACGGGCACGCTTGAGAAAATTTTTCTCCTCCATACAATTCGATATGTCCAAATACGAATCGCGTTGTCCTACAAGAAGCAAAATCAAAACACGAAAATAAGTTTTCGATAATGCGTTGTCACAGTGTCGTATAGTAATTACTCCACAAATATTGTTGGGCGTCTTTCCAAGTGTTGATCTTAGTGTCCGCAAAAATTACCATGTAATCGCCGTTGTCGAATAGCTGTAAGGCATGCATTGTGTTCATCATGTCCACCAGCGATTTAGCAACGCCCAAAAATACGTAAACTAACAAAATATTAAATGAGTGTATAAATAAAAAAAAAATATGTTAATAATTCATCAAAATATATTTATCATGGTACGACGAGCAGATGAGATGAGGAGGAATACGGGTCCAGTTATTAAATTTCCTATTATATAATAATATTATGATAAATTATATCTTTTATCGGGTTGTGTTCAGAAATTATTCACATATCGTCACGCCGAGTCATATGAGTACCTTCAACACGTGGTTTTTGGAACATTCGGAACGTAGATAGCACGTTGTATGTTGAATACATAATAATATTATTATCGCGAACGTCATTGAAAATTACATAATTGTTTTGTTTTGTTCAGGAGTGACAAAAAAAAAACTTATCAATTTGATATACCGATGAATAATTATCCAAATGTATTTTCTTCGGATGATTAAAATGTAAGTAGTTTGAATTCATATGAATTCATATTGTTTGAACACACTTAATTCGATTGATTTTAATCGATTAGTACCTACTTACTAAATAACAGGTATTACAGAGAAACGATGAAGATACGCGTTGTTCAAATAAAAATGCTGTGTAGATAAGTGTAATTAGTAATTACTATGATATTATTTATTTATATTATATAATTACGTTCTACTGTGTGTTGTACTACACAAATATTATGCCACTAAATCATATAAGTGGTTAATGACCAAGTAGAAAAAAAAATATTATATGACGAACAACTAAATCTTGAAATAAGCAACCTTTGCTTTATTTCACTAAGCGGTACAAATTAGTATGGCCTAAATATAAAATATTAGTAAAAAATCAAAAATAATGTTGACACTTCACAACTACCTATATATACAGTATAATACTTTAATTTAGGTACATATTATATAAAAAAGTAACATATTATTAGGTTGAATCTAGAAATGTATAGTCATGATTATAATAGATTATCACCATTATTGATATGTTACCTATTCCTTGGCAAATAGATAAAGATTACATTGAATTTGTTATTTAAAAAATATTGGTCCCTATCAAATAACTGGTCAAACCTCCTTCGACACTTCGTCCGATCTTTTGTTATGATATTGTAATACAATTAATCTAAATATATTTTAAAAATGAAAAATTAGTAGTGACGATGAGGGCAAAGAGACTCCAATCGTCATACACCCCTTTCGATATAATATATACCTCCCCAGTCCCCAGTCCCCGGGGTTGGTTTACTTTTGAAAATAAAAAATATATATTAATATATTATATTAAAATTGACATTTGTGAGCAACCTTAATAATTCTCAACGTTCACAATAAAATTGACAGACGTCAGACAACAGTTGTAATATAAAACACTTATACACCCAGCATAATATTATAGTAATATAGTATATACAATCACACAAATTAAATTATGTCCCTAACTCCTGGGAAATCTATATTATAATATGAAAATATATTTATTTATATATCATATATTTATGCCACAAACTATAGTACGTATATCATTATACAACCCTAAACAATATGATAGTGGCGGCAGTGGCGTAATCAGGAATTTTCGTTGGGGGGGATATCTATACATTCATTATTTCTAAGATAAATCGCAGGGTAGTGGCGGTACACTGGAAGAACACCTTATAGTATACCGATAAGGTATATATTATAAAATCTTACTTCTGGTAGTGACCATGGTTTCTTGGACTACAGAGTACCAGTGTCCGACGTTGCAGCACGACCGGTCTTGTTCGCAGCACTGGTGCGTATCGACTATTGTCATGAAATGGTTTATGGTCAAATTCTCGTTTTGTGCTTCGATTTTCAAAGAGTCGGCTACATTCTTCCACGGTTCTTCTGTGATTATACTGAACTTCTTCCAGTTGTAATACCTCAGCAGGGCTATAATCGATTTGGTAATCTACAAAATATAATATAATAACACAAATTAAATTGTTTCTAGTTACAATTTATATATGACATATGTTATTTCAATGGTCGGCCAACGGCACCGAATATTTTATTGACCACCTGCACTAATATATTACACAGATTTCGTGCAAATGTACCAATGTAATAAACATCAAATTAACAAATACACTATAAAAATAAATAAATAAATATTAGGGTAAGTAGTTTAGGGTAGTTACTAGTTAGTTAGCTACTATAAATACTTAATAAAACTAGAGATTAGAGAATACTAATTACAACATACAAATAGTCATCAAAAATACCATATCTATTACTACGCTTTGTTAGCTGTAATATATTGACATAGGTACATAATATTAATTTGAATACCGGAAAAAAATTCCCAATATATTTTGTTTAAAATTTTTATATTTCGGCGTTAAATATGTCAATATTTATGTCAATGTCAATGAAAATAAAAAGTCAGGCCATAAAAATGTGTATTATTTGCTAAATAATAATATTGGTAATTATTATACAAAATCTATCAATTAATTTAATACAATATTTAAAATTGTTTATAAATGTATATAGTAAAGTTATATTTATCTTCCACGCCAAAAAGCATAGTACCTAAAAAGGAATTGCTTGGGACCGTCAAATTTAATAATATATATTTTTTGAAATCGTCGGTGCAAATATAAAATGATTTATATTGTATAGGTATATCCATCCTGTTCAACTCGCTAAAATGTTTTCTTTACCTGTCATATTCGGTGCAATTGCCATATAGTCCATGACAGTTATTTTACATGATAATGATTATATATATACTTATATATAGTACCTATATACTATATTATAATATGGAAAAATTTTTTTTTTCGTTTACCTGAGTATCCGGAGGTTCTGTTCGAGCAAACGTCGGTACTTCCGATGCTTTGTAATCGGCACATTTCTGAAACATGTTAAATGTAGGATATAGTTGGCACGCGGCCTAATATTTTTATAATAATTCGTTAGTAATATGAAATAAGATTGATCGAACCTGCGCTCCGCCATATAAAATATTATATTATATGAAATCATATTGTGATGAATGTGATGTATGTTTAATATAATATAAAATCCCTAACAAAATTATCTAGGCGTATATCACGCGCTATTGAAATAAATGTATATTTTTGTATAATTAAATTCCCCGCGAATGAATAATGGTAGATAAATAACAAAATTTAAGTTAAAAAAAAATATTACGACGTTCAAGGTAAAGACAAATAATTAATATTTGTAACCATTATTATAATATATTATCACTCTGCAACTTTTGACACAGTGTAGTAAATAATATTTAATAAATATTAAATATTATAAAAAGTGTTGTACAGTAAAGTTATAGTTGTACCTAAACAATTAAATGGAAAACAAATTTACCAACTGGACGCGCTGCGACAGAGACTGGAAAGACTGGAAGGGGTGGCCTAACTCGTCTAAGCGCGTTTCTCGATAGTTAATACTTTATAACTTCTCATAACTAAGCGTATTTACATAATTTAAACGTTAATTATAGGTACTATTTGGCATATAAATAATAATAATCGTTTGACGACATGTATGGTTTCATAATTAGTTTCATTTATTTGGCGTATAATATAATATAATATATAATATTATATAATAGTTTATTATAAGATCAATGGTATTATTATGGACTAGAAAACCTGTCTCGTGAAATGTTATCGTTACTCGCTGTTGGTGGAAACCAAAAAAATATTGAGAGGACGCCCGCTCGGGTAGTCTCCATCTCACAAACGTATAATAATAATAGCACATTTGCAATTTGCTTTCAGCTAAACGGTATTTGTGTTCTTAAATTTGTTAGCTTTAAAAATATAGCGAATTGATCGGTTATTCAAACTTGAGTCCTGACATAACATTACATAACATTATCTGAGTTCGACACCGTTTGTACGTTGGGTAGGGTTTTACGATATTTCAATTTTTAAACATCGTGATAGGTAATGATTAATGAAGATGTAAGATAATCCAATATAAAAATACGTGTGGTGGCAGTGGTGCGTTTTCTTTTATTTTTGTATTAAACCGTTGATAAGGGACGATCTACGAGTCTGCTGCACCGCTTGTCACCATTGTTTATTTTCTTAAGAGGACGTTTTACACGCCCACGTGTTGTCTCCGCCTAACATACGTACATTTCCGTTCGGAAAAATCTATTTTTCATTGTTAGTTAATGTAGGTGAAGGTGAAGAAATGACCTATCGTGCAATTTAAAGGTAATGTGCATATTATCTGACGTATCTCGTAGGCTTTTTTTGATATTGTCCACGTTAAAACCGTGCACCCGTATCATGGACAAACATACTGCCTCCGTCCATTTAATATGGGCAAAATAGCAAAATTCCACTTTAAGCAAAATACAATTGTGGCGTCTAGGAGCTATAGTGGCTATCAGAGTTTGAACTCGAGTTACCAAATTCAATATCATCGTGGTAATGTAATATTATACTTTTTTGTTTTTTATTGTCTAACGAAAAAGTTAGGATATCAAAAACGCAAATTAATCATCCAGCAGCCTTTCTCCTCCACCGGACATTACTATTTACTACCCGATGGGAAGCCCCCACCCCTTTGACCAGTGGCGTATTTACGGGGGAGGGTCAAGCCCTCAAGGGAATCAACCCCCTCCCCCATTGGCTGTGTATAATATGCGAAAGTTTTCGGAGTTCAAACTTAAGGCTTTTAACTATAAAGGCGGGAATACTGAATAAAATCATATCCTTACAAAACAAAAACCAAAATATTGCCCTTGACCGTCAGGATAAGTGAGCGCGTGTAGAACATTATTTCTCAGACTAGCTTTAGGTAATAAATAATATTTTGTAGTTACTGGCCATATAAACCACAATATATTATGAATTATGATGGACGTACTTACGAACGAAAATTTAAAATGATCGTTATAAGTGAAGAGCTGTCCACATTTATCTTTTACCTAATACCTACAACGATCGCAGGCAGCCGTTCTCCGACTGCATTGTACACACGACTGCACGCCGTTTCTCGCAAAAACATAAACCTAACAAAACAGTAAAAACTACAGAGAGATCCGTCATCAGCTATTTATAGCGGAACACGACCTTGGAAAATCTTGAACACACGTTAACCAAACCGCTATGTATAGATTTTCTTGTCGTCCGCTCTCGCATATATTATAACAACCGTCGACCACTTTATAATATAATAATAATTATATTATAATACATAATAATACGACCTTGAGGGGGGTCAGATTACCCTATTTACCTATACCTACCAGAAATATTGCTATATACCCAAACGGCTAATGTGCAATAGGTACCTACTATAATATTATAAAACGCACCAGTGTTGTGGGCGGCGACAGTTAAACGCAATTTAGGCGTGCATGCAAATAATCGTGACGGTCTCCGCCAAAAAAAAAAACATTAAGAAACATAATATAATTATTACATTATAATATTTTTTATGCTATAACTATAATATTATTCATAATACAAACCACCGTTATAGTATCGTATACTCGACATCGACATGCAATTCCATACCGTCAATAGAAAACGTTAAAATATTAATAAATTATACTGTGATGAAATATACAATAGTGGGAAAAATTGTCACGTGACTCTTAGACCATAACGGTGTTGAAAAAAAGACATCTAAAATCGTCTTCTCGTTTATGAATCTAGTTTTGATTGATCAAGAAAATTTTATCAAAAAATAAAAGTTTTATTAACGAATTGTTATTTTTCGTAATTTGTCTATACTATATTAAATCAACCGTCCGTATTACATGAAACGAACAATCTAATTTATTTATTTTTTTGATGCCATATAATATGGCATTTGACAAATTGTACAATTTATAACAAGTAATAGATAGTTATACTTGGAGACACTGTGTATAAGATGACTGATGAAGTATATAGTTTATAATCACTAACACATGGAACGGAATACATTAAATAATGTTTAATTAAGATAGCCGAAAAAATAAAAGAATTTATTTAACATGTTATATTAGTATATAATGTATACTTTATAACAACTAAAAACAAACAGTAGAAATGTATATATAATAATAATACAATTTATAGGTACAATGAAAATCGAAAAAATTTCGCGGTGTAAACAATATATTTTTTTTTAATTCTATTTTGCAAGATAACTGTACACAAAGCATATTGTATATTATATATAATATAATATAATACATATTAATTAAACGTTAGGTGAACTAAATCCACATAAAAAGTTTGCAAACAACACTAATAATAACCTGAACTTAACCGTTCATAAAACGCACGATATGCTAACATTCTCCTATTAATGACTTTGGCATAGGTTATGAGATTTTAAACGACTTTGTGTGTTGTTCATCCAATGTCGTAAAATATAACTGCGTGTAATAACAATCATAATTGAAAAATAAAAATTGATTTACCAACTTATAAAGTACATACGAAGCTTAAGTATGGTTTATTTATTTTATTATTTTATTACCTATGCCTTATACGACTGTCAACAGTCAAGAGTATATATAAAGAAAATAAAGAACAACATTATTAATACAATTTCAAACATTGTAAAGGTATATGGTTGGGAACTTTAGACTGGGCGGGGTGGTGTCTCAGTCTTTATATTAAAAAGCAATACGTAACTACATAAAAGCCTAATCAATATATTATAAAAACTATGGAATCATATTGTTAACTACCTATTAAATATTAATATAATGTGTCAGGAAAAAAATATTCAATATTTTTTAATTTAACTTGCGATTAACACGTCGAATAATTGATGTGTTATTCACAGTAAAACCTGTAAGGCTGTAAGTGTACCTGTCGTTTTTACTTTTATTTATAAAAGTATTAAAATGTTTTTTTACGGCTGTGTACCTATAAAGTTTCAGTTCCAAATTTCCAATATTAAAAATTATATTATCATACATTGTACATAATATATTTTACTGATAATGCATACAGCATACGCATAATATTATAGATATTATATTCATCAATAAAAATTATTTGTTCAATTCGTATACAGCAATTTCTAATTACAATGCAAAATATGATAAATAAATATATCATTAACTATATAATCGATAAAAAATCCAATTATTGAATTATATAACGTGATATCACTTAAAAAAATTAATATTCCATGATACAAATTAATATTATTTTTTGATGTTTTAAATTTATTTTATACACTATTATGTTTTGGTTATGCCTTAATTATATAAATATACAGCTATGTTAGAGTGTTATAATTAATCATTCTTCTAAAAATTAGACTTAAGCATCTATACAATTTAATATTAAAAAAAAAATAATTAACATTAAGGTCAATTTTACAGATTTGAGAAGTACTCATGTGAATGCTATAGATTTTACCTATTGAGTATATAACATGGTATACTAGCATTATATCTCGTTATATTGTTATAATATACCCCAACAGGATAGAAATATTAAAAGCAAAGCTGCTTCAGACCTCGGGGGTATTCAAATATATTGGATATTAAATTTAAATTATTTTTTTGTAATTAAAATAAAAATTATATATTTCGAAAGCTATATTTGAACAGGCGTGTCAAAAGCAAAATGTAAACGAATTTATAACTAGAATGAGCCAGATGAAAAATATTACAACCATCATCATGTTCAACATGTAATTGCTTCTTGCCATATGTGTTTTAATTTTCATATATTTTTTTACTTTGTAATAATATTATTTTATGAACACCTACGCTATTAATTTATTGTATAGCAATGTACACACTGTCACAGGGTTATCCTATATAAGTATATCAACAAATTATTAGATAAATGGATATGAAGTGATTTTCACGAAGGCGATCAAATTGCTGAACATAATATATCGGTGTATATTAGCGATCAATCTTTTCGAAAACTGTTGACTCGTTGTTCTTAAAGTAGGTTTTGAGAACATTTTATAAATTCAAATTGTTTACTTAAAACTATTAAATTTCTTGGTAACGTTATTATTATTATTATACTATAAGAATGATTAATATGGTGGAAGTAAAAAAATAATATCAACGTGTATAATATAACAAATTAAGAACACGAACTTATAGTATGCACACGATCAAAATAGTAAGTTCAATGATCTTAACTATACCTACGTTTATAATACTAGAGGACTCGCGACAGGCTTCCAGAGTAAAATTTAGATTAGAGCAATAGTAAAGGAATCAAAAAACACTACACTTGCAACGATTTTCCAGGAAAAGTATAAATAACTTTTCAAGGACGCATTTTAAAGTTTTCAACTATAGAAAAGCCTAAAATAAAAATGGAACCTAGGTATAAGAAAAAAAAAACAAAAACCTGTCCTTGTATTTTTATCGTTAGTATTTCAATAATAAACCTTAGGTATTTATTTTAAATAATCGCGTAGTCTTCGATTTACATTTTATCAACCTTCTTTTAGAAATCAAACATATTTCATATATTATAATTAGTTTTGATTATTCGAATGGATCAATCGAGAATGTCGATTAATTGTCCTTATCTATAAATATATGATGATGTACACGTGTGAGTTGACTACTACAGCAGCCGACAATTGACTGCGAAATGGAAATATAAAATAAACAATCGCTCACACTTAATTATGACATAAATACGATATACCTACTAATATACGAAAAAACGTCGACCGCATAATATACAATAATAATAATAATAATAATGATATGGATGTTCGTGAGGAACAGGTAGAGCCGTAGCGGAGAAAAGTGGGCGCAGTGTATATCATTATTATTATTAATAGTATTTAATACGCGTGCTGTACATCATAATAACATAATGTACCTATACTTAAATACTGTAGAAAATTCAACAGTGGACACGCGTCTTGTTAACTCGGTCAACTTGTGTGTTTCTTATGAAAGGTTTTTACACAATACACAGTAATTAATATTACTGCATATAAATAAATGTTTCAGTTTATAAGAGTTTATTTATTCTGCTGTAGAAAATACGGTACTAAAGTCTAAATTTAAAAGTTTGTCAAAGATTTAAAATCTAAAAAAATTTAAAAAAAACACTAAATTTTACTTCAATAACAGAGTAGTTTATAAAAAAATCGAACGCAATAGGTAATACCTAATCGTAATAACCGTAATAATCGGAGCGCTCGTCTTCGAAATAATCTCACCTTGGCTAATATACCCATGGGTACGAAATCTGTCGGTAAAGAATAATATAATACAGCATTGTGTCTTCTTCGCATAATTATTACACACACACACACACACCTAATAACAATAATACTATTATCATAATATATAAGGTACTCACATAGCTGATCATTGGAATGTTCCACGCCTGCGCGACTATCGCCTCTGTGTAGCACGTATTGCCCTCGGGTCCGAAAAACACGGCCACCTTGTCACATATCATCTTCGAGATGGTTTTGGTCGCGTGCACCGTCTCGCCATGCGTGTCGTCCCATTTCAACACCAACGACACGTTGGGCAACAGGTTCGGATCATCCTCGATCTGCGTAAAAAAAAACCGAATCGAAAATAAAAAACTCGTCTGGATGTATCATTTACCGTTCCGAATGGAGTGCAGTACAGCCCTCCATTTACGCACACACGGGTGTATAATTGAAAGGGCGCGGTAAAACACATACCCAGATAAATGCAAAAGGTCAAAAAAGGCTTATGGGGCACGGATTTAATATTGTTTAAATTCAAACACTCTGCATTTTCGTGTAATCGACTTCGAGTAAATCTGATTGAAAAATTAAACGTTTTACAATCCAAGAGTCGAGCAATCGCGTATGATGTTTAGCTCTCGACATAAACGACTATACAAATTATAATATTACATTGTTTTGGGGCGAAACGTCCTGCAATATCACTGCTGCGTGCTGCAGGTCGGGTTTTTAAGGGATGTATATGTGGTTTTATATCAGTATAATATACTCGCCTCCTTCAGCGCCAAAGTCAGAGCACCCGAAATGGCTAACCCTTGCCGATTGTCCAGTTTCCCCTTGGCTGCGGTTAGATAGCCGACCGTCAGGTTCCGCAATATTGTACTGGCGGTGGCGGAGACGTTGGTGGTGGTTTCGATGACCGAGGTCGTGGTAGCGTTGCCGGTTGTCGGGGCGGTGGTGACGTTGGTAGGTGAGGCGTAGGCGACGGCGGTGGTGGTGACGGCGGCTGCGGACGATGAGCTGCCGGTGTTCTGCGCCGGCGTCCCGAGGGGTCCGGTCAGGACGATCAACGCGAGCAACAAGATTAGGACCGCCGCCTTCGGTCGACCGTTCCGCATTTCACCTGCCGAAACGGATATACGTGTTAGCCGTGTATATGGGTGGGTAGGTGTAAGCTGCATTAAAATGATAGTAATAAACATAGGTATTTTTATGGTGCAGGTGTCGCTGCTGCGTGCTTAAAAGGGAGGATGTCCCGAGTGCTAACATTTTAAGGGTTCCAAAGCGTGTTAGTCAAATAAAACGTTTCAAATCATTGTAAGTTTTTAAAAAAAATAATATGTTAAAAATATGCACTGCGACTGCTTTCTGAATCATTTATAGTGACCAGACAGCAGCAGTACCTAACCTTTATATTATGCGTCATGCGTGGTAACTGGTAAGGGGAATCATAGCTATTAGCTTTTAGGTATATTATATACAATGTTTTATAAGTTGTACAGTTCAGTTCCGGATTTTAATTATATTTATGGCTATAATATATTCCGTCTGTTAATACCCCTAATGGAGTCTGATAGGAACAGCTATAGTTGTCGGTTGATATAGGATTTTCGATTTTCCTATATAGTCCACAGAAGTTATGCGAAAAAAACGGCTTTATTCGGAATAAATCAAACAAAAGGTTTTGATTGGTTTTTCATTATAGTTTAGGGTCCTGATTATTTTCCTAAAAGTCCCCGGTGATAACGCATGTGCTAAACTTTTAAGGGTGGTTTTAAGGGGTGAAAATTGCTCAAAAATCAGTTTTTTACTAATTCTTCTTAAAATATTAACCGGACAACTAAAATACCTATATACTAAATTAAAGCTGAGTAAATTATCTATAAAAAAGTATCCTAAGTCCTTAAGCCTACAATCAAAAGGTTTCAAAAAAAAAGTAAGTAAAAAGAAGTATTTATAAGAAGGAACTTTTTTTTCGACATAGATATTTATGAAAATCGTCGTTGTACTGTCTAAGCTAACACACTTTATTAACATTCATTGAGTATTATAGTACATCTGAAACGTTGGATTATATTTATATTATAATAATTATTATTATTATTATTAGATAGTCGGGACACACCGTTGCCTAATCAGTGGGTTTTTCCAGTTAGGCATTAAATGACCGTCGATGGAACTATTAAAGTTTTATTGTATTTTCTTATCGTATTATTTTACAATCGAGTTATCGATTTATTGGTCATAATATCCGAGGAGACGTAACAGCAATGTAGAAATATTCAGCAGTATTGAGTTATTTACGAGCGCGACTGACGTATTTTTCGTTTCTTGGTTTCGTTAATTTTGTCGTTTCGTCAGTTTTGTTAAAATGGCAGATTTGTGTATAATTTGTTCGAAACAATTGAGCGATGGAGATATTGTGCAAGTCGATCGTGGACTTCAAACGTTGATTAAGGCGAGTATTGAAAGAGGTGATGGCAAAGACGCACTTATGATGAATGTATCTTCAATCAAAGTTCACGTAAATTGCCGAAAAGAATATTGCCGGGTATCGAGTATTACTGCATTTAAAAGAAAACGCGAAAATGAAGGTGCCACATCGAGCCCACCAAAGAGTCGGGTACGTACAACTTTTGATTTTAAAAAACTTTGTTTTATTTGTGGATTAGAGGCTGACGTAGAAAAAGAAAAAAAAAAAGTAAAAATGCTCGTGATTTAATAAGTTGTGTTTCCACTATTAACTTTAAAGACAATATTCTGGAACTTCCAGACAAAAAAGGTGATGGTGTTTTAAAAACTGTAAAAAAACGTATTAGTTTTGAGATTGATTTGGTTGCAGCGGAAGCACGATACCACCAGAAGTGTTTCCGTAAATTACATAATCCTGGTACAGGTGAGAAGAAGGGTCGTCCTCAAAATAATAATATTAATGCAGCGATGGAGAATGTTTTCTCTTACATTGAAAATCACGAGGACTGTCAGTTTACACTATCTGAATTAAAACAAACATTAACGGATTACAAACCAGACGATAAAACTATTAAAAAAAAACTTGAAGAAAAATATTCTGATCGAATCATTATTACTGCTAAAATACCTGGACCTACTATTATTTCTTTCCGAGACACTCATTATAATAGCGTTTTAACTCAAATGAAACAGTCTTTTAAAAACAATAATCCTGAGGCAGAACGTCGTGAAGTTCTAGTTGCAGCTGCAAGCATTTTACGTCAAGACGCGTGCACTCAAATTTGTGAAACAAAATATTATACTTCAAGCACGTGTTTATTCGATAATCTAAATGAGTATATTCCTGAATCATTAATTTTTTTTGTCGATGAATTAATTTTGAAAAATAAAAAAGGAAAAATAGAGCCACTACGAAAAAAATGCACAACGCTTTGCCATGCAATTATGACTGCACTACGCCCTAGATCATTTGCTTCGAATCTACAGCTAGGACTCTCGGTTTATTTACATCGGCAATTCGGTTCGCAAAGGTTAATTGATATTTTATCATGTTTGGGTTTGTGTGCTACTTATGAGGAAACTTCTCTGTATGAAGCATCAACGTTATTTCACCCCCAACCGCGAATTTCTTCACCAGATGAAGGATGTTTCATACAGTACGTTGCTGATAATGCGGATCATAATGTAGCAACAATCGATGGATTTAATACATTCCATTCTATGGGTATGATTAGAATCATAACTCCACATGATAAAATGGAAAGTGAAACAAAAATTATTCGTCTAAAGAAGTTACCAACGGAGGAAGAGATGGCAAAGGTAGCACGTATTCCAATAAAATTTTATGAAAATATAGGAATAAAGGGATTGAAAAAAGTTACCGTAAAAACTATTGATTGCGATGAAATATCAACATCATCGATGCTTCGAAATGCTGATGTCTTATGGCTATACGCTAAATGGAACAACGTAGAAAAAATTCCAGGTTGGAGTGGCTACATGGAAAATTTAACTGTCGACGAACCGTATTCCAAATCACGCATACTTTTTTTGCCATTCATAAATCAAGCAGCAAGTGATTATAATACTCTTTACACTACATTAAACTATATTATCGATGACGGAAACAAATACGGGCATTCGTTTATCATCGTTACATTTGACCAACCACTTTATTTTAAAGCAAAAGAAATAGTTACAGCAGCAGATAAAAATTCTCCCCTTTCAAGAGTAATTGTGAGGCTTGGAGGTTTTCACCTTTTAATGTCGTTTTTGGGATCAATTGGCTATATAATGGGTGGAAGTGGGTTAAAGGAAGTACTATCCGTTATTTTTGCTCCTAACTCTGTTGACCATATATTATCAGGTCACGCTTACTCTCGGCAAATCATCGGCCTTAAAACTAATGACAAAACGAGAAGACCTACGACTTGCAACTCAGGTATTTAATTCAAAAAATGTTTTGAGGGAAAAATTGATTGAAAATGGTATCAAATTTATGCTTGGTATTTATGGAGCACCCATCAACGAAACCTCTCTTAACGAGTACAGATACTCGAGTTTTATTAAATCTGTGAGTAAAAATAAGCCAGTAAAATTAAATCTACTTCCACCGACTGCTGATGCTGCTGAGATGCACTTGTTACGTGTTTACTACCAGGTTCAAAAATGGTTGGGTAATGATTTAAATCCCACAGATTGGGGTTGGATTTTAAGGGAAGGTGTATTAACCCCAAGAAGAATGTTGCAGCTCCCTGCACCAGATTGCCTACTTAATATGATTTTCTGCAAGTGCGTGAAAGGTTGTGGAGCACTATGTGGCTGTCGAAAACTAGGATTGAACTGCTCGGCAGTTTGCGCTAGCTGTCACGGACAATCATGCTACAATTCACCCCCACTTGAAAGTACGGTCGAGGAGAATGATAATTCCAATAATAGTTCTATTTACACCAAAGATGTCATGGAGCAGGCAACTGAAGAAATTGAAACACCAGAAAATGTCTATTATAGCGACGGATATGAGATGGAGGAAGAAGAAGAAATCTAACTCAAAATGTTTTGGTAAATTTTTTATTTTTATTCGTGATAGAGTTTTGTAGTTGTGGAATAGGCCTACTAGGGATACCACGTAAAAAAAAACGCGCCTAATACTCAACCTCCGTAGGTGGTGTGGAATAGAGTAAAAATAATGTACTATAAATATCAATGAAAGTTAAAGTGTGTTAGCTTGGACCGTACAATGACGATTTTCATAAATATCCATCTGGAAAAAAAGTTCTTATCAATACTAATTTTTAACTTAAATTTTTTTTTGAAACCTTTTGATTGTAGGCTTAAAGACTTGGGATACTTTTTTATAGATAATTTACTCAGCTTTAATTTAGTATATAGGTATTTTAGTCTTCCAGTTGATGTTTTAAGAGGTATTAGTGAAAAACTGATTTTTGAGCAATTTTCACCCCTTAAAACCACCCTTAAAATTTTAGCACATGCGTTATCACCGGGGACTTTTAGGAGAATAATCAGGACCCTAAAATATAGCGAAAAACCAATCAAAACCTTTTGTTTGATTTATTCCGAATAAAAACTCTAACTGCTGTGGACTAATAATAATTATCTTATTTACGCAATTTACTTATTACCATAACGATATGAAATATGAACAACGTAGAAGCGATGACTATTTGCATATAAATATAAATAACTGGTATGCTCGTCTGTAGTCGGTAGCAATATTTGAGTATTCTATGTATTTAACAATAATAATGTCTAGTGAATACCTAATTAATAAGAACAATTAAAATTCAATAAAATACATTTATTTATTGAATACTTGTGTATTTAACTGTTTTAACTACCCATAGGTAGTTATTTGGTACTCTAATTTTTTTGACATACTATGTACAATATACTAACACTTAAGTCCTAAGCCTGTATAACGGGAAAGAAAATTTTTTTTAAGCCTCAATTGGGTGTTATATTTCGCATTCAATCAGGCTATATGTTCGAACCAAATTAAGTGTACATTTTGGTACATATAGAAGTAATAAGTATAGAACTCAGCTGTGTACAGTACGTCCGATGTGTTCAATAAATGTTACATACCTAGGTAAGGTAAAAAAAATCTGACGATTAAGCAGAAATCGTTACAACTAACAATGTATAATTTCATAATATTATCATAATATATTTTTATTATATTATATCGACTCGATTCTCATATTCTGAGAATTGACAATTATTAACAATAATTAATACTGTACGAACTACGCAATTTATTTTTTGTAATTACAATATTAACATGTAAATTACATCTTTATTGATTGGAAGGTATGAAAATGAAAATACTTAGAAAATAAAAAGGTAGTAGACGCCAGACGCATTTTAAAAAAATGGTGCAAATTGACTACAGCCGTATATATTATATTATTTGGTAAATAATACGTAGCATTAAAAAATATTATATATTATATAGGTCATAATATAATAGATTGCATTTTTTTGGTACATCAATAACAAAAAGACTGATGTGACATTTATTTACCCAATATCTATTACGTCGAATTATAAAAAACTATTACACGAAATGATAAATGACCCTATCCTTCGAAAGTTCGAAACTTATAACAGCATACTATAAGGTACTAAGGTTAAGTTAGGTACTACCTTATCCCTTAGGCACCTATATACTCGTAATATAAATATTGAATGGACAAGAGTAGTGCGGTCGGTGCAAAAGGGGTGTATAAGGTTAATTTTATTATTAACTATTTAAGAAATTACTACCATATAATTATATTCGATGGGTGATCATGAAAATAATTTAAATTAATACTCGCTGATTAGGAGGTATATAATGTTTGTGATGCATATATAAAGAAATTCTGCACTCAGCACTGTACGCTGACCAGAGTATTTTTGTTTGAGAAAACTTAATAAGTTATAACAATAAACACGACGATTTTAAGCGAGAGTAAGTGATTTGAATTGGAAATATTTTAATCTTGAAAACAAACAAATTGTTTGTACGTTCGAAAAGGAACAATACAATTAACGAACGTATAAAAGTATGTCAGGTATGTGCATATCACACCGACATTATAATGCGTACTTGTACGTACAATAAACCATAATATATACAAACAGTCAACACACACACTCACACACATGTAAACTATATTAATAACGAAGGAAAGTTACGCCGTTTTAGGTTTATTTACAAAACAGATAATTCACAGGAAGAAAGGTCAATGTTATAATATGCTCAATATAGTTTTATATTATATACCGAGTTTGCACACAAGCTCGACGACCACTTAATACCTCTATTACCTATAGGTACAACAAGACTACAAGGATACCGTTTTTAAATACGCTTATTTATAAATTATAATTATACTCGGAATGTGCCCGTGACGTTTTGATTTATTTCGAGCAGGGGGGAAGGGATAAAAATATAAAACTGCAGTGCGGTGAAAACGACGATTCCGTTACCCCACTTAAAAAGAATAATATATAACAATAATAACGACTTAAATTATTGTAATATTATTATGTATCACGGGACGCCTTATAAGTTGTAAACCGCGGCAAAGTGGTATACACCGCCGCGTGTGTACGAGCGAAAATAATAATAATACATTCTATGTAGAATCATATTTGGGACACACTGAGCAGTCACATTTTAATAGATCCGAACGGTCCAGCAGCGGTCTGCGGGTTCCTGCAGCTCCCCTTGGTGACTGGCGCGTCACGAACAATGATCACGCGTTCAGTATTTTAAACTGTGCACATAATATAAAACTGGACAAATATATATAAACACATAAACGTACGCGATAGCATCGCAAAACCCACCGAAGGCGTTTGAGGTAATAATAATAATAATATGATACTGCAGGTAGTTAATATAATAATATGACGTGTTCCGAACGAGAGCGGAATTATTGCCGCACAACGCGATGATTTTAGATTATAATATTATTATGCAAAATTAAATCATTATACCTACATATTATGACTATTAATTATTATGAATACAGAAAAAAACTGCAGATACTTATTATAGCTTATAATATACACGTTATAAGGCGTCTATTTATAGATCATTAGATTATGAGGGATATTATACTATACATATACCTATAATACTTGTTGAAAACAATTAACGTTAATATAATTAATAAACACAATTAACACATAATATTATTTAACTCGAGAAAAAATTGAACGGGGACTTGTATTGCCTCATTGCATAATAATTACAGTAAACTTTGATAATACCTGTGTCGTATTTATAAAATAAATAATAATTTATAGCGATTATAAATAAATCGAGAAACGTTTAAAAATAGCTGGACGATTAAGATATTTAATTAATATTATAATTTCATAACAAATAATAAACAAGCACACGAAATTAGTTTCGTGAAAAAGTTGGGCAATTTTCAGAGTTTAAGCTATTGTAATAATATATGCACATGCTTCCGTGACAACATGTAATCAATATTTATTGATTTAGTCGATGAAATTATCAAATATTGCCGGAAGCAATGAAAGTCCGTTGGATTAAATAAAATTAGGCATACCTGCAAACCAACAGCTCCATTTTTGAAAGCAACTTAATTCGACGCGTTACCATTCCAAATCTGTGAACACAAATATCAATAAATTTAAAAAACTGGCGTAAAAAAACAAATATAGGTAGAATAATATTAACCAGGTACGATGTTCGCAATGCCACGGCATCGAAAGATTGGGTTTCGGTTTTTGCGAAAAAAAATTTCACAATAAAATTGAGAAGCACTGGTCGAGATAAATTAGTCTATTTTTAGATCCTATTGCCACGAGCGTATCAGAGGTCAAACGAATCCTACGCACTCACACACACTCACGCATTTTATGTACATTATTATTATCATTATACAACCTACAACTACTTATACTTGTGTCTTTGTGTGTGTGTGTGTGTGTGTGTGTGTGTGTGTGTGTGTGCGGGTGCGTGTATACGTGTGATGTTGTGGACGTTGGCTATGGCCCTAACCGCTCGCTACATAGTAGATATATAAACAAGGACACTTCGCGTTATACAAAATAATAATATCGTAAAACGTCTAAATCGATTTTATTTATCATTTGTTTTTCCTCTCTGTCTTTTAATTTCAACTGTATCGTATAACGGATATTATTTTGCCGCGAGTCGCCTCTTCAATCGCAAATACAAATACAAACTCGACATTTTCATCTGACCGACGTATAATAATTATTAATAACGTCTTATTATAAATTCTTGTCCAGCTCGAGAACGAGAAGACAATGGCTCATGTGTAAACACATTGCAAGTCTTCGGAGAAAAATGCACAATGGATATTATATTATCCACGGGTGGATGCGTGGGCGGTGGTGGAGAGCGAAGGGAAATTTGTACGTTTCACCTGTTCACTGCATGCACCAGAAGTAGTAAATACGCTGTTTCTGGTAGGTAGTTGTACCACATACGATGGTGGTAGTAATAATAATAATAATAATAATAATAAAACTACACGAGCACCTGTAAATATTATACATAATATAATTGAGTATATAATATTATGTACAATACTCAATGATAATATCTGAGAAAAAAAAACACGAACATACTATAATATGGAAAAAAGTACATAATATTTGTTTATACGCTTGTTAAAAAAAAAATTTAAAAACGTGGCTGTCGTCTCTATTATTCTTGGTCATGGCTATACAAGCGAGGACAACCTTATTAACGATACAAATGATGATATATTATGTAAATGCGGGTGTGAGTGATCATGTTATGATATTATTATCGAGAGAGAGGTGTCGGGTAGACAGCGCAGACGAAATGTCGTTCCAACAAAACCAAGAGGGATAACAAGAAGTTAAGCCCTCCCCCCCATTATTTATATTATATACATTTAATCTGTGTAGAACCTAATAATATATATTATGTACACGATACAAATACATGATACAGTACCTATTGTATACATATGCGTGTTAGGTATATCAAGAGTATACGTTTACAATAAATTGTTCATTATATTATTAGTATAATATGTACACGTAAAATGAGTAAACGAATCGTTATTAGTTTTGTGTATATACCTCAATATTATTGTAATATCAATATATCATATACGAGTAGGTATATAATATTATGTTAATAAATACATGTATTTAGTGTTTAAACTAACATTTTCTTTCGATTGAGTAATCAACTTTTAAATAACCTTAATATAACACGATTATGCCAAAATTTGCTGACGCTTGACCAAATCATTTTACCGATTACCATTATAGCAATCTATTTAAAAGCGGCGCATTTTCAAACGAAAATAAGTATAGATAATACATATGCATATCTACCTATAATATGCATCATACCATATAATATGTGCATTTTACAAGCTATTATTATATTATTATTATAATAGTTACTACTTACTACGTATTTATTAGCATTAAATTAATGCAGGTGTGAGGTATAGATTTGCATTAAAAAATACAATCTCGATAAAATGTTTGAATAAATGTATTGGCTTTATACAGGTGCACAAAAAATGTAAAATGTATTTACGTCTTGCTTAAGGCGACTATTTACCTCATTTCCAAACTGAACTGTCGATCATTTTTAATCCCGTTAATAACAATAAAATTGTCTTTTAAATAAAACTAATAGAAATTTATATTTTTGAATATTAAGTATTTGATATAATATAAATTACGTTTTCAAATTTAATTCTAGTAAATATTTATTATATAATATATCCACCAGTGGCGTGCTGAAGGGCTCAATTTTATACCTATACCGATTATAGCAGAATATACGTTATAGAACATATTATCGAGGAATATAAAATAAAAATTTACCTCAATTATTATACAACAAATGACAATAATTCAGACATAGGAACTATTTTTTTTTTTTTTCAAGAGCCTTCAGCAAATATATTCTATAAGTTATACACAACAATATAAAATATATGAATGTATCATGTGTGCCTATATCAATACTAATTCAGTAGTTACAGCTGTTATAAGAGATTTTATTAACGAGTCTAAAATTAAAAGTTGGATAAAATAATCAATCAATCAATCTAAACAAGTATTTCTAAACAAGAACTGTAAAGGTATCGATATCGGTCTAACGACTGTACCTGAATAATATATCAAAAACCGAAATCAAAACCATTATAGTGGAATGCTTACGTATCTCTCAACCACGACAAAATAATTTGGAATTATCAAAAATAAGAAAACCCTTAAGTCCTTATGACTAACTATAATAGGTATTATCAAACATTGAAAATCTTTTACCGGGTACCTGGTACATATTATTATTTCGACTCACGTACCTATATTATGGGCGTGATGCGTTCTACTTAGATATTTAAGTGTGAGTGGGACGTTTTTATTTCTATATCTGTTATTCTGTTCACGATCTGTGGACTCCAAACGAGGGGTTGAAAATTATTATATGCGTCGCATATACCTATATTCGGAACATACGTATCTTTCAGTCGTGATACATCCAAACCGGCGACTATATACGGGTTAAACACGCGGGCTATATACATAAATATATAATATGTATGTATACACATAATATAGAAAACCAAACACATTTAGTTAAATGCATATTACATGTACATACCTAATTTAGTCGTTAAAACTCTCTGCGGTGGTCTGCGGTGTACATGCCGCCGGTACACATTTGATTTATTTACTATATATATACACGTCGTGGAAAAAGTTTCGGTGTTTATTTTTTATTATTTTATACATACATAATATTATATTTTTTTTTAATTTGTAAGCGAGACACAATTAAACCCCGTGCCTGTAATTTAAGGGCATAATGGTCACGATATAGTTTTGTGTGATGCATATACGAAAAAGCGACGACCGCGACCGGTTCAATTTGAATAAACCGACCGACCGATTATAAAAAAAAATATAAGTAAAAAAATGTATACAGTAATAACAGGTTTTAGGTTTTGTTACACAGGAAGACGGTGGCGTACAAGAAAAATAACGTACGGAATAAAATACAAATCCAATAAACTGGTTTTTACGGTTTTTTTTTTTGCACAAACTCCAAATGGATTTTCTCCATTCAATCAGAGTAACAAAACGAAATGGTTAATTGAACCCGTCAACCCGATCGCATTATATAGCTGGTATACCTCTCTTATATATATATAATATATGTGTGTATTGTGTATATATAATATAATAATAATGTATTAAACGAGTGATGACAAAGAATAATATAGTATATTAATATAATTCTGTTAAAAGGATGCGATTATCGAATTTATTTAAGATTATAGTATAACGAGATAATAGCAGCTGCATGTGTTATACTATACCATATTTATGAAGCCATAAATAAAAATATATATTTATAAACAAAAATAAATACATTATAATTATTATTATTTTATTAGTTTATAACTACCATAAAATACTATAAATAAGTGTAGGTATCAACACAGTTCATGCAGGTGATCGAAAACAGGGAGAAAATTATCAGTCGATTGCCCGCGCAGAAATATAAATAAAACTATATTTTACTACTTTTTGAAATCGCGTTTAACTCTCAAAACGCAAAGTTATGGCCAAGGACATTTGCAAACATATAGCGGTCATCCCCATTGCTACCTAGCAATAACGGTCCAGGTCAGTCACTCTCACACTCTATAGGTAATATTATGTATATCTGTGATCACTACGACACCACGTGCGCTGCGAATGTAAAGTTTATAAGCTCAGCAGAAATTTTTTTATATTAATTTGAAAATAAAACATATACGTCAATATTTTAAAATAATTTTTAACGAGTCCAGAACGAAATTTTTCAAAAATAAAAGTTGCATTATATGAATATAGGTATTAATATATAAATATATTATTGCAATTCGGGTTTCCCGCCAAATATTTTAAATTTTATACTTCAATACAGTTTAACATTTTTAAATATTTATAGATTCTTTTATCATTAAGAATGAATTTCGAATACTAAAATACTAAAATTATAAATAAAACATTAATTTAAGAGTAAAATATAGTTATATCAAATTACGCATTAATAATTATGTTTACAACAATATTGTGGAAAGTTTGACCAAATAAAGATAAACTCATTTTGATTTTTGAAGTATTTAACATACCAAATATTGTGGTAAATACCAACTAAGCCGAATCAGCGAAATGCGTATGATAACATTGTTCGCACAATAATCGTATAGGTATAGTTCAAATCAACTTGATTTATACACCTACGTAATTTATTAATTGGTTTATCGATCTTCAAAAGGTCAGTAAAATAATAGCAATATTGCTATACCAGTGTTATATTAATATACCTAATATCCTTAATTTCAAACGTACCTAATTTACCTATGTTGAGATTATTTTGTTTTTATTTATCAGTGGTACCTAATCAATGTTATATATTTTTATATTATACGGTATTGATACGAGAATTCAATAATTTGTTTTAAATATTATGGTTAATTTTTTGTTGTTAATTGTGTTAAAATATGATTTGATGACCTACTGCCTAACTATTTCTATAAAATAGTACAAAAATCATAAATAAGGCAGTGTTAAACGAACAATATTGTGTACAATTTATAATTTATTATAATATTATTATCATCAATGATTTATATATTTTATTTATTTATTTTTAGTTCATATACGTTCAATATATAATATTCAGACGCCAAGAGGTGGCGGAGGAGCATTCTCTCCAGATTTTTTTTAAAATCAGGCACGAGACACACAAAAATCTTTTTCATGCATAGATATATTTGAAGCTTGCGCCCCTCGAAAAATGCCCTTGAGCGCCTACGGAATATCATATTATAATGTTTCAAAAGAATTTCAGAGACGACAAAAAGTGTTTCGTATAACATATAAGATTATTCCAATATAAATAAATAATTTAAAATATATAAGGCCATACACACATCTATATAGTGTATATTATTATTATAAATGAACGATATGGTATGTTGTTGCCCACAAAAAACAAAGCATACCGACATCATATTATAATACGTATAGTATTATTGTGCTAACCAGTTAACAATAAGGTCGTGACCCATCAGGACTACTACTTAGTAGTACTACTACTATTACTACTATACAACAAGTAACAACTACTACCTACTACTACTACTACTACCACCTACTAGTTACTACTACTATTATAGTGAGCTGTTGTTGCTACTCTCTTCCTGGTTATCAACGAATATTAGATAAACGAGCAGACACGAGAACGCCGCCTAAAATAATATTATTATAGCGCTACAACACTGAGTATTATGGAATGTACACAACACTCTTTTTTTTTTTTTCGTGTGTGGCGAGAGCAGCAGTCTCATAATAATTGGGCGAGGTCCTTACATTTCGATATTATGTGTATATATATATATATATATTATATTCATACGACACGATTTTTTAATATTTTTTTTGTTTTTTAGAAACTACACATATTATTGTAATTACGACGACGGCGACCACGACGACGACTACTACGACAATGTATCTCCGTCATCACCCGCCGCCGACGACGGCATTTGTAGTGCTACAGTCAATTGGATGCCTCCGCTGTTATTCATTCGAGACAATTGAACGAAACGCCCGGTCTCGTAATAATAATAATAAAAATAATAATAATGTATATACATATATATATTGATTATATTCAGAATTACTTTGTCCCAAACTAAAGAATGTACACAACTACACACCAGTACACCACACGGCACACGCATATTATGTCTTATATATATATATCACCAAACCAAAATTTGATCGCAATCGAGTTCAATGTGTTATTTTTCAGGACTTGATTATAACGTAATAAAATGCAGTGATTCGCTTCGAAAAGGAAACGCGTTATCCGATATTTGTATATAAATCAGTGTGCTGATATTAAATCATAATAGTACCTATTTAATTTGTGTATTTGTTTCTCGACGAGCTCGTACCTTACATATATTGTATACGATTTCTCTAATCTACGTAATTTTTCTCGTTATAAATCAACACGTATAATATAATAAATAATAATAATATAAATATATTATATTATATCGGGTAGGAGCATATATTTTTGATGTAGTTTTTTCTTCTTTTTTTTTTTATCGAAATTGTGAAATTACAAGCGCTCAACAATAGATTTCACCAATGGACACGTCAGATATTATTACCTATATATATAAGTGTAATCTCTACATACAATAATACTCACTACACACAATATTATACTCTCTCAGATACGCGGAAGAAAGTTTTTTAGTCCTTTAAAATGTAACATCACAACAGCGTAGAAAATAATGTTCAAGTAAACGATTTAAAAATGTGTAGGTAATCTACGCGTTGGTGGACAAGAAAGAAAACGATTAAATAAAAAATATTATAAGAAAATTATACTAACAGATGTTTAAGTATCTGTATGCAGACACTTTGGTCTTTGATGGGACCGGAATCGTAATGATAATAATATGTACCTATAAAGACGAGTTTAATTAAATTGTAAAATCTGAATAGTTTCTATTCATGTCCATTTAAAATTATATAGGTATTAGGCGCATGATAGGCGTAGGTGTTTTTTGTATTGTCATATTGAATGCTCAAACAAACGCACAATTTTAAAATTATTCTGAACAGAATACAATGTTTTGTTTCATAAATCGCTACAATGTACAGTAATTACAAACAAATTATAATAGGTACCTAAACGGTTACCACAGAAAATCCTTTTTTGTGTAATTAAAAATAATTCCTTACAGTTATACATAATATACATATTTTGTTCGTGTTCCGTTTATGGATTTACATCTGACCAATTATTGTTATAACCAGCTGAATAAAAATGTATTATAATATACGACTTGTGTGCCAGAAATTCCATTACTCGACTAAAATTAAGTGATTATAATTTTATATATATGTATACATTATACATATTATATATTATATTTATCTGTAAAGATATTATTATTTTGTACCAACAATTTATTTATCATTTATTGATAGGTTTTGACAAATTTAGTACGGTAATTATATCAATAAAATAATACTATTTGGATTGCCATCGAGTATCGTTTCGAATTGTTCGTAATAATTGTTTAGCTTGATCGAAGTTTATCGCTTAGCAAATTAAATACATATTAAAAATGTTTCATGAAAAATGTTTAGTTACCATTTTTATATAATCACGGAAATTAGTTAGCAATTTATCTTATTTATAAATTATATTTATTTCTAGAAAATACTAATCAATATACTATAGTAACAATTTTCAGTTTCATCGGAAGCTAACAAATTGGACATTGGAGTAATTTTATCTCAAGAGTTGAGATATGTATAATTTGTATAAATGTACAAATTTAAGTTTATGATAAAGAAATTATTATTATTATTATTAGTATTATAATTATATTATACTGTGTATGTTAGTTGTATATATGATAATTACCACGTAAAATAATTTTATAGTTTAAATATAAAAAAATCACTTATTTTTAAACACTATAGTAGGTATATTATAGTGCAGGCTATTGTTATATGGTCTGTAAACAAATCGTATGTAAATTCTATATTTTAAAAATGGAATGTCTATTTTTATAAGTTTACGAAGTTTGATGAACTTTGAAAATGTCCATTAGATATAACTACCTCCGATTTAATGCTATTAATACTAATATAATGAAGTTTTACTTACTCGATTAGTTCCTCGAGCCGTTCGAACTATAGCTATTAGTAGTTTTACAATTCATTAGCAAGTCTGTAGGAATTCATATATTTCAGAATTTTGAAAATGCAATACACTCATTTTGTGTGCATATTATGTCCAATCGATTAAAACTTGAATATGGGTTGAGCTTTTGGGAGCATTAAAATTTTTCTGAAAAATTGTACAAAAAATGTATAAACTATTATTCTGAAAAATTGTACAAAAAAATAAATACACTGATTGAGGATAAAATATTAAAATGAATAAATATAAAGATTAATGATCTAAGTAATGAAAATAATATTGCAATCATGGACATGTTTTAGGTAGTAATTTTAAGAGCAGATTTGTAGTATGATGATTTTTAAAACTACATTTGAAATTGTTTAACTTTGATTTGATCAATATACAAGTTATAAATTGTATATTTTTATTATATTATACACGATAACGATTACTCATGGGAAAAATGGTAATAAAACAAATTATATATTTCAAAATCGTATTATTACAACATGTTTTTAGATAGTGTGTTGCAATAATTCAACAGTAAAAATAAATATAATTTTCAATCGGAATTTTCGAGTGCAATGATTCATTATATTGTCGCAGTGAATCTAAAACAAACAGCACATTTTCTAAAACATATATTATATTCCCGGGAGTGTTTTTTTTTTTTTTGTAATTATGACTAATGAAAATGAAATGTAAGTTTGAAAGTAGTTTACGATGATAAACCAATTACCTATAATATATACGAGTAGACCAATTTTGAGGGGAGAATACCGAGGAAAATTAAAAACACATTTATCGCCGTAAAATTATGTGTTTGAAAATGTCGTCGTTTATCGACAGCCAAAATGTATTCGAGCTACGTGTGTTATTATAATGCATGGTCGTTTTTTGTATTCTTTATAGTACCGCGACTACTACCTACAAAATATATATTGTTTTATTAATTTGTGTACACTAAGCACATAATTCGCATAAAACGTACGTCGCATTAGGCCCGCGGAACATGTTATTACGACCTCTTCCAGTTTAACCGGCATATAACGTGTCGTAACACATACGTTAGTAGGTACTAGGTAGGTACACCACAACAGAAAACAAAGTAGGTATACTTTTATGTTGCCCACGTATATGTAGTAAAGATAGCTATATAGTATATACACACATCACACGACACACACACACGCACACCGTTTAAATAGCCGATGTAATTATGATAATATATTATGTGTACATGTATAAAAGGTAATATAATAATATTATGCAGAAGGGAAAAAAATCGGATATTTTGTATCTCACGCCCGCCTTTGTAGAGCCGACATTTTCTAATAATAATAATACGTTCGAGTATTATTTGCATAATAATTAAATGGCTTTAATAAGCCATAATTGACGCGATAATAGTAAATATAATTTGAATGAAACAATATTATAAATATAATATATATTTATACACCACACGTATAATACCTGTATTATATTTTAATACCCAGCTAAATAATAATAATATGTAAAATATCATACTGAAGAGTTTAGTTTGCCTATGACCGTTAATTTAAACTGAACTTCAATGTAAACATCGAGACTCAAGAGTGCTTACATATTATATTATATTGGTAGGTATTTTATTAAATAATTACCTACCTAATCGTTTATTGGACGTTGTATTATTATTTTGTAGCGCGTTAGTCTTGAAGACGATAAAGTAAATTAGTGTACATGAACACGCCATATAATAATATATGGTTTTTTACAGGTAGGTAATAAGTATCGCCAGTACTAAATTGTTTTCATTATTAGATTAACATTTTTGCTAATTTACTAAGCAAAAGTTATCAAATGAGATTAAAATATTTTTGTGTTCAGTCTCTATACACAGCTAGTAGTAATAATTTGTATTATATTGTATAATTGTACAATATAATGAATATGTATTTCATGAAACATTCTATCACTACCATTAGACAATAGCCTTGTGATTTTAAATGTTTGAAAATAGTTATATGTTTGGTATAATAATAGGTGATTGCCTAAAAACAATAGTCCCGGTTATAAGATATTATACCTATTATGTAACAAGATTCACCAAGATTATTATTTTTTATTTAAGTAGTTACGCAAATATGATAATTCTAATTGAAAACACGACGTTTTTGTCAAGCAAATATTCGTATAAACATTTTATCGGTAATGACTGTTTCAATACAAAAATAATGACTCTTTCTTAAACCAAATAATGTAAAAATTTGAATTTTTATGAAAATGTATGCATACATATATAATGTGCCATTACTTATGCATAAGTGACATGTCATTTTAGTATTAAATGCTTCGATATAACATGATTTGAACTAAAATGTTGATAAATTGTTCATGATGTACCCAATAAAAGCATACATAAAATACTCTATAATAATTAATAATATAGTCTATATTATTATCATGGTTGAAACTTCGAACATCGTATTTTAAGTAGGTAATAGTCATATCAACATTCTACTTAGACAACGCCCAGTTTTTATTTTTTGATCAAGCCGAAGGAAATTTATAGTTTGTTTTGTTGCTGGCTAAATTATTAAGACATTTTGTTGACACAGCTCGACTATAAAAACCCTCTTTAGTTAATTTGCCAATACATACATGGTGTGTTAGCATTTCTGTGTTTACCAAAAAAAAATTGACTAGGGTCAACTTCGAATCGATTATTTCAATATGTCCGACAAGAGTTAATAGTTAGTGTTGTTTGCATTACAAAAACATAGCCGGGCAGAGAGAGAAGGAGAGAGTTCTGAACATTCTGTTCAAAGACCCACGACTAAGCGCCACGAAAGTAATCAATCTAAACATCTATGTATGTAGAATAAATTTGGCTATGATATTGATAGTAATTACAACCCGAACCCGTATAAATATATATCATACGTAGTACGTTATATTACTTCGATATATGGAAATAAAATAAAAGTGAAGATTGTGGTCAAACCCAATAAAACGTTCCATTTTAATCAAAAATTCACCACCAGGGAAGCTCTAAAGTTTACCGTCTACCGTAGTTTACTCTAAAGTTCCGCTGCAGCGTCTGATGCGGCCGTGTTGTTCCACTGTTCCACGAAGTTTGACGCTGCAGAAAAACCGTACCTTCGGACGTCTTGGAACAGTGGAAAAGCACGGTCGCGTCAGACCTACGTCCGAACGATGCAAGCCGCAAGGAAACCGTATCTACCTTGAGAGTGGTTTCACCCGTACAATTGAATATTTAAAAATATTGTTAACTTTATACAATATACATATAAAAAAATTCAATAAAATATCAAGTACTTATTCAAAAACCAAATTGTATGCTATGCATACTTTTATGGTAACTACGCAGTGATCGGGGTATGTGGGTATAACCAAAAGCTAGTAACTTCATAAACAACCGATGTCACCGTTATATACGCATTGATAACTTATTTAAATCTAAAGATGAATAAAAAAAGATAAAAATAATATAAAATCCTAAGAATTATTGCAACCCGATCCCAAACACGAGAAATACTGCATGAAGGGCCTACAGTGTTGTCTGAAAAATGAAAATAAATTATATTTAATAAAATACCTACTGCTTAAAATCACATCACTAACAATCGGTATGCACCCATATAGTATTTATACTTGTTTTAAAAACTATATTTCTGTATATTATAAATTTATATAAAAAAAAATGACATTCTCTACCGCTGAACATTATACACCAGAAACTGAGTGGCCGAGTGAACGAATTCGGTAGTGCCGATATGCGCAACGTCATCAATTCGAACCAGGTAACGGACGGTTTCTTTTTCTGAGACTTACCTACAGACAAAGAGTTCGCCATCCCCCTTGGTTTATGACAGAAACTTATATAGGTACCTCTAAGGACGACCGATCTACGATAGAGTGGCAATTGGTTATCTGAAGTAGAAAAAAAATCCAGCATTATTAAAACTATATACTGAAGATCAGTGATTTCTTTAACCATATCAAATGTTGTTGAATATTTTCCGTAAGCAGCGATTAATTGTTTTTAAATTCTCTCTGCTGATGATCAGATCAACGAAGCCATACATTTATCATAGTATTATAATAGGTCACATATAATATTATTAAGATCATCGTTTGTCGGTATATAGATCACTCTCGTTTAACCGGTAACATCATATTATTATCCTTTTAAACAATATAATCGTAATGTAGATAATGGGTATAGTTTATCAATACATGGAATAGTTAGGCATTATAGAGAATACCATTATTATGTCAGGCAATTACATTTGTAAAAAAATATTATAATTCATGTAATACAATATCTTCCTATACCAATGTAAAAAATGACAAATTTGAGTACAATAATTAATATTTGAGGACTATTATTTTTTTTTCGTTTTGGAAAACTTATAACAGAAACCTAATCTTTTACCAAATACCAATTACCAGACACTATATAGTTTTCTATGACAAACCTATATAGTGCCTAATATTACATATACTATGGGTGCATGAGAAGGAAAAATTGTCGATCATATCTGAGTTGTATTTTATATTGAAGCACGCACGTTTGTAAATATAAATATTAAATATACATTTATTAATCTACGGACTATTAATTTGTATGATTGTGATGTTTGAGCAATGTACCTATGCGAAATATATAGGTAAGGCCACGTAGAGGTTTATTCTTATTAATGTCATTTTTTAGGGAAAAAATCACTATTTGTATCACTAGATATATCTACGTTAAGTGTTCTTCATATTTTTATTGAATTTCAATAATAAATAGAGTTCTACCTAGTTGAGTTGCGATTGAGCTATTGCTCATCATTGTTTTTAAATAGTAAATCATTGGTAAATTATATAATATTGTGGCCATATTATAAATGGTAAAGACCCTCAAGAATCAATAAAACAAAAAAAATTGCAATAATAAAATATAGGTTGGTGTAATAAATTTGTTAAATTTTAAAAGTCCAAGAAAAATATATAAGTAACTCATGTGCACAAACGCATATATCATACTTTATCGTCGTATAATAAATATAAAACGAATAAAGAAATACAGATGTTTGTAGGACAAAGTGTAGAGTATAAAAAACCATAAATTTTACAGTTTTGTTAATGTTTTCTTTTTAATCACTATATTTAGATATAAACGCTCGTATACATATAATATACAGGGTGATTCGTGGGAATGTGGATCAAAGGTTTATCTATGTTTTTAACCCCATGCATTGGATACGGTATGTAAAAAGAATGGCTATATTAACTTAAAATGCGCTCAGATTATTAAAAACAACAAAAAACGTCTTCGGACTAGAGATCATGATGCAGACATGCAGTTTGTCGGATGAATATTATTATTATGACGTGAAATTGTCTTCTGTATAAATATATAATTGAACACGCAACTTTTAAAAGCCGATAAGACGCGATAACCTTTATTTGATCATGAAATTTCGCTTTAAACTTTTTTTTATTTTAAATAAACATTGCAGATTAGCAGATTATACATCGAGATAAAAAAATTTTTCAGCGAAATATTGGTATTGATAACAAAAAGTACATAAGGATTGTTTTTAATTGCTATGCGGTTTCAAAATAAAAATAACCGATGAAAATAAAAATCGATAATCGCGTACAAATAGCATAACACTATCGCATATACCTGCCTATATACAGAGAATAATAATAATATAATACCTATAGCAATATTATTGCATTATTGTAGTAGTATATATATTTTATGTATACATAGCATTCAAACAGTAAACACATTCGCGCACTCGAATACAGTATGCCGTTACGTAAGCGGCCACTCTCGCGAAAAAAAAAATGTATAATAAATAAATGTAAAATACATCGCGTCGTTACCTACCTCCTATACAATATACTCGAACAACGCGCGTATACAGTGACTATACAGATTATGCATATTATATGCACATGGGTAATATAGGTAGGGTACGTGTTATTATTATTATTATTATTATTATTTTTAAGCGAGGTTATCGTTTAGCGGATTTCTATATACCTCGCGCGCGGTGCCAAATTTCACGGCCGGCGAGCGACAGAGCGATCGCGTACAATAAAAAAAAACAAAAAAAAAGACACACGGCATACCTTATATCATATTATATAATGTACCTACATTATAATATATTATAGACAGACCCTATACGCGAAACATCCCCAGAGGCTATGTCTATATATATAGCGGTGCCAGTAAGGATGCAAAGGAGCGTGGGATTCGAAATAATATACGAGATCGTTTCGAAACACGAACAATAAATTTATTTTTTCCTTAAAAGAACACCGCGGCCGCGATATAATAATAATAATATCATTTAATTGTATTATTATATATTTGTTTTTTATTATAATATACTTGGGGAATTATTACGTTGTGCGAGGAATCGCGCTCGAACTATAAATAGACACCTCAAGTATAATAATATTATATAGCAAGTGTTGTATATTATATTATGTACGATGCATTTGGCCCGTTGATAAATTGCCGGGTGTGGTGTGGCCCTGCCTGTATATATTACATATAAACTTATACGTATATATATATAATGTACCGATGGCGGCCGGTTTGCATTATATTATACGAGTATATAATATATATATATATCACACACCGAACACTATATTATACACTAAACACAAGACACTCCTTCGATTTGCACGCAAACACATTTTACAACAATACGCACAGCACACACTCGCAACACTGCCAACTATATTAGGTATAGAATAATAAAATGATGATGTATTTTTTTTTTACCTTTTAGTCCCCTAGCTCAATAATATAATCTATAGGTACATTATAATATGACGCTCGGCGGAAATATTCAGAAGATTTACAGAGAGCACCTTAGGTTTTATTCGTGAGCACAGCTATCTCTGCAGCGACTTTTGCAACTGTGATAATATTATTATTTGTTTATTTATTAATCTTACTCATGCAGCGTACTGACATAATATACGTCACAATGATAGGTTAATATAATAATTATTAAACAGTGTTAATAATTAAAACATTGCTCAATATATAGTCAATACGAATGTGTCCGACGCGATTGGGTAAAATACATAATATAATATAATTACGTACAGAAGAAAATATAGTAGTGTCACTACAATAACAAGTCAATAATAAGAATATAATATTATAACCTTCGTTAAACGTAACAATAATTATATAAGAGACAATTATTCAGGAAAACATCGCTATCAAAACTTAAACACAAGTAACATAATATTATATCGTATGTACATAGGTTTTTTTTTACGAAAAACGGACGGGGAAGCGACCACGCACATAAGTAAATTTGGTAAACGAGAAACGTTTAAAATTAGTACAACGTCGCAGTGGTTCTCAGACGAAACGAAAAGGAAAACTTAGAAATACGTGCTGATAAAAAATAAGAAATATTCATCAATAAATAAATATGATTGCTTATAAAGTTATAACGATTGGCGGGGTAGATCTTTATTTCTCATATCTCTCTATGGTCGTATAGACGAACCGATCGGTAACCATATGCTACTTCAGAGAGGTTGACACAATTAAAATATTATATTGTACAACGATTAATAATTAACGTAAATGATAATAGTAGTATAATAAATAATAATCAAACGTTATTCGCACTGACGTTATTCGCTATAAATAATACAATATAATAAACTCGTACTCGATTTCAATACATTTAAATTAAAGTTAATAATATATACCTATACATAACATTATTACTAACAACACTTTATTGAGGGTAGTGATTATACCTGTACGTGTGTATACCTTTAGGTATTATACTACACTACTGCCGTATAGATGATCGATGTATAATAGAACGGTATTTTTTATTTATTTAGAACCAGTAATATATCACTCTTGTTTTTATAAACGTTCGGTATATTACTATTATGACATATATTAATACGAGTTCGCGTTTTTTTAATCGTAATGGGTTTCAAATGTTTTTTAATAGTTATTAATGGGCAAACTGTCATATCACTTCACTTCATCTCTCCGAGGCAATGCATTGTTGTTAGTAAAATGTATTGAACACATATTTAGTTTGTACTGATCGTCTGATCCTATGATTTCTTGAAATATTAAAACTACCTGTCGTCATATATTATCACGATGTTAACTGGTCATCATGAATAATGCCTCATCATATTCATGAATAATATTTTTTCGGCTTTCTTGGCTATAGAAGAATTTTTAAATTTTAAATTCGATCGTTTTGGTTCCGGACACATACATGTGTACTACCTACTTATCGACTGCTTTTTATGTAGAAGTAAATAACTTAATTTTTTTTTTCAGAACATAAAACACATGCATTTGATGGATACTAGAAATAAAACGATGTACGTTAACCAAAATTAACTATTGCTTTGTGCTGAACCATATGCTACACTTATGCGTACAGACAGTGTCTGGTTGCCAAAATATTATTTGATTACTGAATATTTGCCGTGTACGATGTTGTTTAACATCATAAGATTACAAACATCTCGCTACTACGTCTTGTCTATAAAATATGTGTTGTGTGTCGGCTATAAACTAAAATTCATAACAATTTAGGGCAGATTTCAGTTTCAGTGATATGTTACGCAAAACAAAATATAATATATAATACAATAATGGTTTCATATTAAACCCGCCTGATAAATAGTAATCAACATATTATATAATTAGATTAAAATAATAAAATGAAACAATCTTTTATTGTTCAAGGAATTCGTTAAAAACATGTTCGCACTTTTCAATACCCAAAAAATATTGTGTTATAAATATTATGTTATAATATTATAGTCACTTTAATATTAGGTTAGAGAAAAAAATGTTTCAATGTGGGAGTACCAAATTGAAACAAAAATGTGATCAACTTTCTAATATAAGTAGTGTATTTATTTTACATTTTTACCATCGATAATCTACAAATGGATTTATGTGTATAACCTCGTGAACAACCCATATGAGACGAATGATAGAAAATTACATAAAGAATATAAAAATTTCATAAAATTAAGGAACATATAAAATATTTTAACCAATATAATTTTTTAACAAATAATTTGACACGTAGGTATTAGTTTGAATAACATTAGGTATGACTTATGAACATTAATTATTATTAATAGACCTATACTGAACATCGCATCAATGCAAATATGCAAACACCCGATGTCAGAATGATTAAAAACAATTTAAAAATTATAATTATAGTATAGGTAATAAATAATCATAATAGAAAATACAAGTGCACTGTGCAAAACACATTCCAAAAACATCATAGATATTGCAGCGAACCAAATGTGCAGTAACTCTAAACAATTTATTCGATGTACAAATGTTTACTTAACTTTATAAAACCCATCTAACAACTGTCAAAAATGTTTACACAGACCATCCTGGGGCCTTTAACGTCGAAAGAATATTTCATATAGTTACATATAATATCTAACCCCGAGAACTATTATGCACATGTCAAATTTGTCCCGACTGTAGTGCGCGGATTGGGTGTTGACCAGTTGCCCCCCACGGCCCCACGGCTGTTATCGGGATTTTAAAAATATACCATTTGCCCTCAATCAAATGTACCAGTTGCCCTTACATGTTAATATATATTATATACACGATTACAATATAATATAGTCCGTAGAATAGGGGAGGTAAATATACAAATAATAAATACAATTATTTAAAATAGTATAAAATTATAGAAAACAATTTATATGCTTGGAATATATACTTAATATTGTATTATGTGATAAATAATAATTACTAACAAAATAATATGAATACAATAGTCTATTATTTTATAGATATTATATAGATATTATAAATATTATAATTATGTGACATTCAATGTAATAATTTTTCAAAAAAAAAATAGTAAATAAATCAGATATAATATTATGTACTATGTTTTGTTATAATAATTACTATTTATAATTATTATTTGCATATTTACTTACCCTATTTTAAGGGCTATTTTAATCGTATATATATTTACATATGAGGGAAACTGGTACATTTTACTCTAGGTAGTTTGGGGGAATTGGTATAGAAAAGGTACTTTTGGGGGCTAATGGTACATGCCCCGCGGATTATCCCAAAAATATTATTATTATTCCATGCCCCAAGATTAATAATATTAGTTACATTGGTCGCAAATAAATTCAAACAGGTACGCTCGTTTAAATATTTACGCGTCCTTTACCTATATAATATTATTTATACCTATTTAATATATTACCTATAATATGATCATCACCGTGTGCGGACGTAGGGTATACCTTAACACCTTGTGGCTTATACCTACTATAAGTACAGTTACGACGATTTTAATGAAACGAATGGCATAAACACGAAAAGACTCACAATTGCACAACATCACGCATATAGCCATAAATAGAAGAATTCGTTAAGACGCAACGGGAAATCTAATAACGTTGGAGACATTTCGGATGTTTACGAAAATAAAAATAAAACATTGCAATATATATATTCAGTCTCGTTGGCTTAAAAATAGTAATAATAAAATGTGCGATTTCGAATGGAGAACGCGTCGCGCGCGCGGTGGTGCGTTTTCTCTCTTGTCGCGTCGGGCGGAGAGCCGGCCCGCGATGGGTGCGCCCAGGTGACGGGTATTACAGGTATATATAATAATATATGTACCGAGTGCGGACCAGACAACCGGGCACCATCATATAATATCACGGCTCAACAACAACAACAACAACAGCAGCAGCAGCAGCAGCAGCAGCGACCATAACAACAACAACGACGACGGCGATAACAGCAGCGCAGCACAACTGGTTCTCATCCGTCGACCGTCCTTTCAAAAACATATTATAATAATATCTGAGGCCACACAAGCACAGCGGGTACATTTTACGTGTGTGGCGCGCTCGAAATCTGCACGCGCGAACACCGGCGACGACCAGAGCGGTCGGCAGTATATTATATGTATTATTATTATTATGCATATATGGCCGTCGGACAGCCGGAAGCGAGGGAACAAGTGTGCGAAAAAAAAAAAATTCCCGACGATAATAATATTATAATATTACAGGTAATGCAGTTGTGTTCCAGCTATGTATATATAGGTGTATAATAATGTATAGTCGTTTTGCGAGTGGTGGACGATAATTTCCAAAATTTAATAATATAATGGCTTCTGCCGTCGTGTGGAGAAGCAAATGTATACATAATATTATTTTGTTTACACCGCACCGGTGGGGTTTTTTTGCGGACGCAGGAAATTGTCGGACTTCCAGTTATTTCGCAAAGCACCGCTAGCTCGTCTCTCTCGGCGACCGCTGACCGATTGTTAATGTTGTATGTTTTGGGGGGCTCCAAAAATTAATATAGGAAATTTACACGATGACATTAAAATGACTTCTGTGCGAAGTAAACGAACATTAGGATAGTTTTCGGTCAATATTTCCTATAATGTACCGAATTATAACAGTAGCCCTGCATATAATGCAGTCCAATATAGGTCGGTCGTTATTTATATTCGCCGTCAATTGACTTACGCAAGCGCAGGCAAGAACAATGATATTGAATGATATCCATGAATAATTATATTATGATACTTTTATATTTATATTATTCATTAAGAAACTAACAATAATTGGAATAGGTATTAAAAATCGGCACTGGTCAGACCACTCAGACCTAGGAAACTCGTTAATCGATCATAATCCGTTTTTAAAATTAAAATCCGTCAGACCAAATTCATCCAGTTTGTCTGGCTTTTTGATGTACAAGTCACATTATTTTTTGGCTCGACTGGAGCACTTTTAAACGAAAAAAAAACAGTTCACAGACGAGGACACAGCAGCTGCTTTATACTATATAATATGAACGTGTGGAGTCGAAGTTTCGAGAAATTCGTAAATATCCTGAAGTGTTATGGGCCATTGAACGGAATTAGTCGAGTACCTAAGCTAAATCTCACACGTGCGGCTGTTATTAATATCACTGATAACTAGGCGATAATAACACTACGTAGATATTAATAATTATAATAGAGATTTCGATAAACATGTGTAAGTGGTAAAAATCAATTATACGTCTGAAGGATTAATTGTAAGACAATAAATCAATTAATTTTGTATGTTTTATTGCTTTGTGTAAGTCGTGGGTAATAAAATTGTTGACTTAATCCCTGTAAAATGCAAATGTAAGTGTGTAACACTATTTTTATGACACTGCAATATTATAATATTGGTCGAGTTGTTTAGATAAATGCTTCGAGTGGAAAAATTGAAAAACATAATACGAAATCATGATTATAATATACAATTTCGTAATGTAACAGTTTATTACAAAACTCATATCATAAAGTATAATAGACCTTTTAGACAGTTCACACACAATTTCCACTATTACGTACCATGAATCTGTACGAGATAAAAGTTCATAATATATAATATGAATATTATATTTAATATAAAATATCTTCGCATCTACGAAGAAAAATAATTACCATTATAATGGTCCTATTATATTTGTACCTACGTGAAAAAAAAACCATTTAAATTAGCTGCTAACATTGTTCAAATTATCTATAGAAGTAATAAAACAAATATTTTATTATACTAAACTAGCAGCAGGCATATGTTTGGGTAGTGGGCACGAACAGATAATAATATAATAGTTGTTATGTTATTATTAAATGTATGCTATTATTATTATTATTATTATTTTATTTATTGCATTCCCCTACTCTTTTATAGGTATTACCACTAAATTGATAATCTCAAAAATCATTTCACCTTACATAACGGCTGATTAAATACCTACATGCACATAAATACAAGGATTTAGATTAAAAATAATATACTTGTGTTAAATATGCTTCATGTTCATCACTAATAACACAAACGACTGCTTTATTATCGTCAAAAATGATACGTCATAAATATTGCTAAATAAAATTACTAGGCAGTAGGCAAGGGGTTACATTTCAGTCATTACACACACTGATGTCAAATACACAATATACATAGGCACCTACCTGAGTACGTACTGCCAGACATAATGAGTTGAAATCATTAATAACACTTCGGATAAGCGAATAAGACGTAATATTATATATTATATTATACCTTAGGGTCGGGCCACACTGCGCAGTGTGGCCCGACCCTAAGTAGATAACACATTCCAAAAAAATAATTTTTTTTAACAAAATGTTTAACAGTTTTAGGTTAAATTACACTCATCCACTCGGAATTATTATTTTTAACAATTTATTATGGTTAGGAATTTAAATTAATAGATCAATAGCAAAAATATCTTGCAGTGTACTGGATTACTAGGTTACAATATTGGTCTAATATATCCCATAATTAGTGTTTATGCTAACTATAGGTATATGGATATATGGTATATGGATAAGGATAACACAATACTGTTAATATAATATGATGTTTCAATATATAAATCTCGGCAGCACGTCGAACGAAACGACGTGATGATGTAATACAATTGTCACGTTTCGTATATTATACAAACATGTACAATATTTCGTTTCGCATAATGATAATTATGCGGCTCGTAATAATTTTCATTTTCAATAGGTAATTATTATTTCGAAAGGTAGAGGTAGTCGCATTATTATGGTTAGAGTTTATGAATAATTAAAATAATAAACTATAATAATAATGGCATAATAGCAGAGCAATACCTCTATAGCGTGTATTTGAAAATTCTAACGCGTAAAACATTATCAAATCAATTAAAAATAGCTCGGTAATTGAGGAGGGACTCTTCAGATTCGAACTCTGTACCAAAACCCGCGAGATACCCTTTAGCTGACCCATTGATTTATAATAATTGATTTTTTTTTTCGTCCGTTATCGGAAACGATTGGTCAAAAATTAAAAAAAAAGAAGTAAAAAGACCACCAAAAAGCGAAGAGTCTTCTCTGGGTTATCTAGACGACCGTAGTCTTTTTTTATAATGCGTCGTAAAAAAATGTCGAAAATACTACAATAAAAATTTGTGTTTCCTCACCGCAGACACTAGTGTATTGTGTTTTCGTAATCGGGCAAACACGCTAGGCACTAGAATAATATTTGTTCATTATTATAACTTATAAAGCTCGGAAAGCAATAATGCAGTATTGCATTATGACGCATTGTTTGATCGCGATAAGTCGCGCGACAAGCCCGTCAGTATAAGTATATACCTAGTATGTACCTATATACAGCGTATGTGTGTACTCTGCACGTGGATTAATATACGATGGTGTTTTTCGCTTTTTTTAAACGGACGTTAAATGCAACAAGTGCGCGCGTCAAGACTCAAAAGTTATAGGTTATACATTGTACACATACTACCATAGCCCATGATGCATACAGGAACAAGATGTATCCGCCGGATTTTAGGAAGATAACAAGACGGATGATATTAAAAATATGTAATTTCAGTGTAAAATTGTCAAAATATATAATTTCAGGGTAAAATTTATTGTTGAAATATCCTCTGTCGAACACGGTCACATGGTCGGGTACGCCCAACCGCACGTCTCGTCGAACAAATGGATTTCATACCAAATCGTAATGTGTATTGTAGACACGATTAGACATGTCCAAATTATAATATTAGAATTATTATCGTAGGCCCGACTGCCCGAGTGTGTATCGCCCCGAGGTAACACCTACGCAACACACGAGTTGTAATAAAATACTATATTTAGACCTAGTCGAACCACTTTGCGAACCATTCGACCTCGTCGTCTCCGAAAACAATAAGACGTGCACATTGGTAGTTATATTGTTATAGTAGTAGTAGTAATAGTATTGGTAGTAGTAGGTAGTAATAATAATAGTTGTAGTAGTAGTAGTAGTAGTAGTAGTAGTAGTAGTAGCAGTAGTAGTAGTAGTAGTAGTAATAATAATAATAATATTAATTTATAGTATTGATGTACATTGTACGTATGACATGACGTATGTGTGTGGGTATATGTGTGTAAAAACACCGCTGGCCAGAGTGTCACACGTTGACCTTCGGAAACGTGCCCGAATTACTGTGTAATTACCAAACGACCGGGGCGGGAAGAAGAACGCGTACACACACGAATACACGAGCGGCGGGGAGAGAAGGTGGACTTTTGTATCAGAATTACGTAATTTCGGCGGAGCGCAATGTGTGAAAAAAAAAAGCCTAAATGCCGTCATCGTCGAACAACACATCGTCGATAACATAATATAGGCACTATAATAATACATATTTTATAACGTGATGATAATATTATAATAATATCATAACCATATGATACGATATTATAATGAATAATAGTAAAATATTATAATATTATTTTGTAATGTTGTATTAAAAAAACCTATGCGGGCGGCGCCTCGAGCTCTCAATGCTGTTTGGGTGGCCTCCGCCGAAAATGTCACGGTCAAGATTGTTCGTGGTGTGGTATGTAGTCGTGTGTGTTGGTCGTGGTGTGGAGCGTGTGCTCGGGGATAAATTCGGTTTTTGTTAAAAAAAATTTCAAATATTTTTTTTTAGAGTAGGTTTCTCCGACCGTTCGCGTGTGCTCAGACGGACATTGTATACAGACCGCGTAATAATCGTAACGTCAAACGTGCAATATAGACGAGCTACCGACGATACCACGGTATACAGTATACTGCTATAACTGCAGCTACCTAGCTGTATCGAAGTCGCCGAAGCATGCCCGTGTAATAATATAATTCTATACCTAAACGTCTTATATTATATTATTTATATTTTATAGACGCTGCCGCCGAATTACACACATGTGATATTACACATGCCTAAACAAAAGTCCCATATTATACGAAATCGTTTGCGGGTTCGTCAATTGTATTAGTCGTGTTTCTAATATTTTTAACATCATCGGCATATGCTTCAATTTTTTTCGCTCACAACTGACGACCAGCGGCGAGTTCATCGTCTATTAATTATTTTATCAACACGACGTAATAAAAATAATAATAATTAATAATAATTAACGACAATCGCGTTTGACCATCGTACGTTCTCGTCATCGGCCCGAAAATCGAAAACACCGCCGACGCGTAATTCAGTGAAAACCAAATAATATTATTGTTATTTTATTATTGTTATATTAATGGATGGGTCATCGGTCAATGAGACGTAAGTGAGTTCGTGTGTAGTTGCACCCGGAGACACAGCAAAATAATAGAAGGGACACCACCGGCGGTGCGACGCAATTTATTTATTTATCGTTAATAATAGCCTTTAAAGACACAACTATAATACAATATTGTTGTTGGTAATTTATTATTATTTTACAATATTAATGAAATCGACGCAATATATAGATGTCATGCGGAAAACGTGACGCACGCAAAAACTCTCGCGCGGGGTCCAGCCGATACGCATAACCATTTCAAAAATGTAATTCAAACGCAAGCGGCAGACCACTCGAATGCACGACAGACGCAAACCAGTTTCATAATTGTATTATAATTACCTAGGTACATGGTGCAGGGGTATTACCTATAATATAACCTATAGATCTATATACCAATATATTAAGAGCACCTGTGTATGTACTATGTAGCAACAGTATATTATATATATATATAAATTATAAAAAATATGTAACAATATTATGTATTTATATTATTATTATTATTAAAAATGTTTAAAACGCTTACCCGTCAGAATCAGCGTCCGGGTTGACATCATTGGCGGACCGATAATAATTCTGAATGCAAGCACGCCCAGAATAACCTACCTGTAAATACAAAACGATTATTTTCTTTGATCCGTCTCGTCACGAACACCGTGAGATGTATATTACTCTAAACACACGTCATGATATTTAAAAATTATATGCACACACACGTAAGCGAGGTAAAATGTGTTAAAAACGCATAATAATAAATTATAAACTAAAGTAAAAATGGCGAAAAACAAAATTTCGAAACGTCTTACATCGCGGGGAGGATCGGACGGACGATCGCAATAAAATACGAGAAAAAAATAAAACACGTAAATATTAGGTAAGCGCTTATACCTTAAGACGATAAAAGTAAACAATACGGAATAAAACTCGAGAACTATACAACGGTCATGGTCTCCCCGCCAATGTATTTTACTTACTGGTCGGCCGAACGATAACGCATTTGATTCGTACCCGTCAACGACGGTCGTTCCACAGGTCCGTCTCGATCGTGTATTTTAGAATATAATAATATTATCACTGTTCGGACAACTGGTTATCATTAAACATAACCTAGAAAATGGCCGTCTGCAGCGGGAAACGAGCGTGTTGAAACACCGACCGATCACCGCAGCAGCACCAGCTGATGATAATAATATTATATTTTATCAAAGCCTCGTTATATGATGATGATGAATCGCGTAGAAGAATAATATAAAATTAATGTTTAAAAAAAAAAAACTCAATTAAGCGCTCACGTATGAATGCGTTTGTCAAAATTATTCAAAAAATAATAAATGTGACGCGGCTCGGAAGAAAAAAAAAAATTATAATATGACGACGGGAATCCGACTTCTATCGATGGTGATTATAATTTACGGCTGTTGTCTATTTGGGATATTATTATTATTATTATTGTTATTATTATTATTATTGTGTTATAAATTATTATACGACGTCGTCGTGTTAACGCGTGTGCGACGAGCGCGCGTAAACGTGCACAGATCGGAGACTACTACTAAATATTGCGGTTGCGGTTGCGGCGGCGGCGGCAGCAACAGCGGCGGCAGCAACAGCGACGACGGCAGCGGCGGCGGCGGCGAGCAACAAGTTGTTGTTACACACACACAAATGCACACTTGTACGCACACGTACGCGCACACAGACCGCACACACGCGCACTTCCTGAGAGTGATATGATTACTATTAATAGACCGGTGGCCTCGATCGTTGCCGTCGCCGCCGCCGCCGCCAACGAGTGCATCCAGTTCTTGATAACGGGGCGGCGCGACAGCGGTAAACAAGATGGGACACGCCATCTGCCGGCCGGTCCGGTCCGGCACGACGTCTCGTCGCAAAATTTTCCGGCGAGATTTTTCAAAGGGGCTGTGCCGGTGGTGGCTGGTCACCCGCAAGGCGTACCACCACTGCACCGGCGGCGGACGCTACGACAGCGGACGGGCGGGCCGAAAAGCAAGTGTTTTTTTTTTTTTTGCCCACCAGCGGCCGTTTCGATCGAAAGTGTATCTTTCACTTTTCCGCCAGACGAGAAGTCTGTAATGATTTCGCGTTTCCACCGAAACAATTTTTTTACTATTCAAAGTCGTGATACAGTAAGTCCATTTAAAATACTATAAAATATTGAAAAGCAGTAAAATATTTATTTATTATTGGGGTAAGTCAATTTACTAGATATATAGTTAAATTCTTAAATATATGTATTTACGTGTGTGTACATATATACATATAAGAAGGTATAGTAATTTAGATTGTGTACGCAATTTATCAATATATGTAAATATTAAGTCATATATAAGTAAATACGTATAATGTATATATTGCGCTCAAATCTTATTTTCACACTACTACATTTATTTAGGTACCAGGTACCGTACCTATATAATATATTATATTATACATGTGAACCCAATTCAGTCATTCTGAATATGTAAAAGCTGAACAGATAAGTTCTAATATTATTTATTAATAAATAATAATAATAATATGCCAAATGAGGAATGATGGGTCAGCTTCATCATTCTGTACAAAGGATTGTTTTATATGTAACGTGTATAGGACAAATGGAAATAGAAAAGAAATTGAAATGGTGCATATTTTAATATAATAATTTGTATAATTATATATATAGGTAACTCGTTACCGTTACCAAAGTAGTGTGTTTGTCGGATATGCGCACGGCGCACCAATCAAATATCAATATATTATATTTGTTTATGTAGGTATATGTATGATACAAATGTACGTTGCACGTTGTATATAATTATTATTGTAATATTTAAAAAAAAAAATATTAAAAAGTGCCTTTAATGTGCTATAGTTAAAAATAAAAAAATAAACCCATTATCTATACAACTGGATCAATATTTAATTTAATTTTTTAAGAGATTCTGTTGTTTTATTAAAAAAAACTATTATTTACATTATAAAAAAAAATTTTTCTATATTATGTTGTATTTGACCAACTCCCAATTTCAGGCTAGAACGGAATTATTATTATTTTCAAAATTCAAATTTATAATATTATACTGTTTTTCAATATTATATACCTAGTCTTTTAAATAAACTTAGATGTACCTATACTGTATTATAGCTATTATGTTTATAAAGTATAGACATTGTTTTGATTGAAACGTGGTTAATATTTCATTTGGTGGAAAATGGAAATGGAAATATTGGTGAGGAAAAAATGTACACTTAATTGGCGGAAACGAGAAGTGACCACATCTATGTAATTACTAATTACCATAATTATTATTTATATATTTACCTGTAGTACAGGTGTGATACTGTTATAGAGATATGACCTACCCTAGGTATTGGCTGTACCTATAATTATTATGATTTATGAGTACCTATACATATTATATATATTTGTCGATGAGGTACGACCGGCCGGACGTGGCTCTCAAAGTTGATGTCAAGCGAATAGGTATTATGTATGTCGTGTGTGTAGTCATTTCTAAACATTAGTTAAACTATGGGAATTTAAGATAAATAATTAATAAAATATTGAGATAAATAATAAAGATGATGTCGGGAGGACCGACTTGGTGACGAGCATACTACATACAGCATACTACGACACTACATTATTATAGGTATAGTTTTTATTTTATTTTTTTATTTATTCTTCAAGAATACAATGGGCCCCACTGAACATATTCGTCATATAGTCGGATAGGGTACGCGACACGCGACAGAATAATGAGACGGTTTCCCGAAGAATTCGCTCTCTCGGCATAAAAATAATCACGTTTAATCCAAACGCTTGAGTTGAGAATATTATAATATAATTACATCGATTTTCGTTTCATGCCACCCGTCTAATCGTCGAAATATAACCTACGCAAAAAAAGCCTTGACTAATTTTCTGTAATTACAGAATTAATTTCTGATAATTAATTTTAAAGTCAATTGAAAGTTCACAATTTTACGTCATCGCGCATGAGTACAGATAAAAAAGTGCACTCTTGCTATAATATAATATATTATACATATTATTTTATATTAGCTACATTGTATACAGCTGCTGTATATAACAGTGTAACATACCTATTACCAATCAACATTATAGTGCGTCCAACGTAAAAAAAAATAGAGAAACATTTAAGTATGTATTATACATAGAGACTGGTTTATTACATAATAATGAAATAATATCAACTATATTATGTTTATAAGAAACGAAAATATGCAAATTTCCCAGTATAATATAGTGTTCGTTATTGTGTTATTAGGTATATACATGGCATAAATAACTATTATAATATTCATTATTTTAAAAAATGCGTAAAAAAAATACGAATTTAAAATATGGACGGATTTAACCAAGCATAGGTTGTTGGTATGTATAAAATATAATATAATAGAATTATAATGTATTATATTTTATTATATTAAAGTCAAAACTATTATAGTCAAGTATAATACGTGATGTGTCTATATCGCAGAATAGGTTAAATCTGTACAAAATGTTTGTTTTGTTCCATAATATATACATGATAAACCTGCACTATAGTATCCAATAATCAATAATATCAATGAATACATTTGGAAATAGGTTTATATAATATTTTAGTTTTTTATCCTGTTTATAGTATTTTATCTATACCTATAATATCAACACCATAATTATTTTTGAATGATACCTATATAATATATAATATTAGATGGATAAAGTTTAATTTTATGATGTACCTAGTAAATAAGCTATGAATTTGTAATATTTAGTTTTATAACTTTTATATACGTCCCTAGCTAACCTAAGCAAAACAATATTTTCGAATCATTATAATAATTGCGTCATTATGATACTACAGATAAATACTGAACTATACGCATATTAATCATAAAATTATTCATAATTTTAGTCAAAAATAAACACTCCGGGTGTTAATGGTATTTAAATTGTTCTAAAAAGTAAAAAATAAAGTACGAAAATTATTTCCTAGAATCTAAAATTACATTATCAATTTCTGTGTGTTTTTGTGAACAGCACTAAGTGCATTTGAAGCAAAACAATACATCAGAAATGAATTGTGTATAATATAGTAAACTAGGCATGAGTAGGTACATACTACATAATATAATATATAAATTCGATTTTGAAGTTAATCAGAGCCCAGAGGTATACTTAGAATATAAAGAATTAGATTATAATACTTTTAAAAATAGTACTATTGACATTAATACATTATAATATCAAAGTTTTTTTTTTTGTTTAATTTAAAAAATGTATATTTACAATCTATACAAAACAAGGTATAATGAATAAATGCGGTGAAGTAAGAACATTTGACATAAGAATAGTAACATTAATAGGAAGGTTCCCAGCAGTGAAACCTGACCAGAAAATAATATCAAAGTTATATCACATTTATATTATAATGTTTTGTAATAATATGACTAGTGAAAAATATTATAGTATTATACTTATAGTACATATTTATTAATTATTATCGAAGATATTACCTAATTTATGCGCCGAAATAATATTATTTATAGAACTATGTGCTATAAATAATAGTTGTTGTAATGTTTTAGCCGTTTTTATAACTTACAACTTGCTGTAAATGCATTTCAAGATGATGATTTGGATTTTGCAATAAAGTTTAAAAGTATTTTTAGTGGTCTCAGCTGATCGAGTCTATACTCTATAGAGTAGTATAGCACAGTTTGTGGCGTCAAAATAAGCTCCTTCCTTTTATTAATATATGAACATAATTGTAGTTCTACAAACTGTTTTCAATCCTCTTCCTATTTAGAACAAACATTTTTGAAAATTTTTTTGGTGAAATTGTTACTCGACGGTACCGTAAACTACCTAACTTAGTTTTGCAGTTTGCTCAAATATTCTTCAACCATAAAATTCACTAAGAGTAAAATTTGTATTAAAAAGCCATCAGCAGGTATGTGGCCAACACATAAGACGTTTGAAAAATGTAACATTTTTTTTTTTTTTTTTCATCAACGTTTAAATAAATAGTATAGTATAGACATATTGTTAATTATACGATCAGTTATTTTTCATGAAATTCAAAAATAATTAAAAAAAAAAATAAATACTTCACAGTTCACGCGAGTACACGACACAATTCAACTCAAATAAAATCATCGGACTAGATCTTTAAATAGATAATGAACGATAAATGATAATAATGTACTAAAAGTAAAATATAGTGTGATTGTGTATATAAATACTTAATATAGAAGTGATACCTATAAAAGTTTTAATTAATTAATCAAATATTATAATTTTGAATAACGAGGCAATTTAACAACAGGACGTGAAAAATGTAAATATAACACTATAACTTAACTATAGTCTATAACTATATGGATAGTAGATATAAGTTGTACCTTGTCTCGATTTCAAAACTTAAATGTTAGCAAATATTTATTATGCGCACTATTGTAAACTCAGCCCGTCAGTAATACATGTAATACCTACATAATAAATTTGATTGTAAACTCGGCCCATCACTATGGTGCTGCAGGTAATTCAATTATAAAAAATATCAATAATTTTAATATAATCGTCCCAAATTATTTGTGCCAATTCTTTTGATGCACAATTTTATAGGAAATTAATTCAACTCATCCGAATAAAATATATTCCGTTATCAATAAACCACAAAAAATACAAACAAAACACGCGGGAGAACCTAAAAATACTTATATTGATCGATATCGATATCAAAACTAAAAAGTAAAAACCTATAGCCATGTATATAATATATAGGTACCCTAGCTGAAGTTTAAAAAAATCATGTCCCATCTAACATACCTATTATTATTTATTATATGTATATTTATGTTGCGGTTAAAATTGATTTTTTAGTTTTTTTATAAGTTAGGTAGTCATTACTGTGCTGAGTTTACAATCACCCTCAGGTTTGATATTATCCAACATAACATAATATACTGGAGTAGTGTAGATGTACATAATGTCGAACGACGAACATACTTCCAAAAATAAAACTGCATAGTATGCTAAGTCGATGTATACCTATACTAACCGATGAGTCCCATCATGATCATCATAATATCATTATAGTATTATACTATTATAACGATCAGCTTACAATACTCATTTATACGCGTAATTCAAATTTTATATCGGCATAAAACAATAATTAATAACGCACTATCCATTTATCGGTAACTTCCAAAGTTTTAGTCAAGTTCCCTGGCTCCGACCAAAATAACAAACGGTATGAACCGCGAGATTAAAATTAAATTAAAAACGAGAAAAAGATATTTTTGAAAATGTGTATACGAATACTGAATAGTATTCCGTTATGAACCAATAGTAGAGTTGGGATTGGTCACCGATGTGTTCAATAGTCACGCCCTAAGTACGACGGGTTTTACATTTTTACTACGAGATAAGAGGAAGTTCGTGAAAATAATGTTTTTATCCATACATTATGTACCTATATATGATATATACATACCTTAAAACTGTTAATGTTCATCATAACTCTTTGTACATCTTTTTTTTTTAAATAAAATGCCTACATTTGTTTGAAAATTAAGCTATAGTATACTGTACTCTGATATCCGACTGAATGTTATCTAATTAAAAAATATACAGAAAAAAGTATTTTGGAAACAATATGTGAAATACATGAAAAATTATATACTTAATTTAATATTTTACGAGTCATAGGAGTTTTGGAGATATCCTGTAGGTAATAATTAATAACTATAATATGTTTCACTCCACTATTGGGTTTAGATCATAGACATATTAATAAATGGACTGATCGTAGATAGAGAGGTTCGTATACCAACATTGTTAGAAAGAGCGCTACCATAAATCTTAAGACGATCATAAAAGAACAAATCACATGTATCATGGAGTAAAAACATTGTAATAACATTGTTTCTAAAAATGTTTTTACCTTCAGATTTTGCTTACCATTCCATGATATTTAATTTTTTTCTGTTATGATTTTCTTAAACTATACTCTATCTCTTTCATAACATGTAAAATATCTTTGATCTCTTTCTTACAATGTTGGTATCACGGTGACATAGGCTGGGTGTATGGGAGGCGCAGTCCATTTATTAATATGTCAGATGTCTATGGATTGGATTGTATAAAATGTAAAATTGTACCTAATATATTTTAGAAAATATCCATCAATAATATAATTTCTTTTTGAATAAACCTTAAGTATTTACCTATATATGTTTTGATTTTGTATTTGCACGACTATTGGAATGGCTTTGAACGGTTTAAATACGAATATCCTGATATCCCCACTTATAAGAACATAGTAACAACTAACTAATCGATATAGCAGTATGTATGTATCAAAACATATTATTATAATATTACAAGACAGTGGGAAATAAGTAAGTAGTTAAAATTATAATTTTTAAAAAAAATGTTTAGGTTGTATAGTTAGTTTTCTTAAGAGGACGCCACACCCGCATGTGTTGTCTCCGTCTTACAAATGTACAACATAGCAAAAACTCTTTTGCGAGGGACAACTTTTCTCGAACCATATTTGTTGTAGAACTACCAAATTTTCACAGCATTTAAAGAAGAACTTTATCTGTGCAACAGCTTTCCCATATTTTAAATAACATATATACAATACAAGTTATTTGCTTCTAAACATTTGGTTTTTTCATTTGCTTATAAAAAATGATTGGATGGTGCTATTGAAAAAAAGAGCACGCTGTTGCACAGATAAAGTTCTTCTTTAAATGCTGTGAAAATTTGGTAGTTCTACAACAAATATAGTGCGAGAAAAGTTGTCCCGCGCAAAACAGTTTTTGCTATGTTGTACATTTGTAAGACGGAGACAACACATGCGGGTGTGGCGTCCTCTTAATAACTCAACTCATTTAATTGTTCATTATAATTGCTTAGCTGAAATTTCCCAGGTAAGTTGAATTATAATAGCTGGTACCTAACCTACTTATAGTACCACAAATTTTCTATATGATTTTTAATTTAATCTGTGATAGTGGCGGTACCCTACGTCAAGTTAGAAACTTGCTTAAACATTTTAGTCTGGTTAAAAGTGAAAATAAATTAAATATTTTTTGATTATACAATATTTATAAAATATATATATATATATATGTATTTCATGATTTCATAATTTAATAAAAATAAATTGTAATTTTTTTAACTACAAAAATGTGCAATATGAATAACAAAAATTATGACTTTTCAAAAAAAGTATGTTATTATTTAAAAAAAAAATTGTAATTTCAGAATCGCTATGATATGTTTGACCCAAATTGTAGTTAAAAGACTTTAAATTAATTAACTTTATTTTATTGAGGATATTTAATATTTTGCTCCACTTTTAGGGTTAAATAATATTATTCATATTTTGTTAGCTCTTAACTTATGACTTACCTAAATCAGATTATTTGGTTTTTGTTGACTTGGCCACCAACGATATTATTATTATTATATTATAATATAGACAATATTGCAGGTAATATGCAAGTCATAAGCCAGTTTGGCAAATATTGTACAACAAATAAATTATGGTAAAGTGACTTATGATTGCTGGTTTACTACATAAAAATAAAAGGAACACAATAAATCATTACACACGTCATGCACCCATAATATCATACAGCAGACAGATATATAGTTTCAATAAACTGATTACCTACAGTTCAAATAATATTTTTGTATTATCTCCAATATAAAATTGACATAATATTTTTTAAACAGCTTGCTGTTTGCTTAATCAATTATTTTTTATTTGTTTTTTTTTTGGACTTCCAACTTTCCAAGATAATGTTTATTTTATAAATATCAACAAATTTATGTACTGAAATATTATAATATAAACTTGCTATGCCTAGTTTATATTATAATCTAGCTAGGCAATATAGGCGTACAATAATAAATTGTGCATTGGATTTAAATTATAAAATGTTTTCATTTGAGAATCTTTGAATTATGATTTAATAACAGTATCTATAATTACGTTTAAAGTAATATAGTAATTATACCTATCACTTTTGAGTTACCTAATTTTGGTCAATATGAGAATAGAAACATTTTAAATTAATATATTTATATCGCTAAGCAATTTTATTCGTGAAATTTCATCGTAATAACTACATTTTATAACTGTAGGTATGCTGAAGAAAGTTATGTTATAAAAACATGTAATATCAGTAATGTGTTATTCTAATTTCAATTAACAATCACTTATGTCTACATTTGTCGTCATAATAATATGTCCAAATAAGTACTTATTGTACTAAATTCAAATTATTACACTAAACCCTAAGGTTTCTTGGTACCTACTAAATATGGGCCGGTGTTAGAATGTATATAGCTTATTTACTTTATCTTTTTGAAAATGTTATGTCATATTATGTTAGGTTTGACAGAATGTACTAACATAATACATAAGTCATGAATTACTTTTTTTTTTAATTTTACAAAAATTAATTTCTTTTAACCCCTTTCTCAATAAATAATGCGTACCTATATAAACCGGTACCTATAAAGCGTTCATTCGCGAATACAATATTATTAGACCGGCCGGCCAGCAGGCTGCAGCTTAGGGTTTGAGTTATTGGTTACAGACTAATGCGAATCTTCTACGGGTCGGTACGAGGGTCATCGTTCTCATCAATCTCAACTGGCGAAAAACAATAATATTCATACAAAATGTGTAATTTTAAAATTAATATTCCAATAATATAGGTAGGTACATTGTGTAAAGATCGTGTCCTTTCCTACAGATAAGTTTTGTGTTTTTTGCCACCTTGATGATTTTTATATATTGATTTATTATTTTGCAATTATAAAATGATTTGTTGATATCAATGCATATCAATGGGAGCGATATCATTGTGCAAAGCGAGACCAAATAATATAAAAATCTTAATAATTTAGTACTTAAACATTTTTTTTTTTATGAATTGCCTAGGTATATTTAGAATTGTTTTGTATTTGATAATTTTTCGGTAGATATACATACATATATTATTACCTAGTTGTATTTTAGTCTTTATAGAGGCATACGTTTTTATAATGATAATAATAATAGTACCTATATATAATAGTAGTATAAGTATATACCTACATATTAGTAATTAATGATTGAATAAAGTACGGGAAAATGTCCATAAACATAATATAATATATATAGGCATTGGATTTAGTGAAAATAAGAAGAATACGAGTATACGACCCGTAATTAGTTTTGACCAATATCGATCTTTGTACAAAAAATAATAATAATATTACATTTTATTGCGGTCAGATCGACAGGTTTGGGCGTGGAAATTGGGTAATCGGCATTATAATAATTAATACATTGTATTATCGGTTATGCGACACCCGTATTTTTTAAATTTCATTTGGAATTCCGGACGCTCGCGTGTTTATTATTGTTTATTTGCCGAGTGCCGCCGTCGTGTCGTTATAGACGAATAAAAAAACAAAAAAAAAACGAAAGTCGTTAAAAAACAATAATAAACTATGCGATTGTCAGCTATAATAGTAGAGCACTAATAACTATAACAATATTATATTAACGACCGACGACCCGAGAACTGATGGGTGATGATGGGTGGCGAGGACAACAGGAGGACCGATGATCGGCTGACTCTTGAAAGGTGTCAACAACACGACTGTCGTCAGTATTATAATTATTTATATATTCACACAATACTCTGATTGAAAAGACTATAATATATATTATATTATTATATGGTATATTGTGACAACCAAATATTAAAGTAGTTAAATATAATATAATATTTGTGATGCGTTCGTTGTGTATCTCGAATTAATATCACATATAGGTACATTCAACTATACAACGTAATATGAAATCATAAATTATAATCTAAATAAAAGCTGTTTGTTTTAATTAAAAATAAATAATATGAAAAAATAATGTTGAATCATACGCGTCAGGCGCGCACCCAGAATTTTTGCTTGGTGGGGGGCTTAATAATTTTTCTTTTTCTCTTACACACAAGTAAACAATTAAAACTAATTTTTAAATAACCAATTTTGTAAAAAATCGAACAGACTGAATTATCTAAACGAGATTTTCATGCCACAGACAGTCGAACGTCATAATTATCATTGTTATAGTAGTTAACAATCAAAGTCGACCGTACGTAATGGTTATTGTATCTATAAATCTAAAAATAATTTTCAACGAAATAAAAATCGACGATAGCCACCGTAGAGTATAATATTGATTGTCACAAACCTTATCGCGTAGTATTGAACTATTATGTATATATTATATGTGTATCTAACATAATAACAAAATTTTAAAATAAAACATTATCATTTACCATTGTTATACTATATTTTTTATAATAATGTGGAATTTAATGAAAAAATATTTTTTTTTGGGGGGGGGGCTTAAGCCCCAAAGCCCCCCCCCCCTTGGGTGCGCCATTGATACGCGTGAATAGGTATGTGGCAAACAGAACGCGGTATGATCTATATACCTATGTTTAAATTAAAAAAAATTTAACTTGATAATAAGTAGGTAGTTATTCCGTTTACTGTCGTTTTCTATAACATTTTAAAGTGGACCGAATTTCTCCATTTATACTACATATCTTTATGGGTTCTATCATTTATATCTCTGGGTGATGGATCTCTCTTCTCATCGTACCTGTATGATTATTGCCCATTAATCGAATGTATTAGAATTTGCTCTTATTGTGATGAGGCATACGAAGATTGTTAACGTTTTATTATTATTTAAAATATAGTATATGTGTTATACGTAAACACAATAATAGGCACCTGCAGTTTAAAAGTTAATGATCTTAATATCACTAAATATATATATATAGGTATCATTATATCAGTGTATCAATATATTATAAGAACATAATCATTATGGTTATTGAAACAATAACGACAATCGATGACCTATGATTTTTTACTACCTAATATAATATACAAATTTAAGCTATGTATTATGTATACAGGATGATCAACCTAGCATGCTCAGCTATTTTTTTCATCAATAGGTAATGAAGTTATTTAAATTCTGTTTTTTTTAATTTTTAAATATACCTACTTAAAAACCATGTTTTAAAATTCTTGAGATTTTTTGTTCAATACTCATAAGGAGTCTCCTGTGGAGATACAAACTTCTGTTTTTCGAATAAAAAACCCACATTTCTACTGAAAATTATTAAGCGGATAATTTTTCTGAAAATATTGAGTAATCGAAATCAAAATTCGATCGAGTAAATAAATAAGTTATTCATCTTTATGTACTAATAGGATTAAATATTCATTAAAATGGGTTTAGATAACATATGGAGCTATGGTGATTTGTAAATTTTAATATTTAGGATTTGTAAAAATGGTTGAAGTATAATAATTACTACCTACATCTTATGTTTTATCTATTTTGTATTTTTGAAGTATATTTTTGAGAACTATTAACAAGTATGAACATTTTAATAACTGAAAAACTACTCGTTTGAACTTTGAATTAGGTATATCAAAATTAAAAAAAGGGGGTTCTCAATTAAAAAACCAGTAGATTGTATCACCACAGGACACTCCCAAATAGTACAACAAGTCTTATGAAATTGAAAAATATGGTAGCTTAGGTAGTCCAAATATCTGCAAAATTTGAATAAATTCATTATTAAAGGGGAATGGGGGATGAGCATGCGTGATGTAACACTCTGTACATAGCTATATTATTATAATATTATGGATACATCTTCTCAGTTAATTTATAGCTTGTTTGTTTTTATTTACTCAGTTGTTTTTGAATACAATAACGCACATGTTTGAATTTTTTTTATTAAATATTATTATTATATCAACACATACGCCATAAAAATATATTTATTTCACACGGTAGCTAATAGTGACATGTTTACCTACTCGTTGCATAGTTGTTATAAATAATTAAGTAAATAGTTTAAAAAATATGCAGCAATTTAAAATGTTATCATCTCCGTATATTATACAAGATTTTAAGGAATTAATAAAATTAATATTATTATCTTACACATTACGTAATATTATATTAATGTAATCTTAAATACAACCTAAAATGCATTAACTCATTAATCAAAATATTATGTCTTAGATCCCGAGTGATGAATGTATTAATTTTACAACAATGTCTTTTTTTTCAAAATTTTTTTTTATTTATATCTGTATCCACCATAAGTATCTAGCCGAAATAATGCTTCGATTTTAAACTTCTGCAGTATCTTTTCTGGTAGAAAAATAGTTTTAGTTGGTGCATTGGGAGGTCAACATTTAAAATTCTCAGTAGTTTTCAAATATACCTGGAAAAACAAAAAAATAACAGTTATAACTTATAAGGAAAAGAGAGATTTTATATGTAAAATGGGGTTTCGGAAAAATCAATTTTGATTTTTTTTGGTCTAACTCTAAAATAATGACTATACCTACATAAACTTTTTGACTCATATTCAGCTAATTATAACTTATAAGCATATGACATTTTCGAATATCTTAAGTTTTTTTTTTAAAATTAATGTCGATTAAACAATTTTCACTCTGTCAAAAAACTTGAAAATGTAATACAAGGATCTTCAAAAATGTTCGTTAGTAGAAATTAAAAACAAGTTGAGCATAAATCCACAGTAGTTTTCTACTCTTTACACATTGTTACTTATCAGTTTAAAATTATTAAAAATACACGGGCAAAATGTTTGTTTATTAGCATTTAAATTTCCAATTTTGCTAATCCTTATTAAATTGAAAATTAGCAAGTTATTTTGCAGTTAAAAATTGAAAAAATGTTCAATTTTTATAGCTAAGGATTGAAAATTTATAACAAGGTTCCACGTAAGTAATTCATAAAGTAACAAAAAAATTTAAAAAAATATATAAACACAGTTTCTTTAATTGTTATTTTAAGTTCACATTTGAACGAAATTAGAATAACAATTTAATTTTTGTATTATATTCTAAAATGTATTGTTCGTGTGTACTTTAACTTTGTAAAGTATATTATTATATACAAATAATATTAATTCAACTTATCGGCTACCGTATTGATAGTAAAAATATCAATATTATAATATAAAATATCCTATGCTGACAAACTGTCACAACTCAGAATCGTTTTTCGTATACAATGATGATTGATGTCATATCATTGAATTCAAAGTTAACAGTAACCATAAAAGTAATCCACTTGTAACCTACTGTACACCAGAGCGACACTCACTTACCGGCTTTTTGTTTATTTTGAATTTTCTAATTTTGTTGTTCTATGTATTAAGTACCTACTTAGTAGGTCTGTTAACAAATCGTTTTTTGATTATAAATCATGATGTTAACACTAAAGTTCATATTATCTACCTTCTAAGATATGATTTATAATTCATTTTTAACAGATGTCCGAAAGTGTTGGATTTTTTGGAATTTATATCAATTCTATAACATGTGGAATTCCACAAATTACAACAAAACTAATTTAGTCTTATGAATCTTCATAAAAATAAAATACTTATAAAATCTACTACTTAATGTGGTAATATAAATCTAGTAGTAACTAGTTATAAGGTTAAAATAAATAAAATATTACACTGTATCTACTTATAATTTGAGGTAGGTACTATAGTATATAATGTATAATAAACGTTTTAATGTGATCATTTATACCAATTAAAAATAATAAAAAAATCTCACCCGATTGATCTTTTAGACATGCATTTTTAGAATTTCTAAGCAATGAATAAGAAAATTCGGAAAACTGCAAAGTATAGAAAATTTAACATTGATATGTTTGTGTTTTAATTATATTTAAATTTTAAATTATTTTTTGAATACCTTAACGCTCTACCACAGGTAAAGGTACAAGCGAAGGTACCTATATTTAATTAGCTTTAATCAGTAATCATGTCTTATGAAAAGATAAACTAATTAGTGCTGACAAGTTTGAACACCAAGTCCAAGTCATCATCACAAGTGCTTAAGTATAATAAATCTTACAACATAAACCAATAAGCCATATATAATACTGCTTGCACTGTTTATTTTTATAATATTTACTTTCAGATAATATTCATGTAATGTTGTATCATGTCGTTTTTAATCAACTTTTATAAGTCGGTTCATAAATTAATACTTTGGTTAATATAATATAATATTTTAATATAGTATAAGTTGAGACAATATTATAATAATTAGTAATTAGAACTCAAACGTGTACGACAGAGCACAGAGATTCACGAGTGTTATAATCGGTAGCAAGATTATTTTAAATTTAAAGTTATGAAATAAATTTCATATTTTTATAACTATAATAAAATCAATTAGATTAGATAAATTGGTATTATAAATTGGACAATGCTTACGAAGCACTGTTTTAAAACAACAGATAGTTTTACTTTTTTAAACATAATAATATGATCACACTATTGAACTGTATATACAACTGTATATAATAAATACAAATATAATTTATATTATATATATATATATATAGGAATATTGTTAAATCACATAGATTATAATATTATTTATTGTATAATGTTGACGATGTACTGTTTTAAACCAACAAATAGAGATTTCCCCTTGCGAACAATGATATAATATTGTTATAACTAACAACTATAACTAACTGTCATAAATCATAAAAATATATGCAGGTTTATTGTTAAATCATACATTCATAAATTTGCATTTTGTAACTTAATATGTTAATATTACCAACTTGAGTAAATATAAATCTAGATATAATATTATACTAGTTACTATAATTAATGTACTTAATTGAAATTTGTATTAATAATATTTAAAAATCTGAAATGATAGCATTTATGAAAATATAAAATGCAAAACAGAGGTACATTTAAATTTTAAGTAGATACATGAGTTATGTCGTATTACACTCAAATGTATGTATATATTTATAGTATTTATATAACAAAAATTACACAGATACCTATAGGTTTTAATAATTATTAATTCGTAAGTGTTTTCCTTGATAATATATAAGAAAAATTAATAGTTATACTGCAATAAGGCAGTTACATTTAATTGTTTCAACATAGTATTGGGTATAGTTCATTAAAAAAATTTAATTATTGTTCCATATAATAATTCTATAAATAGCACTGTTTATATTATGGACGTTTTATTGACGTATTAAATAACCTTGCAATAATTATTTACATTTTATGACTTTATTCTTAAACTGTTTGTAAAATATGTTCTAGGATTTAAGATTAAAAGAATATTTAAATTTGCAATCATTATATTCTCATGCAACATCGTTATGTTCATCTCCGCGTATCGGTGTACGAAACCAATAATATTATACGTATTAATATAAAGTTCGTACATAAAATTATATGATTTTGTATACCTATATCTATATATATTATGTTCATATCTAATTAATGTCCTTATTGTGTTTAACACATTTTTCACAGTGATTAAAATAATTTTAATGAATAGTAAACAATTAATCTTATTATTTTTTTGTCAAGAATGTCTAAAAAATTTTAATCTCACTAGTATTTTTCGTGGTTTGTTCAGCTGAAATTATATTTTAATAATAAAATAATACCCAGTTTTTGAATTCTTGAAGATATTATAGAAATATCTTTACCTATACATTTAATTTACTGTTTAACTGCTGATAGGTATAGCTGGCGTTCAATACTGCTTAGATATAAATGTAGAATGATAATTATATTATTGACAGTACAAAATAAAATTATATATTGATATTGCAATTTATTGATATTTTTCATATTTGATAGGTCATTAGGTAAGTACTAATTTTTTATGATATAAAAGTGTACCTATGTAGAACAATATGTCAATATATATGATACATAGGTAATCGCAGGGGTGACGAACATTTTTCGGGTCACGTGCAGAAATGCTATAAGTGCCCAATCAAAGTTTAAAAAAAAATTTACATACCCACCTGTATGTTCACATACCTAGCCACAAAGGTACACCTATTTATATACAATTTTTTCTCAGAGTGATGAGATTTTTAAAAATATTCATATCAGTTTTTAATATAAGTTTTGAATTTAGTCAGTCTTAATGACACAAAAACAGCATTAGTTCCATCCAATAATGTATTATTCTTCTGTTTTGATTTTATATTTGTTTTATATTTGACCCGAATATTGAGTTATTTGGAATGAGTCACTTGTTTCAAAGTACAAAACATTATTCCTGAATGTAATGTGTTTCACTTTTTTATAATTGATAACTTTGTTTTTTGAAATAATATAGAACTGTTTTCACTTTTATTTTTGTTTTCGTTGAGCGCAGATTATACAATGAATTAAAAATATTTTGTCGTTCCTTTATAATTTGGTCAACGTATGCCACCTTTGGCCAAAGTGCCACTTTTGGCACGTGTGCCATAGCCCATAGGTTTGCCATGGTATATATACCTTAGTACAATGTAAAAAATATAAATTTTGAGATGCACGATGGAAGTGTATATGGTTAGTGTATAAATGTTTGATATTGGTTATATTGGAGAAATAATATTTATTTATTATTTTTTGCCATTGGTTAATCGGGCAGATCAGGTACAAGCATGTCAAATTTTTCCACATTGCAGCCCCGGCTGTGTTGCACTTACTGCAGCGAGTTCACCCAAAATGAGTTGAACAATCACAATTTTTTTAAGAGATGTAATTTTTTACGGGCCACGATGTTCTCGGGATCAACTATTATTATACATATAAGTATATAACTGCAAGTAAGTACACCATGAGCAATTTGTATAAGATTATTAGGAATACGATAAGGAATGTAAAGCATAATAGTATCACATTTCAGATTAAATAATTCTACACGCAAAAAGTGAATCATTAGGTATTCAATTTCTCAACTTCTTATTCGTGTGTTTGAAATGATCGTAGAGTTTGTTATATATATTTTAATCTGTTTCACCATTGTCTATGATTGTGTGTATTAAACAGCATATAATACACCTATTCATCACTGAATATATTTGACTCGTTACAGTATTATACTTTATTATTATAAATGTATATAACCAACTGCACAGTAACACCACTCAATAGTCATATAATTATGATAATCTGGTATTGATAATTAATTAGTAACTTAAGTGTGAATAACCTGATTAGAACTAATTTGTCATACAAAACACTCTACGCAGTTACCTAGGTACCTACATATTTAACGTTATTTCATAATGTTGTATGCCTAATGGACTTGCCAAAAATGACAGTGAATGTCACGTTTGAAAATTTCGTTAACTCAATGTTGAGCCATATAGCACTGTAGTTTGTAACGTTAGAATTATTCTATTCTGTGGTTGAACGTTATTCGCGTATTCTATACGCGGACCATACTTGTCCAGTTGTCCATATACTTCCTATTATGTTTGGGATATATAATTTTAATTTTACATTTACAGACAGAGGCTTGGGGCCTAAGGCCTAAATACACAGTTCCAGGAGATCATTTTATCCATAGAAATATACACTAAAAAATATTACTTGTAATATTACATGTTAAAATTATATATTCTGAGAAATAGATTGTTGAAATAAAACAGTTTTCAATTTTTATCGTTTATGAATAATATATTTGATCGACTTATACAGTGTTTTTTTTAAAAATTAATGACTATGCAGATTTTGTTATGATTATAGGAATGGTGTAATTTATAAATTCCGCAGACAAAAATGTCCCTGTATTATATAATATTATGTCTATCCACGTGACTATAATATAATATTATTTTATTATACAAACACACAATAATTTTAACTTTGATAAATCTCATTTATTTCTATACGATTTGGTTGTTAAGATAATATAGTATGAGTAACGGATAATGAGTAGAAATGACATAAAAAGATTATGGGTAAAACTACGATAAAAAAAATATATTTTGTTGCGTCTCTCTTTTTTTTTTTCATTTGAAATATTTATATGCAATATAACGTATATAGTACGCTTCTAATCGACTAAGTTACAATTGCAGCCATAAGCTATTTATTCCTATGACGTATGCGGTATGCCGTTTACGTTCTACGTTAATAATGCATTTATTTAAATTATAATCTTTGAAGTTTCGAGTTGACTTAATAATAATATATTTCAAATCTATTTATATTGTTTATACCATAGATTAGTGTCGTAAAGAGGCATTAAGAGTACCTTGTGGGTTGATAATAACTTAATATTTTTTAAATGAAAACCTCATTTTTTAATGTAAATTTTTTTTAAATAATTAATTGAACATTTTTATGCTCCTAAAGTCTAAATCTAAATTCGAACGAGCAGTTCCTGAGTACATTAAACTTAATGTACTATAGAAGAGCAAAAGTGTTTGATACAAGTTTTAAATAAAATAAAAATAGATCTACTAATTATTTACTTCATTGTATAGTAGTAAGACATTTTTTTACAATTTATAAAGTCTTCTAAAAAAGAAACTACTTGTTCTATAATTTTGATTTATATAATTTGTTCCACAACTCCAAGAAGTACCATCACTGGATGGTTTCTTCGCTCAAATTATCTGTCTTTCTCTCTTTATTTGTATTTGTATTTTTATTTTATTAATCTACAACACTTACACTTATTGTAAAAAATAATATATTTACAGATTGTGTAATAAAACTAATTAAAAACAAAACAAAAAAAAAAAATATAATTTGTTAACATTTACAAAAAAATATATGCTGTCACAACAAATAAACAATGTACGGTAAAAAAGAACGGTTCTCCCATTTAATACATATTAATATATGATACGATCGGATTAAATATTATATTGATTAGCTGTAGAAGTTATATGAAATAAAAATAAAGCTCATAATTCAAATATTCAACATATATCGATTATCGATTCAATTTCGTGTGGGAGATTTATAATATTGTATTTTATGCTGAAATCGTACATTCCTGGCCAATATCAAATTTTATTTTTACATTAATTATGAAAATTTTCAGTACGATTTAAAACCAGTGAGACGCACACAATAATTTTATGTTGCCCAGATTAACGATTGATTTACGATTAATATAATATTATTTAATGCAGATATATCATATTATAATAATAATTAATATTATTACTAAAGCTACGCTCTTTATTTATAATAATAATATGTGTAATATGCATTGAATATTCGAATATAAAATATTATTACACGTTTATTCAGATTACATATTAATCGATAATAATCTTAATACAATTCGTCATTTCGTCTCAATCAAAACAAGTCCATAATGCCAGCATACTTATAGGTATATATCTACATAGGTAATATAATGATTAATGAATAAAGTATTATTATTATTATTATTATTATCTGTATAATTTTATGAGAGTACCTATATTACGAGTAAAAATATTATTTACATAATATGAGAAAATTAAGTACCTAAGTAGTATAGGTACTCAGCGCGCCACCTGTTTACACCTATCTTTTACCTAAAATACATTTAAATATTTAAAATTTAAAGAATTTTTTTTTAAGGTTGGAATATCTTTTTACTATAGATTATAATATTATTTTAATCTTGAAAGTTGGATTTTGATAATCCTACTCAATATTTTACTAAGAATGAAGAAATATTATATTATAATATATAAATTATAATATATACATACAGTCGAAAAGAGATATTTTAAAAATAAACTATATTTACAGATTTTACGACGTTGATTTTTTGTTTGTAAAAGTCGTTTATAGAAATAGGTATTAAATAATTAATTAATGTGCATTAATTAATGCTTTTATATAGCAGCAAGATTACCCATTAGTCATTCATTTTATTTGGAATGTTCTTTCATAAAAAAAAAAAAACCAAATTATAATATAATAATGTACTCGTTATAATTATGTTTATTGTTTATGTAAACGTTATTAACTTATTATATTATTATGTACATACTTACTCCATTGTTCTCTTACGTAGGTATATATAATATTATGCGCTCTATGTATATCAATCTCTAAACACAGTCGGAATTGTGTATCATAATTTTTTTTTCGCGCTCAAAGTAACAGCAGACGTTAAAATTAAAATTATAATTAAAAAAATAGTTATACGGTCTCGTGTATTTGCAACACCAATGAATATTTGTTTGTGTGTGTGTGCTAAATTGTGCTATAATATAAAAACAAATAATCACATGTTACGTCTATATGTGTACAATTAATATATAATATAATACATAGTACCTACCTGGCTACCTATATATAGGATTCGAGGAGTATAGTTTGAATAATGTATAGATAGGCACCTATAGTATTATGTATTATTGAAGTGTTTTTTTTTGTTTGTAATTGGCGTCTAAGGACGTGCGTGATGAATGTTTTATTAGTGAAATGGACATTAAATTAAAAAAAATTATTTTGTAATGATATAATTGTAATTGTAAAAATGCGTACGAAAAACAAATTTGCGGCATCTTTGTGCACTCATCGCTACGATGGAGCTTGACCTATCTAATAATAATAGTATATGCATTATATTGTGACCCTGACCCGAGTCTCAAAACAATAAACAAATATGAATAAAAATACTAAATTCGTTCTCTTCGAATGACCGAAAAACCGACGCGCGCCGTGACGCAGTTGGTGGCTTACGTCGGCTCACACCTGCAATGACGTACGTGTCTCCAGCCCCCCCACATTCGAATTTTCCAATTTTTTTTTGGCAAATAATTAGCATGCAATTAGCATGTATTTGCATGCTAATTTTTGTAATTTGCATGCGTTTTATTTAGGCGTGGTATCAAAAAATAGGTGGGGGGGGCTGTAGACACGTGTCTCCGACCCCCCCACACATCATAAAAACTTTTTTTCAAATTTTTTTTTACGCCAATATTTAGCATGTAATTAGCATGCATTTGCACGACAGACCCCGAAACTCTATCGTAATCCGTTGCTTCGCAATACTCATTTTTCTGATTTGCACGTGTCCCCAGCCCCCCCACTTTGGGAAATACTTGGAAATTTAAAATCGTTTCTACGCCAATATTTAGCATGTAATTAGCATGCATTTGCACGACAGACCCCGAAACTCTATCGTAATCCGTTGCTTCGCAATACTCATTTTTCTGATTTGCACGTGTCCCCAGCCCCCCCACTTTGGGAAATACTTGGAAATTCAAAATCGTTTCTACGCCAATATTTAGCATGTAATTAGCATGCATTTGCACGACAGACCCCGAAACTCTATCGTAATCCGTTGCTTCGCAATACTCATTTTTCTGATTTGCACGTGTCCCCAGCCCCCCCACTTTGGGAAATACTTGGAAATTCAAAATCGTTTCTACGCCAATATTTAGCATGTATTTGCTTGCTAATTTTTGTAATTTGCATGCGTTTTATTTAGGCGTGGTATCAAAAAATAGGTGGGGGGGATGTAAACACGTGTCTCCCTGACCCCCCCTACACATCACAAAAACTTTTTTTCAAATTTTTTTTTACGCCAATATTTTGCATGTAATTAGCATGTGTTTTCTCGGCTATCGAGTTTAAATAAATTTTATACCTTAGTTTTTAACTTTTTAAAATTAATTTTATTCAAAGAAATGGCCTTTTTCTTACATGTAAATAAAAACAAACTTATAATAAAAAATCAACATATTAAATTGTATAAAATAAAAATTCATAATTGACTTTTGTTGTGCTTTTTACGGGAATGGGTTTTTTTCTGAGATCATCAAATATTTCCCAATTATTTGATGCCCCTCTCTTCACGTATGATTTGTAGTGTCCAACTGAGTTTCTTAATTTACTTTTTCCAGGTATAAAACTTATGACACCTCTAAGCTCAAATGTTCGATTTACATTGCATAATATTTGTGGAATGTCACATAGTCTGATCTGTACAATCTTTGCAGCTTCTGTACTATGTTGTCGACTCATATTTAAATCGTCCTCTAAAATAAAGTTATTGTTAATAAGTTATTAATTAATATAATTTTAAGATAGCACATTGAATTCAATTTATATAGATCTATTCGTATATATAAGGTGTAACAGAATGACTTGAAAAATAAAATAAAATTGTTTTAATCTATATAAAAAATAATAAAAGTTTTAATATGATTTTTAGACGTATACGTGCAGTACACATTTTTTTATTTTTTAATCCTTTATATATGTCATGGAGTTTATTTTTTTAAATTTTTCTCATTATTTATCTGAATTAATAATTAATTCAAAACGTAATAATGTTTTTCAGACATAAATAAATTTCATATTATTTATTATTTTTATAATTTTATTTTTTTTTTTAATACGTTTAACTTGTATCATTTTTCCATTTTTTATTTGTTAGGTTTTTCTGATATATACGCTAAACAGTTTTAAATATCAAATTATATGCAATTATTTTGTATATTAAAATGTTCTTACCTTCCCAAAATAAAATGTCAATGAACAAATGCATGTCCGATAGATTAGTTGATATTACTGAATTACAGTTTTCAATGCATTTTGAATAATCTGATATAATTCTATTGTCTAAATATGCTTGAAGTCCTTCAAATAGTTTACTGCTGTTGACTTGATAAGTAAGAAACATGATATTATTATTTTGAATATTTTTTGTTCTTATACATGTTTCGTTTGAACATGTTTTAGTCTCTATGGCTGTAGGGAAGTCATCCAACATTTTTTTTATCACATGTCCAGCTGTTGTGTCACAAACAGCTAATGTAACGTCATATTCTAGCGATTGTATGTTGACATCCATATAATTTATAATTAAATTAGCTCTTTCTGAATAAGTCGATGATTTAATTCCATATTTGACAACATTAGTTATAAAATTTAAAAACTGATTTTTTTGAATGTCAACTTTTTCAGCATACCTTTTACTATCACAATAAGACACCTAAAAATATTAAATTAACATTCACAATCATAAATCTATTCAATAAGTAATAAAACATTTATTTTATAAGATCAGATCGATATTCTAAATTTATAAATATTTTAGTAAAGTATTAATTATTTATAGGGCTGTGAATTTAATGCACTAAAAAACCTTAAAAAAAGCATTAAAAATGTCAAAAATATGCAATATTATACGCACTTAAAATGCAAAAAATGCAATATAAAATGCCAAAAATTATAGTATAAAATTCACTTATAATGGTTTTTATTTAATTTTTATACATATTTCTATTGATATTATAGAATATTATACATTTGTACATTATTAAATAAAAAAAAAATAGTTAAAATGTTGATTATTTTAAATTTTGTATAATGCTATTCACTTGAAACATTGTTAAGAATTTTTTTTATGTATTGATTTTTTTTCAAACATGTCAATTGACGGAATTTGATTAACAATACCGGAAAATGAACTAAAAATGCAAAATATGACATCAAAATACAAAATAAAAGTTTCATAAATGGATTCGTAGTTACATAATTCAAATTATGTACTTAAATAGGTACGGTTCACAATCACCAAAAAAAAAAAAAAATGCACTTTCCTACAAATTCACAGTCCTTGTTATTTATATATTAGGTATATTCTGATTTTGAAATTCTTAATTACCATAATCAACGAAGCTACGGTATCAAACGCACATGTGTTGCTTAAGACCACTTTTCCGGATACGTTTTGGGCTTTACAACTTTTCAACTCTTTGAACCTTGAGCCATTTTTTAAAATTGGTAGAGATTTGAGACTTCTTGTGTTATTTATATCCAAATACTTCAAGTGAGGGTTTGGTATAAGGTATGACTTTGATTTTCTCTGTTTGTTCTTACGATCCCAGCTTTCACGAGCTAAGCATTCTTCCGACAAGATAAAATATGTAAAGATTTTTGAATTGGTATACAAGTTTACCTTATTTATTCTTATCAAAATATTGCTACCGTGGAAAAAGTGCTTCGGCCGATGCAAAGTAATCTTGTATACCAATTCAAACATCTTTACATATTTTAAATCTAACCGTAGTCCCTTAATTTTTGTCCGGCGTATAGGTATGTTCCACGTGTGTTAGACAAAGACAGAAAATCACTGCTTCATATCCCCTTAATTAAAATAATAGGTATATATCTAAAATTAATAAATATTATTTATGATAATGATTAACACACAAACAATTCAAATAATATAAAATAAAATTATTGAAAAACATAATACATAATATAACATTTATGAAATACAGTCCAATTTGAATGAAAAAAGCTTAATTAATTAAAAAGATATATATTTAATAATAAGCGTCTAATATGAATAAAAAATTCTAACAAGAATTAAAATTTTCATTTAAATAATACATGTTATTGGCTTTTTTATTTGAAGTACATATTTTTTTCTATTTGGAATTTTTATTTAACTAGGCTTTTTATAAGATTTCTTTTTCCTTAATTTCCATCTTTTGATAACTATAGGTTTACTTTCCTTTAAAAAAATTTATGGTGAAGGGTATTTTTTCCAAGCGAAGTAGTGATAATATTAAGCTAGGTATATAAAAATAAACTTACGTTTTTCGCCATTATCAGAAGTAGTGATTACTCTGTCCTTAAACAAAATAACTGCATCAATGACAGTCGCCGGTGGACATGCACATTTTCGTCCAGGCATTTTAAAAACGCGTATAAAATAACAATTTATAATATGATAAATGAAATCAATAACCGTTCACGGACTTGCTAAGAGCATGCATATCGGAGACCAAATGACAAATTATCAATTAATCAGATTATCATATTTAAATTTAATATAATAATAACATATATGTATAGATTCAAGTAAAACGTACCGATATAAAAATAGATTTACAGAAAGAACCAACATCAAATGTTTATTTTTAATTGAAACTATTGTATACTAAATATAAACATATTAAATTTGATCACAATAAAACCGAAAACGTTAGAATATGTTTACAATGTAGGCATGTAGATCGTAAGTCGTAACAATACAAATTAAATATTTAAGTAGGTAAAATTAATAAAAATATTATCAAACAAAATTACATTTAGACGTATTATTTAAAAATAAATTAGTACTATTTCCACTTTAAGAATATTATATCATAGTTATGGAAACATACATGTATGCATTTTTGCAATTCCAAGTGTTTAGTGTATTGGTGAGGGGGCTGGGAACAGGTGAAAATTAGGAAACAGCATTTTGCGAACCAACGGATGACGATAGAGTTCTGGGGTCAGGCGTGCAAAAACATGCTAATTACATGAAGAGATGGGGCATCAAATAATTGGGAAATATTTGATGATCTCAAAAAAAAGCACAACAAAAGTCAATTGTGAATTTTTATGTTATACAATTTAATATGTTGATTTTTTTTTTATAATTAGGTTTTTATTTATATGTAAGAAAAAGGCCATTTCTTTGAAATAAAATTAATTTTAAAAAGTTCAAACTAAGGTATAAAAGTTATTTAAAATCGATAGCCGAGAAAACACATAATAATAACATGCTGAAAATGGGCGTAGAAACGATTTTGAATTTCCAAGTATTTCCCAAAGTGTGGGGGGGGGGGCTGGGGACACGTGCAAATCAGAAAAATTAGTATTGTGAAGCCACGGATTACGATAGAGTTTCGGGGTCTGTCGTGCAAATTCATGCTAATTAAATGCTAAATATTAGCGTAAAAAAACATTTGAAAAAAACTTTTTATGATGTGTGGGGGGGTCGGAGACACGTGTCTACAGCCCCCCACCTATTTTTTGATACCACGCCTAAATAAAACGCATGCAAATTACAAAAATTAGCATGCAAATACATGCTAATTGCATGCTAAATATTGGCGTAGAAACGATTTTGAATTTCCAAGTATTTCCCAAAGTGGGGGGGCTGGGGACACGTGCAAATCAGAAAAATGAGTATTGCGAAGCAACGGATTACGATAGAGTTTCAGGGTCTGTCGTGCAAATGCATGCTAATTACATGCTAAATATTGGCGTAGAAACGATTTTGAATTTCCAAGTATTTCCCAAAGTGGGGGGGCTGGGGACACGTGCAAATCAGAAAAATGAGTATTGCGAAGCAACGGATTACGATAGAGTTTCAGGGTCTGTCGTGCAAATGCATGCTAATTACATGCTAAATATTGGCGTAGAAACGATTTTGAATTTCCAAGTATTTCCCAAAGTGGGGGGGCTGGGGACACGTGCAAATCAGAAAAATGAGTATTGCGAAGCAACGGATTACGATAGAGTTTCGGGGTCTGTCGTGCAAATGCATGCTAATTACATGCTAAATATTGGCGTAGAAACGATTTTGAATTTCCAAGTATTTCCCAAAGTGGGGGGGCTGGGGACACGTGCAAATCAGAAAAATGAGTATTGCGAAGCAACGGATTACGATAGAGTTTCGGGGTCTGTCGTGCAAATTCATGCTAATTACATGCTAAATATTGGCGTAAAAAAAAATTTGAAAAAAAGTTTTTGTGATGTGTGGGGGGGTCGGAGACATGTGTCTACAGCCCCCCACCTATTTTTTGATACCACGCCTAAATAAAACGCATGCAAATTACAAAAATTAGCATGCAAATACATGCTAATTGCATGCTAATTATTTGCCAAAAAAAAATTGGAAAATTCGAATGTGGGGGGGCTGGAGACACGTACGTCCTGCAATGTAGAATAATATATTATCACGTTTAAAATTTCAATCGAATAGACAAACTCAACAACTTGACAACTCGATTTATTTTTTTAATTCCCCACGATGTTTGATCAGGTTAAATTCGAGTTATCAGGTATCTCAACTATAGTGGGTACGTCATACATTATCTCGAAGCGAATTTTATATCTCCTTTTGAGTTTTGACTTGGAGACGCACAATAGCTGCTGTAACAAGCGCTGACTCGATTTAAATTATATATGATGTGATGCAACATTATAATGCGCTGAACGGAGGTCTTAGCGCAACCGTATCTAGGGTGCCATGGCGCGTTACGGTTTTATTTTAAGAAAATGCCTCATCATAACATGTTATAATATATTATGCATAATATAATATACATAAATTATATTATAACAGATTTAAGCAGTGCGCGTGGGTGGCGTCGGCGTGTGTGGTGTGAACTTACCTATGTATAATAGCTGTTGCATAGAATCGAATGACATCGAAAAAACGTCTGTTTTGGCCGGTAAAATGCGACCGCCTCGCCGACATCGCAAACGCCGCGGCTGTTGGCAAGTGCGGGTCGACGAGAGAGCGAATAAATAAGAGGGTTACAAAAATACAAAATAATTTGTTCTATAGACGCGGTTATAATATAATAGTTACCTAATACCTGTGTATAACAATGTCGAGTCTGCACGACATATCGCTAGTATATGTGGTCATGTGATCCAAGAATGGATATTATTATGATGATCTAAAACGGGCGCGGATGGAATGGTACCATTGGTAGGTAGGTACCTAACTGTCGAACTATACATCATCCATACGTGTATAATGTATATCGTGTATCACACTATCGCGTTGAACTATAATTTTGTGGCTTGAACCAGCGGTGATGAGCGTCATGATTGTTATAGATATTAATAAAGTATGTACCTATTTATTATTTTTCGTATTATCAAGGACCGGGGAGAAAACCGCGATTTGCATTACAGCTCCCCGGCATAAGTATCTATATGATATTATATATTAAGTAGATGAGAACGGCCGATTAACGTATATATCTTCAAATACTTAGGAAGGAAAGATTATTGATTCGTGTTATATAGGTATATCAGACACCGTTATGTCTCTTTTGTTCTTATAATGGCTACTTGGACGTTCCTTGCATCCTTTCTATCATGGGTTTCAGTGTCCCTTCCTTCTACTCTAGAATTTACAGCCCTTTTCATATGCCATTCCTTTAACCATCTTATGGTTATAACTTATAATCACCGTGTTTTCGTAAAAAAACGATTTGTGTATACGTTCATTAACGAATTTTAAGTTAAAGATATAAATATGAAATTAATATTTTAATTTTATAAGCACACAAGTCAACTTATCAGATTCAAACTATCAAAAAGCAGTTATGAAGCACTGGACTATAGTACTATAATATTATGTCTACATCAAAAGGTACACTTTAAACATAGCCGCAAATTGGGGGGGTTTGGGAGTGCTAAGCCTCCCAAACTTAGCCTTAGCCCCCCCTAAAAACCTAGGACATACAATTTTAATATGCTATATTGCAATGGTCTGATTGCCTTTAATATATTCAGCCCCCCCCCCCCAAGCCAAAAGTTGAAATATGAATTTATACTTGCTAATAACCAATATAAATTATTTGATGATTGTTTTATGTCATAATATGACAATAAATAATAATACAGAATACGGATTGCTTAATTTATTTAAAAAAAATAGGTATACTATCGTAATACGTGCCCTCGACTCCTCGCACGGTTAAACAAGAAATAATATTTCGAAATAAATTCCAAGGAGGGAGACACTGGACACCTTAAGACTGCAGGTGTCACTGTAAATTAAACTTTTTTCTATATGGATTTATTTTAGCTCTTACATGGCGTGTAACGAAATAAAAATAAAATTTGTCGCACTCGGCAATTGAGTTAATTTTATGCTATATCGAAAAATATTGTTTATCATGTCTGTGCTTACACTCGCAGTACGTATAGGTATACACTTCGACATCAGCTGTACACACCGTACTGCGTTTATCTACGAATAATTCCAATCCATGTCCGGACGACACCCTAAAAACGTTTGTGCTTTATTTGAAACAACGTTTAAAATGAACAAACGAACTTGTTGAATTACCCGATTCGACGATCTACAACGCGTTCCTCCTCATTATCGCGTGCAGCGGCGTAGCCAGGAATTTTGTATGGGGAGTGCTAAGTATCACAAAAAAATACAAAAAAAGCTGGTAAGTGGATGTCGCTCTGCTGTACAGTAGGTTACAAGTGGGTACTGTATAATGGATTGTATTAAATTTAAATTCAATGATATTATATTATCATTGTATACGAAAAACGATTCTGAACGGAGACGGTTTGTCAGTCTGGATATTTTATATTGTTATTATATTTTATTATAGGCCTGTATGTTGAGTGAATATTATAAATTACAACAAAATTTTTATTTTTATTTGTTTTTATGGTGATGAGCAAAGCTTTAGAAATTAAAATCCCATTTTTAGAGGTTTTTTGTAATTTATCGGCGTGGTTTTTCTCATGGTGTTAAATAACTATTGAGAAAATCGAAAAATGACCTGTTTAAAGTACCATCTTGATCCAATTTTCTAAAAAATAAGAGACTAAATGTTGAAATAGAAGTAATCCTTTTGGTAAAAATTTTGTATACAAAATAAAAAAATATAAAGACCATTGTAAAACCAATAGATCCATCTCTTCACTTAGAATCTAAAATAGAATTACAATATTACGTCTTTTACTTACACTTTTAATTTTTTTATTAATCTTAATAAAATTCTAATGTCAACACAGTCAATGGGGGGGGGAACTATAGCCCCCTTAGCCCCCCCTTTCTACGCTACTGATCGCGTGACCTCGGACTCGAAAAGAACGTCAGTCCGTGCAACAGTCGCGAAGTACGTAGCGGCCCAAACAACAAATAACTTTTTAACGGCACTTGACGAGTGCCAGGCGTTGTGTAGGGCAGTGGTCTTCAAATGGTGGGTTGAACCCATTTTTGGGTCACGTAACCTTTAAAATTGGGTCGCGGTACGTCGTCTTTTTGAAATAAAAAATAAGTTTAATAGATGAAATAAATAAAAATACAGTTTATATAATCTATATAATATAATGGATATCAAATTACAGTTTATTCAGTTATAATAGGTAGTATTATAGGTACTATACTATACAAAGCATTAAGCAATTTTAGTTTTTTTTTTCTACAAAACTTACGTGGGTCGCGAAAAATGTAGGCCCAAAAAAGTGGGTCCAAAAAGGTTGAAGACGACTGGTGTAGGGTATAGTAACAATGATTTCATGACGATATGACAATGCGGGACAACCCCAAAGGGTGCTTCACTGATATGGCCGAGCGAGACGTGAAGTGTTGTGTGGACTTAAGTACTTAACCGAATATGGACTTTTTCCATGTTGTGTAAGGTCGTGGCAATGCAGGGCATTTTTCAAGAAATTTTCTCAAAATAAATAATCAATTATAGTAGGTAGGTAATTATTTCATGCTCACCGGTAATGCCGGGCACTTCTCGGGCCATGTGGATCTAGGATTTTCGGCGATGGCAGAGGGCACGTCAAGGAGTCGCCATCTGTCGGCGATTTGTCGAAATAATATCGGAACGTTTCCGACGGCAGATCACGCTATGGTTATGGTTATTCTCTTAAATCCCATAATGAAACACCCTCCCTTCGTATGTTTTATAATAAATTAATATTATTTAAATGGCAGTTATAAATAATAAGAAAACTTCAGCTTCTTATTGATTTGTTTTGAGAGTCAAAAAGTAGTAAAATATAGTTTTATTTATATTTCTACGCGGGCAATCGACTGATAATTTTCTCTCTGTTTTCGATCACCTGCGTGAGCTGTGTTGATACATACACTTATTAATAGTATTTTATAGTATTTTATTTTAGTTATAAACTAATAAAATAATAATAATTATAAAGTATTTATTTTAGATTCTGAGTGAAACGATGAATGTATTGATTTTACAATGATGTGTGTTTTTTTTTTTTTTTGTGTCTGTCACCACGTTTTAGGACAGTAAAAGTGCTTGGATTTTCTTCAACAGTAGCTTTTCTGATAGGAAAGTTAATCTAGTTGGTACTTTGGGGGGTCAAAAGTAAAAATTCCTAGTAGTTTACACAAGCGCCGGGAAAAACAACATGAAAATTAAGGAAAAACGGAAATTTTTAAGAAAAATCGGTTTTCCAAAAAATAGATTTTGGTTTTTGGTGTAACTCTAAAACAAATGAACGTATACAAATGACATTTTCACTGGTTGTTTATATTTGCATTTTCTATACACTATAACGTTTTCAAAATATTTTGATTTATTTTGAACTAGTTTAGGGATATTTTCATTTTCCATTTTTTTTTAGTTTCTTTTCTAAAAATATCAATAAAATTTTATTTATTTTTTAAAAAAGCTTGAAAATTTAATAGAAGGCTCCTAGTATATTGTTTCAAAGGCAGATGAAAAATATTAAAATTCCTTAGTCACAGTTTTTTTTTATAAGCATTTAAAGTTCAAAAATTGACAAAATATGGAAAAATCACGAAAATTAGCAAATTATTTTGAGTTATGAATTCGTAAATATTTTTATTTTTAATTCTAAGATTTGAAAATGTAATACAAGATTCCTTATAAGATTATCTACCTTTACCAACAAAAAAAATTTCTATAAGAAAGTCAAATTAAATTTTTATGAGCGTTTGAAATTCAAATTTTTACAACATTGGATATTCACTCGATTTCTCATGTAGCGATTTCCTTATTTTGTTGTAAATAAAAAACGAATAACTGTAAATACATGAAAATTTCACTGAATGTTTAAATTAGAATTTTCTATACACTATAAAGTTTAGAAAATATTTTGACTCTTTTTGAGCTGTTTGCGGACATTTTCAGTTTTAAATTTTTTTAGTTTTTTTTTCTATAAATATCAATTAAGTTATATCTGTTGGGCCAAAAAGTGTAAAGATTTAATACAATACTATTGATATATTGTTACAATATTAGTTCAAAAACATTGAAAATACCTAGGCACAATTTTTTTTTATAAACATTTAAAGTTGGAATTTTGACAAAACGTATCAAAATCTCGAAAATTATCAATCATTGTAATTAATAAATTATAAAATGTTCAGTTTTTATAGCTAAGTATTGCAAATTTAAAACAAAGGTTCTCATAAATAGTTCATACTGTAACCAAAAAATTCAAAAAATATATGAACACAGTTATTTTTTACAGACATTTTAAATTCAAATTTGGATGAAATTACATATTAAAAAACCTAGAATAACTATTTTAGTTATTTTGTTGTGATTGAATAATATTATTCGTGGGTACTTGAAATTTCTAAAGTGTACTATTATATATCTATGATAGTATCACGGTTTTTGTTGATGTATAACGCGTTATAAGTACCTAATGGATATTGTGATATGATTAATTTTGAATATATTATAGGTACCTATTAGAGGTCAATTTTTTGTTTAATACCATAGATATGTATATGATATGCCTTATACCTAGACTGACATACCGTCTCCGCTCAGAATCGTTTTTCTTATTCAATGATATTGTATCGTTGAATTCAAATTTAATATCATCCATTATACAGTGACCCACTTGTAACCACTAACCTACTGTACAGCATAGCGACACCCACTTGCCCACCTTTTTTATAATGTATTTTAATATATTGTTATATAATAATATTTATATACCTACTATAATTTGTTATTATGTATATTAATATATTACTATTTGCTTACCTATATAAATATTAAAACATGTTTAATTGATTATTATTTATGTTATGCATTTTGTATAGAATGTACCTTAAATATTATGTATATTTATTTATTTATTTATTTATTTATATAATATTCATTGCAATAAATTAATTGTGAAAATATGTAATTTATATTTATTTATTTATTTTAATAGAAATACCAAATTGAATTAATTATTGAACTACCTACTGACTACTATATAGAGATTATTGTTCACAATTAGGTAGAAGTGAAATGTGAATACAGTAATTTTTTTTTCTAAAAGTGGCTAGTCTGCCCAGAATCCACTTGCGCTTCACGATAAAATGGAACGGCCTCTCTATATTGCTCTACTGGCTTATCGACGAATGAGCAGAACAAAACTTTAGACTCGACTGTTATTATTATTATTAGGTAACTATAATAATAATAATAATAGGGGCACTCGATCAGCTGAACATCTCAACCACCTTAGACGCAGCCCTCGGTCCAAATGCAGACTCCTCACTCCAAATCTTGTCTTTTTTAAGAAAATATAAATTGTATGACTTAATTTAAAATTATTATATGTAAGATACCAAAAAAAAAAAAAAAGGAATTAATGTAACGTTTATGACTAATGGCCGTTGTCGCCGATGTCTTTCGATCAATAAAAAAAAAAAAAAAAAAAAAAAAAAAAATAATAATAATACTATCGTCATCGGAGAAAAATGCGACTGATACAGAACCTGTAACAGGTTTTGTAATAATATAATGGTAACAGACTTTTAATTGTTCAGAAATATTATATTAAAGGTATTACAAACATTTCAGTACAGGTGCTTTCGTGATTTAAACATTTTGTTTTTTATTAGAACCAAATTTTAATAAATTCAAGTTGATTAAGTTGTACGAACGAAAAAAATAATTGATTGTGATTATTAGAGATTGTGTAAGCAATAGACAAGTTCGCGTAAAAATTACAAGGTGATAAACTCAACATGTTTAAAGACAATAATAAAAAAAAAATCCGTGAAATATTTTATGAAAAAGTAAACCTTATTAGCTAACCGGTTAAAAATTAAAATTAAAATCAATTAAGGAAAATATTAAGATATACAAAGAAGTTTAAAGCATGGAAACGTACAAGATTTTAATTAGTTTCTCAAAACGAAATAAATAAATATAACGCTAATATAAAATATAATTATAGGTACGTATATATTAATGTAAGTACACGGAAATCGATAAAAATAACAGTAGATATCATAAATTAAGAACAAATATCGTCAAACGGACGATACAGTCGCAAAGTTTTGTAATTATATTTCTTAACTTTTTAAGTCATAAAATTAATTTTTTCTGCAAGAAACAAACGTTGTTTGTGGACTATAAAACCAAAATTCAAAAATAAACTGAAATTGCACTCTGACGAGTGCTTCTAAATTTCAGATCTACGATTATTAGTACAATACAGTATTTTCATATTAATAGGTAAAATATTCATCATAGTTGTCATCATCTTGGTTATGTTTTATTTTAAACAGTCTGAGATATTCATTGAAGAGGATGGAGCACACCCTCGTTTACTCGACAATTTCATGTCGACTGGTTGCTGGGATAGTTTTTCAAGTTCTTGAGGAGACAACATTGGCCTGAACACAGTACTAAAATTTAAAAAAAAATGTTATCAATACGAATGAATAAATAAACAAATATTCATTTTACATACTCGGTCATATATTTAAGAAATCGAGAGGCATAGAATACGGGAGGTTGTATATAAATAGAGTCGGCAGTTTCTGTCGCACCAGGTGTAACCTTCAATTTAAATGATTTCAATCTATACTCTTGGTTTTGGAGTATTCCAAAAGGTTTTAATATGTCAATAAATCCAACAAATAGTAATAATCTATCACCATAGACACTTTTAGCAGGAATGCTACCACTTAATGAAGCATGATTTTTATCTGACAAAGTCCAAGCCTTTGCTTGAATACTTTTCTCCCCTACTGAATCAGCCATCAAACTCTCCCACCTATCTGTAGCTGCTTTCCTCAAAGCCTCGTTTGTTGAAGTATTTTCATCGGCTTGTAAATCACTGTCGATGTAATGAACGCCTAATAAAATACTGTAATCCATTATATTAAAATCTTTTAGTATTTCACAATCTTTTTCTATAGTTTTGAGAAAAGCTAAGCGAGTGTCTGGCTTCAAAAATATACCTTTATGATGAAATTCGTAATTAAAATCTAAATCTTGAAATGTAGGCGATTTTTTTTTTCTTTCATTATCAGAAGCTTTTCTACCTATAGTCGCACCTTTCAGATCAAATTTTTGGTGAATTTTTATGTCAGAAGGTAGTAAATTTTTCATAGATACTAATTTAATGTCTGTTGATTTGCATTGAAAATTATAAAAACCGGAAACTTTTGGCAACAGAGAATCCCGATTTTCATTCATATAAGTGGTGTACCTATGAAGTAACCCTAGTAAACTTATATATTCGTTGTGCTGAACAGTTTTCATGATAAATTTATCGTTTGATGTGAGGTACAATATTGATTTACTTGCACCCGGGTTGGACATTTCATGAAGAGGCGATTTACAAAACGTGGTAAAATAATCATTTTCGCCAATGCCAAATAAGTGTCTGAGATAATGGAATGTAGATGGAGCGTATGTAGAATAAGAAAAATCTTGTATATTATTGTTATTAATATCACTCCAATTATAAAACATCTTCATTGAAATGTCCTTAAAATCATCAGGAAATGAATCAGGTACGGGTTGTGTTCTTTTTTCCATTTCATATTTTACTCCTAGTTGTATCGAATCCATAATTTGTTGTTTGGTAAGGATTTCTTCATTGTCATCCACTAGCTTTTGATTAAATTCCATATCAACATCTTTGGCTAAGAGATCCTCGAGTGATGGTCCAGAAACCGTGATGAATTTTTCAACAATACGAGAAACATCTAAAACAGTCATAATTCAAATCAGTGTCAAGATATCCATTAAACAAATTAATATCTAATAAGTAGAGATACGTTGTGGATGACCTAAATAACACACAACAATTCCCTAAAATAAAATGCAAAAATACCCCAAATAGTTATAAAAAAAAAATAACTTTAAAATTGACTCAAAAATTAACTTATCCACAAAATAAATAATTATATCACAACTTTTAGAGCTGTTTTTTTATACGTTTATTTTGCACGGAGTTTGTGCGGAGTTTATGTCACGTATCGGTTGAAATGTTATCGACTATCGAATATCTATAATAATCGGAATGATAATATTGTTATCGGCTAGTGAGGCCGACGGGTTTGCCCTCGATCAATTTTGTATGGTATTAATTTAGCAGTCGTCGAAAAAGAGCGAACGGGACATGTCGGCTCCGTATTATAGTGAAAATAAAATAATTTAATATTCTATTTGCTCAATTGCGTATAAGTTATTAATTTAAAATAATAGCCTAATCAACCAGCTGAGTATCCGAAGTAACCAGTATCGGAAAGTTACAGTCCACTCCGCAACATTTGGTCCTTCGGGCCGGATATTCAGTGTTGATTAGGAAAGCGTAATTCGTATTGAGGCGTTAATCAAGTATAGTGCGAGAGTTAAAGTTACAAAGTAACTGCGGATTAAATAAAATTGTGCGTCGCATATGCGTGGTAAAATTGTTACGTGGCTTTTGCGATCAAAATAAATCGGATATTCGTATATTTCGAAAATCAAGAAAACAATATACAATACATCCATAGGGGCGTGCAGGCAGCTGGCAAGTACAGTACTACAGCTTATATGGTGTATAGCGAAAAAGGGGCAAATCAATAACCTCAGCGACGATCGAATTTCCCGAGCAATAGCTGGGCCTCTTGAGAAAAATTGTCTTACAACGTCTGGCATAAAGGTAAGAGTCTCTGATTAAAAATAATTCCTGTGTAAAATTTCCTTGGGTTTCCCCTAGTGAGTAAAAAAAAAAAAAAACTTGTACGTAGTATGTGAAGCAGGTCGAATAAACGCAGATAACAGCCAACAGGTTTAACGTAATAAGTGAGATATAATATATATTATATTCAGCCGAAATAGTAACGCGAGAATAATTGATATGGCGGCTGACGAGAGAAATCTCACGATAAGACGCGGCCAATTAAAAGGCACGGTTACGAGATTCTTGACTTACCTACAAAGTGAAGAATTGGATCCAAATCAAGTATCATTAAGAAGGGAAAAAATCGAAGAAGTTTGGCATGAATTTGACCAAATTCAAACGGCACTTGAATTGACGGAGAATTTAAACGAAAGCACGGCGTATCGTAAGGAGTTCGAAGATCTATACTTTAAGGCTATAGTAGAAGCAAATAAAATTGTATCACTAGGAATGGTAAAAGAGACTACCTCTGAACGAGGAAGTATGGCGATAGCGAGCGAAAGAAGTACAGGGAGAAACAGTATGGCGCCTCAAGTGAAATTAGCAGCATTAAAAGTACCTGTTTTTAATGGGGATTATTTAGAATGGGCGTCGTTTTATGATACATTTACGGCATTGGTACATACACACCCGGACCTATTGCCCGTATCGAAGTTTTTTCATTTGCGCGAAGCGCTATCAGGCGAGGCGTTGAACTCGATAAGAAGTTTGGAGACCACAGCAAATAATTATGAAAAAGCGTGGAGCATTCTGTGTGCTAGGTATAATAATAAAAAAGTGCGAATTCAAGCTCATGTGCGGGCAATATTTGATTTGGATGCGCTGCAGAGTGACTCGGCAATAAAACTTAGGTATTTTTTCGATGCGTTGTCAGGTCACATGCGAGCTCTAGAGGCGTTAGAGCAAGAACCGGAAAGTTGGGGGCCGTTATTAATGCACTTAATTAGTACCAAATTAGACAAAAAAACGTTACAAGAGTGGGAGGCGGGCAGCCCTAAAGACAGGATTGCTGAAGTTTCAGAGATAATGCAATTTCTGGAAAATCGATTTAAAATATTAGAAGCCATCGAATCAGCGAAAAACGTACATAGTAGTACGCGAGGTGCTATTAGTAACGGATCGACAGGGCAAGGCAAATCGAACAAATATAATAATCAATTTTCGTCTTTAATGATAAGTGCGGGTTTAAAGTGTTACGTGTGTCAGTTGCCGCACACTATCTATAAATGTCCAACGTTAATTGCTTTACCGATAAAAGAGAGAATAAATAAAGTAACTGAATTAAAATTATGTAAAATTTGTTTACGTCAGCACGAAAATAAAAAGTGCTTTGCGAAATATTGCTTCAAGTGTTCGAAGCCGCATAATACATTGTTGCATTTAGCGCAAATTAAAAATGCAGAACAAGGTAACAAAAATTCAACTGAAAATGCAGAAGAGAGCACGTCGGCGGCATCGTCATCAATAAGTGCGCATACGCTGGTACAAAATGACGAACAGGTATTATTATCAACAGCGGTGGTGAATATACACAATGCTAGCGGTGAAAACGTCGAATGCCGTATATTGTTAGATTCCGGCTCACAGTGTAATTTAATTACCGAAAATATGGTTCAAAATATAAGATTAAAAAGGTATCAAGTGCAACACACAGTAATGGGTATCGGTGGGATAACACAACCTGTTACGCGGGCTGTAAATGTTTCAATTACATCGCGATATAATAGTTTCAATTTAATATTGACCTGCCTAGTGGTACAAAAGATCACACATTGTATGCCTAATAATGAGGTTGAAAATTGCGTAGCTCCCAATGATATAAATCTCGCGGACCCGTTATTTAGACGTCCGCAAAAAATAGATTTGTTACTAGGGAACAAACATTTCTTCGAAATAATATGTGCCGGCCAAATTAAACAGCACGTGGCCGGACCGATATTTCAGGAAACACGTTTCGGCTGGGTGGTAGCTGGACCGGTCTTAAGAAAGAGCTGTAAGGATACCAAGAACGTAAGTAGCGTAACACACACGACAGCGTGTGTGGAAAATGACACGCATTTTGAAAATTTGGTATCAAAGTTTTGGCGTATAGAAAAATTGGAGACGGACCCACCTTTAACATTAGAAGAAAAAATGTGTAGGAGTCATTTTGACAAAACAGTCCAACGGGACAAAACCGGACGTTTTATTATCCGTTTGCCGTTTAAAAATACAAATAACGCGTCCGCATTAGGAAAATCGTATCAGATCGCAAGGCGGCGATGGGCGGCGACCGAGAATAGACTCCGAAATAATATACCTCTACGCGAAGCATATACGCAATTTATGCACGAATATGAAGCGTTAGGCCATATGGAACGGGTAATTGAAAAAGAGGACGAGGAAAATAAAAAGAGTTGCTATTTGCCACATCACGCGGTTATAAATGAAAATAGTACGACGACCAAGGTGAGGGTGGTGTTTGACGCGTCCTGTAAGACAGAATCTGGCAACAGCTTGAACGATTTATTATTAAAAGGGCCCGTTTTGCAGGACGAACTATTATACATATTAGCGCGTTTCCGTACCTATAATTATGTCTTATCGGCTGACATTACAAAAATGTACCGACAAATTAAAGTAGCTAACGAAGATTGTAACTATCAGCGGATATTGTGGCGAGCCGATCCAAAAATGCCAATACAAGTTTATCGTCTTACCACATTAACTTACGGTACAGTACCTGCAGCTTTCATAGCAACAGCTTGTTTAGAAAAATTGGCTGAGACAGGAAACGATTACCTACGGGCACGTGAATCCATAAAAAGGGATTTTTATATGGATGACTATTTGAGTGGCGCGTCAACAAAAGAAGAAGCTATAAGGTTAAAACATGAAGTACTGTCAATATTAGGGCAAGCGGGTTTCGAGCTACGGAAGTGGTCGTCCAATGACCCTAGTATTATAAATAGTAATATGTCGGTCGGTGACAAAGGTGCGGGTAACGACGTGCGTGTTTTCGATTGTGCGATAACAAAAATACTAGGCCTATTCTGGGAACCGAGCGACGACGTATTACGGTATAAAGTAAGCGAATACGTTGAAAATACGGAAATTATTAACAAACGAAAAATACTGTCCGAAATAGCTACAATATTCGACCCCCTCGGTTTAGTAGGTCCAGTGGTAGTAGTAGCTAAATTATTTATGCAAAATTTATGGCAGTTACGTGTAAACTGGGACGAACAATTACCGAAAGACGTATCCGACGAATGGCTACAATACAAAAAATATTTACCGCGACTAAATAAACTAGTAATTCCGCGTATGATTATTAGTAAACATAAAATCATAAATATCCAAATTCATGGATTTGCTGATGCATCGACAAAAGCTTATGGCGCATGTTTGTATTTACGTAGTACGGACGAAGTAGGTACACATACAGTGAGACTTATATGCGCCAAATCTAAGGTCACACCGTTAAAAACGATATCATTACCGAGACTAGAACTATGTGCTGCGTTACTATTGGCGCGTATGCAGCATCGTGTAATTCCAAAATTACGACTAGAAATAGAGAGAAAATATTTTTGGTCGGATTCTACTATTACTCTTGCTTGGATCTCGTCACCGTCCACCAGGTGGAAAACATTTGTTGCCCACAGGGTTGGAGAGATTCAGGATTTATCCTGCACTAGTGAGTGGTCCCACGTTAGTACACACGACAATCCAGCTGACTTAATATCGCGCGGGTGTGATGCGTCACAAATTGCGGCTATGGAATTATGGTGGTATGGCCCGAAGTGGTTGTGTTTAAATAAAGAGGATTGGCCGGCAAAAAATGAGGTTTTACACCATCAATTAAATGGTAAAAATATTCCTGAAAAACAAAACGTTATAGAATTTTCCGGTATTACCACGGATACATTTTCTATATTTGACAAGTATTCGTCGTTGAATAAAATAATACGAATTACCGCCTATTGCGTGCGTTTTTATAATAAAATAAAAGAACCAAAAAGAGCAGAGTGCGGAGTTTTAACAACAACTGATTTACATAATGCAAATTTGCGACTTTTAATTAAAGTACAAAAGGACCATTTTGAAAAGGAGTTAAATGAATTAAATTCGGAAAATGGTCAGGTATCGTCGAAAAGCAAGTTATTCAGATTGAGACCGTTTCTCGACGAAGAGGGATTAATCCGTGTGGGCGGGCGGCTAAAAAATGCGTTATCATTAGGCATTTTTCAAAAGCACCCCATATTATTACCAAAAGAGTCCGCGTATACAAATTTGTTGTTTCAACGGGAGCATGAACAGTTATTACACGGGGGTCCACAAGCAATGTTAGCGTCGATCCGGCTGCAATATTGGCCACTTAATGCCCGGAATATAGCTCGAAAGACCGTGTACCGTTGTGTGAAATGTTTTCGAATGAAGCCTACCGTGGTACAACCAATCATGGGTAATTTACCTAGAGAGCGTGTAGAAATCCAATCTCGTGCATTTCAAATCTGCGGTGTCGATTTCGCGGGGCCTATAATGGCAAAACAGAGTGTAAGGCGAAATGCACCCGCGACAAAAGGGTATGTTTGTATATTTGTATGTTTTGCTACTAAGGCGGTGCATATTGAGGTCGTTATAGATTTGAGCACAAAGTCATTTTTAAATGCGTCGAACCGATTTTTTGATCGCAGGGGTAAATGTGCTATGATTTATTCCGACAATGCTACCAACTTCGTAGGAGCAAACAGGCATTTAAAAGAAGTATATCAACTTTTCCGAGATCAAAAGCATCAAGAGATCGTTCAATCTGATCTGGCTACAATAGGAGTACAATGGAAGTTTATTCCCCCCAGGTCGCCTCATTTTGGGGGATTATGGGAGGCAGCGGTTAAGTCGATGAAATCATTATTACGAAGTGTACTATGCGAATCATATTTAACGTACGAAGAGTTATGTACTATACTCACTAGGGTAGAAGCGTGTTTAAATTCTCGGCCTTTAACGGCTTTGTTCGTTCGGCTTAAATCCTTCCGATTTATTATACATCACTCCAGCTCATTTCCTAATCGGAGACTCCCTAATGTCTATACCGGAGCGGGATGAAACAAATACTCAGGTAAACCGGTTAGACCGTTGGCGTCGCGTTCAACAATTCTCACAAATTTTGTGGAAACGTTGGAGTCGAGAGTATTTGCATCAATTGCAAGAGAGGTCAAGATGGGCTAGTGAAAAGGGACCCAAAGTGGATATCGGCAGTGTAGTTTTAATTAGTGAAGATAATCTGCCACCCTTACGGTGGAAAATCGGACGAGTGAGAGAGGTGACACGGGGAAGTGACAACATCATTCGTACCGCGGTAGTAAAAACGGTTGATGGCGAGTTAACCCGGGCAGTGCATAAGCTGTGTCCACTACCATTCGAAGGCAATGATGGTTAAATCAAAGGCCAAAATAAATTAATTCTTGTAATAAATTTTTTTTTTTTTGATATGAATTATTTGTATGATTTTTATTCGTATTATTATTAATATGTAACAACAATAGAATTTTTTTTTTTTTTGATACCTATTATTATTCATTATGTTACATTATTATGTTATGATATTAGTCCTGTACTCATGTATTATAATTATTGTTGTTTGAAAAATATTTCAAGGCGGGCGGCATGTCACGTATCGGTTGAAATGTTATCGACTATCGAATATCTATAATAATCGGAATGATAATATTGTTATCGGCTAGTGAGGCCGACGGGTTTGCCCTCGATCAATTTTGTATGGTATTAATTTAGCAGTCGTCGAAAAAGAGCGAACGGGACATGTCGGCTCCGTATTATAGTGAAAATAAAATAATTTAATATTCTATTTGCTCAATTGCGTATAAGTTATTAATTTAAAATAATAGCCTAATCAACCAGCTGAGTATCCGAAGTAACCAGTATCGGAAAGTTACAGTCCACTCCGCAACAGTTTACATCTCACATAATTTTTTGAAATATTATGATATTAGATGATTATTTCATATTTCACATAATAATTGTATATCTATAGTTGTGTCATAATACAAACTACATACTTTCGTCTTCTGCCTCTGTATTGCTTGTTACTGTTGAAATTATCGTGAGATAATACACTAAGAAAATTATAAGTCCTTTGGAAAATGTAGACGTATTAATCATCATTGTTAGATTTGAAAGCACTTTTTTGAACATAGTTACTTCTTCACCTTACATAAACGAATAAGTAAATAATAATAAACAGTCGGGTAAAAATATAGGTCGTAGAAATAAAACGAAGCAAAGCCTATGAATTGTCAACACGTAAGAACCAATCAGTGTTGCACAACTGAATAAACCATTTTAATTTTTCATACTTATGTTCAATAACATCGTATTTGTTAGCAACGAGAAGGTGGTCTTTATATTCTTATGAAAACAGTTTAGGTCTTATTCAAACCAAATAAATAAATTATCACTGTAATAAATTGGTTTAACTAGAGAGCCTCTAGTTTTCACAAAACTTATAATCACCGGTAATGCCGGGCACTTGTCGGGCCATGTGGATCGAGGATTTTCGGCAATGGCAGGGGGCACGTCAAGGAGTTGCTATCTGTCGGAGATTTGTCGAAAAACTATCCGAACGTTTCCTCGCGAAACATTTATAATAATATGTGTAATATACATTGAATATTCGAATATAAAATATTATTACACGTTTATTCAGATTACATATTAATCGATAATAATCTTAATACAATTCGTCATTTCGTCACAATCAAAATAACAAGTCCATAATGCCAGCATACTAATTATAGGTATATATCTACATAGGTAATATAATGAATAATGATTAATGAATAAACTATTAGGTATTATTATTATTATTATTATCTGTATAATTTTATGAGAGTACCTATATTACTACAAGTAAAAATATTATTTACATAATATGAGAAAAATAAGTACCTAAGTAGTATAGGTACTCAGCGCGAAGACTGTTTACAACTCTCTTATACCTAAAATACATTTAAATATTTAAAATTTAAAGAATTTTTTTTGTAAGATTGGCATATCTTTATAGATTATAATATTTTTTTAATCTTGAAAGTTGGATTTTGATAATCCTACTCAATATTATTCTAAAAATGAAGAAATATTATATTATAATATATACATATAGTCGAAAAGAGAGGGTTTAAAAATAAACTCCATTTACAGATTTTACAATGTTGATTTTTTGTTTGTAAAAGTGGTTTATAGAAATATTGAATAATGAATTAATATGCATGCTTTTATATAGCAGCAAGATTAAACATTGGTCATTCATTTTATTTGGAATGTTCTTTCATAAAAAAAAAAAAACCAAACTATTATTATAATAATGTACTCGTTATAATTATATTTATTGTTTATGTAAACGTTATTAACTTACTATATTACTATGTACATACTTACTCCATTGTTCTCATAAGTAGGTACCTATGTTTAATATTATGTGCTCTATGTATATCAATCCCTAAACACAGTCGGAATTGTGTATCATAATTTTTTTTTCTTGCTCAAAGTAACAGCAGTCGTTAAAATTAAAATTTTAATTAAAAAAATAGTTATACGCTCTCGTGTATTTGCAACACCAACGAATGGTATTTGTTCGTGTGCGTGCTCTAAATTGTGCTAAAATATAAAAACAAATAATCCCATATTACGTCTATATGTGTAAAACAAATATATAATATAACAGTGGCGGTTCTGGTAGTATTTTTTCGGTGAGGCAACCTATGTATCCCCCCCCCCCCCCCCCATACAAAATTAGAATTCACAATAAATGTAATTTAAAAACATAAAAATAATTATAATTGTATGAATGCTAATAATATACTTGTTTTGTATAGTAAATAATATAGTAAGTGATAGATAGGTAATAAACAGAGCATTTTAAAATTTGGTAGTTCTGAAAAGGACCTTTTGAGTAGGCCAACAAAACATTTTTTGTACATAATGACTCCCACATAACCAAGAGTGTTGTTGATATAAATTTGGATTAAATGACCTACAGAATACCTTACTTAGATTCTTGTCAGGAGCCAAAGCTTACAAAATCGGAATAGGCTTACCCACTTTTAGCAAATCATTTTTATTATCAGAATGCCATCGTCGAAACGGGGTCTCCAACAACATAACTACCACGTCTGTCACTGGATCAGTAGCGTATCTAGGATTTTTTCAAGGGGGGGGGATATAAAAATGTTGTAATGTGTAAAAATAATAATAATAATTAGTAGGTATCATAATCTAGTATAGTTTAATTTCTAAAATCTAAAACTAATACAAACTCTAAAAACAACAACCGATTGGAACTTTTATTAATTATCATTGATCACGGACTTCAGTTAACTTACAACAGTCGTGTATGATTCAACTATTCTGGGTATTGTGTTAATATTTAAGTTGAGTACCTTATTCTACCTAAATTAAAATGTATTTTTTTCGTGACGCGTGTTTACATTAATCTTTTAATTTGGTCAAAATATGACTGGGTAGACAAAAAATAAATGGGTTGTGTGGCTAAAAATATTAAATTACCGCAAACTGCTCAAGAATCGAAAATAATTTCCGGTATGTTTAATAAACAGATACAACTTGAGGTGATAACTAAGCAATAAAAAAAAATATATTTTAATTTAAGATAATATTAATTTGTAAATATATTGTATATCTATATAAGAGTAATAGAGTATGGACTATAAGTGATGAATCAGGTAAAATTGATTTATAGATAATGCAGTTGATATATTTTCAAAAAAAAGAAGATATCCTAATAACCTACTAATATTTTCGTTTATCAATATAAATATAGCCGTATAATAGTTTGCAGACTTTTAACTGATATATGTATACAATTGTTTTTTTTAAATATCTGCTACCTTATATTTAAAAATTATGTTACCTAGTTAATAAAAAGGGTACCATAAACAAATTTAAGCAAATAATATGTAGTTGTGAGCGGTTTTTTTTTACCCATTCATCGGGCTGGTCAAAACCTTTGCCCCCTCTATTGAAAAACGAAATGATGCCACTGGTTGTATGATATTATTGAATTTAATACCATTTATTTTCGTTCATAGGTTAGGTTTTAGGTGAGCTGTTTAATCTTCATACAACTATCAAATAATTGTTTTAAATAAAAAAATAAAAATAACCTTCCCGGGGGGGGGATATGACCCCCATATCCCCCCCGTAGATACGCCACTGCACTGGATACGTCATAACTCCAACAGTAATTAATTTAATATTGTTTATTACAAAAAACTGCAGCGTTATTTTAACGTAGACGTTAAGACGAACCAGAACCACCGAAAAAGTGTAAGACACAACTACAAAAGCGACTATTCGTACAAGACGTCAAGACAGAAATGACTAATGACAAATATAAAATTATTATCAATAGATATTACAACGGACAACGGTTAATTAGGAGTATTGGACTGTCCCGAGTCTCGATTGTAACAATAACATCTTTACTGATAAGTGATAATGTGTTTTTACGTTGAAATGCCGGCTGATATTCCTGTATACCGAGTCTATTTTTAGTACATAAGGCGATGTTAGTCGGGCCTCACAATGATCATTGCGCATGGGCAACTCTAGTTATTTAATAGTCGCGTGCATTCGCGTACATACGCTTGTGTGTGTAATTCATGTACACAATAGTACATACTCTGAGGCGGAGTTGAACGGTTAGGTTAGTTAACTTTTTTCTATATGGATTTATTTCAGCTCTTACATGGTGTGTAACGAAATAAAAACAAAATTTACGCACTCGGTAATTAAGATAATTTTATGCTATATCGAAAAATATTGTTTACCATGTCTGTGCTTACACGCGCAGTAGATATAGGTATACACGTCGACATCAGCTGTACACACCGTACTGCGTTTATCTACGAATAATTCCAATCCATGTCCGGACGACACCCTAAAAACGTTTGTGCTTTATTTGAAACAACGTTTAAAATGAACAAACGAACTTGTTGAATTACCCGATTCGACGATCTACAACGCGTTCCTCCTCATTATCGCGTGACCTCGGACTCGAAAAGAAAATCAGTCTGTGCACCAGTCGCGAAGTCCGTAGTGGCCCAAACAATAAGTAACTTTTTAACGGCACTTGACGAGTGCCAGGCGTGGTGTAGGACAGTGGTCCTCAAATAGTGGGTGGCGACCCATTTTTGGGTCATGTAACCTTTAAATTGGGTCACGATACGTCGTCTTTTTGAAATAAAAAATAAGTTTAATAGATGAAATAAATAAAAATACAGTTTATATAATCTATATAATAGATATAATGGATATCAAATCACAGTTTATTCAGTTATAACGGGTAGTATAGGTACTATACTCTACAAAGCATTAAGCAATTTTAGTTTTTTTTTTTCTACAAAACTTACGTGGGTCGCGAAAAATGTAGGCCCAAAAAAGTGGGTCCAAAAAGGTTGAAGACCACTGGTGTAGGGTATAGTTACAATGATTTCATGACGATATGACAATGCGGGACAACCCCAAAGGGTGCTTCACTGATATGGGCGAGCGAGACGTGAAGTGTTGTGTGGACTTAACCGAATATGGACTTTTTCCATGTTGTGTAAGGTCGTGGCAATGCAGGGCATTTTTCAAGAAATTTTCACTGGGTGACAAAAAAAAAATATTCTCAAAATAAATAACCAATTATAGTAGGTATGTAATTATTTCATGCTCACCGGTAATGCCAGGCACTTGTCGGGCCATGTGGATCAAGGATTTTCGGCAATGGCAGAGGGCACGTCAAGGAGTCGCTATCTGTTGGCGATTTGTCGAAAAACTATCCGAACGTTTCCGACGGCAGATCACGCTATGGTTATGCGTCCGGGGAGGCTACTGCGCAAAACAAAACTTTGGACTCGACCGTTATTATTATTATTAGGTAACTATAATAATAATAATATTATCGTCATCGGAGAAAAATGCGAAACCTGTAGAACCTGTAGAAACCTGTAAGAACCTGTAACAGGTTTTGTAATAATATAATAGTAACAGAATTTTAATTGTTCAGAAATATTATATTAAAGGTATTACAAACATTTCAGTACAGGTGCTTTCGTGATTTAAACATTTAGTTTTTATTAGAACCATATTTTAATAAATTCAAGTTGATTAAGTTGTACGAACCAAAAAAATAATTGATTGTGATTATTAGAGATTGTGTAAGCAATAGACGAGTTCGCGTAAAAATTACAAGGTGGTAAACTCAACATGTTTAAAGACAATAATAAAAAAAAATCCTCGAAATAATTTATGAAAAGTTAAACCTTATTAGCTCACCTGTTAAAAATTAAAATTAAAATCAATTAATCAAAATATTAAGATACAAAGAATTTTAAAGCATGGAAACGTACAAGATTTTAATTATTTTCTCAAAACGAAATAAATAAATATAACGCTCATATAAAATATAATTATACGTATATATTAATGTAAGTACACGGAAATTGATTAAAATAACAGTAGATATCATAAATTAAGAACAAATATCGTCAAACGGACGATACAGTCGCAAAGTTTTGTAATTATATTTCTTAACTTTTTAAGTCATAAAATTAATTTTTTCTGCAAGAAACAAAAGTTGTTTGTGGACTTTAAATCCACAATTCAATAATAAACTGAAATTGCACTCCGACGAGTGCTTCTAAATTTCAGATCTACGATTATTAGTACGATACAGTATTTTCATATTAATAGGTAAAATATTCATCATAGTTGTCATCATCTTGGTTTTAGGTTATTTGAAACAGTCTGGGATATACATCGAAGAGGATGGAGCACACCCTCGTTTACTCGACAATTTCATGGGGACTGGTTGCTTGGATAGTTTTTCAAGTTCTTGATCAGACAACATTGGCCTGAACACAGTACTAAAATTTGAAAAAAAATGTTAGCAATACGAATGAATAAATAAACAAATATTCATTTTACATACTCGGTCATATATTTAAGAAATCGAGAGGCATAGAATACGGGTGGTTGTACAGATATAGATTCGGCAGTTTCTGTCGCACCAGGTGTAACCTTCAATTTAAATGTTTTCAATCTATACTCTAGTTTTTTGATTATTCGAAAAGTTTGTAGTATGTCAATAATTCCAACAAATAGTAATAATTTTTCACCATAGACACTTTTAGAAGGTATGCTACCACTTAATGAAGCATGATTTTTATCTGACAAAGTCCAAGTCTCTGCTTGAATACTTTTGTCCTCTACTGAATCATCCATCAAACTCTCCCACCTGTCTGTAGCTGCTTTCCTTAAAGCCTCAGTTGTTGAAGTATTTTCATCGGCTTGTAAAGAACTGTCGATGTAATGAACGCCTATTAAAATACTGTAATCCATTATATTAAACTCTTTTAGTATTTCACAATCATTTTCTATAGTTTTGAGAAGAGCTAAGCGAGTGTCTGGCTTCAAAAATATACCCTTACGATGAAATTCGTAATTAAAATCTAAATCTTTATATGTAGGCGATTTTTTTTTTCTTTCATTAACGGAAGCTATTCTACCTAGAGTCGAACCTTTCAGATCAAATTTTTGGTGAATTTTTATGTCAGAAGGTAGTAAATTGTTCATAGATACTAATTTAATGTCTGTTGATTTGCATTGAAAATTATAAAAACCGGAAAATTTTGGCAACAGAGATTCCTGATTATCATTCAAATAAGTTGTGTACCTATGAAGTAACCCTAGTAAACATATATATTCGGTTTGCTGTACCGTTTTCATGATGAATCTATCGTTTGGTGTGAGGTAAAATATTGAACTACTAGCACCCGGGTTGGACAGTTCACGAAGAGGCGATTTACAAAACGAGTTAACATAATCATTTGCGTCAATGCCAAATAAGTGTCTGAGATAATGGAATGTAGATGGAGCGTATGTAGAATAAGAAAAATTTTGTATTTTATTGTTATTAATATCACGCCAATTATTAAATATCTTCGTTGAAATGTCCTGAAAATCATCAGGAAATGAATCAGGTACTTGTTGTGTTCTTTTTTCCATTTCATATTTTACTCCCAGTTGTATTGAATCCATAATATGACCAATTTGTTGTTTAGTGAGGATTTCTTCATTGTCATCCTTTAGCTTATAATTAAATTCCATATCATCATCTTCGGCTAAGAGATCTTCGAGGGATGGTCCAAAAATTGTGATGATTTTTTCAATAATAACATCTAAACAGTCATAATTCAAATCAGTGTCAAGATATCCATTAAACAAATTAATATCTAATAAGTAGAGATACGTTGTGGATGACCTAAATAACACACAACAATTCCCTAAAATAAAATGCAAAAATACCCCAAATAGTTTAAAAAAAAACAACTTTAAAATTGACTCAAAAATCTACTTGAATAAAAATAGGAAAAAATGAATATTGATTAAAATTATTTGGTAACCAGCTTGGTTATACCGTCCTCACTTGGATTGTATTTGATTAATTAACATTTTTTTTTTCTATAAATGTAAATAAAAAATTATTTATCTGGTCAAAAAGCTTAAAAATATAATACTTAAGTTTTTATTATAACTAAAATATTAACGATACATAGGCATTACGGTTATTTTTATTTTAAAGTTCAAATTTCGTCATAACCTAGGGGTGACGGTATTGAAAAGAATTTTTGGTATTACGCTATTGATTTCAATACCGGTTTGAAACGGTATACTGAAAAACCGATCTGTTTTGCTATACCGAAAAACCAAATGATTCTTTATACCTAAATACCGGTATTGTACGGTATACCGAAATAATAAATACCATCTAACTAGTATCGATATTTTTTACTTTAATATTGTTTCACATTATATGTCTACTTTATTTTATACTATAATATAAAATATTATAATCTATATTAGTGCCTTCGATACTAGAAAATTTAGACTGTTTTTTTACGGAATACCGTTCATTCGATTTTTACGGTATACCGTTTACCAAAATAATTTCAAAATACCGGTTGTCAGTTGAAACTTGATAAATATATTTTTTTTTAAATAATAATTATAGGTTCAATGGAGGGGGGGCTTCAGCCCGTTAGCTCCCCCTGCGAATGCCGTTGAGTCAGCCTATAATATAAGTGACTATTATTAAGTATATTTGATGATATTATTGTGAATAAAGTAATTTATATATTATAACCTATTTACATGCAACCTTGTTTTAAATTTTCAATCATTATCTATAAATTTGAATATTTTATAAATTTTTAACTACAAAATAATTATTACATTTTAAATTTGATACATCTTGTCAAAATCAGAACTTCAAATGCTCATAAAAAAAAATTGTGCATATGTATTGTAGAAAAATTTTCAACTACTATTGTAACAATATATCAGGAACCTTGTAATAAGTTTTTCAGGCTTTTTACCCAACAAATAATGTTTTATTGACAATAATTGATAAAAAAAAACTAAAAAAATTGAAATCAGACAGTGTCCGTAAACAGAAGAGTCAAAATATTTTTATAATTTTATGGTGTATAGAAAATGAAAATTCAAACATTTAGTTGTATTTTCATGTATCTACAGCTATTCGTTTTTAAATTACAACAAAATAACAAAATCGCTACATGAGAAATCGAGTAAATATCAAATCTTAGATTTAAAAAGAAAAATTTTTATGAATTCTTAACTCAAAATAATTAGGTAATTTTCGCAATTTTCCGTATTTTGTCAAGATTTGAACTTTAAATGTTAAAAAAAAAAACTGTGACTAAGGATTTTTAATATTTTAAATTATTAATTTTTAAGCTTTTTTACAAAACAACTTTTATTGACATTCATAGAAAAAAAAGGTGGGCAAGTGGGTGTCACTCTGCTGTACAGTAGGTTACTAGTGGGTCACTGTATAATGGATGGTATTACATTTGAATTCAATGATATTATATCATTGTATAAGAAAAACGATTCTGAGCGGAGACGGAAAATTTTTACTTTTGACCCCTCAAAGTACCAACTATATTCACTTTCCTATCAGAAAAGCTACTGTTGAAGAAAATCCAAGCACTTTTACTGTCTTAAAACGTGATGATAGACACAAAAAAAAAAATTAAAAAATAATAAAAAATTATAAAAAAAAAAAATATTTAAAAAAAAACGCACATCATTGTTAAATCAATACATTCATCGTTTCATTCAGAAACTAAAATAAGTACTAAAAAGGTTCAGGTTATCATCTACATTTCTAATCTGTAATTTGTAATATTATTAATTGACTGTACTGCGAATTATTCGTGGTCTTAATTTTTAGATATTAATAAGACTTTTTGTGCTAAGAAGTAAGAGTGTGTTTTAATTTATAACATTAATAAATACCTCGTTGAAATAATAATCGTTATATTATATTTAAGTAATAGTATAGTATATTTAAATTGTCTGTTAAGTAATATTGAATTTAGCTTGGCGATTTATTTTATCAATTTAAAAATACTATAGCATAATGAGTACATACCAATACAGTCTACTATAATATTGAAGTAGTAAGTGTATTACTAATCAAGCCGTGGCTTAAGGTCGCCAAGTTAAGTTCAATTATTTAGCAGACTATTTTAACGTAAATGATATCCATAGTGATAGTTGAAAGACTTAGCCATAAAATGAATAATTATTTCACAACTTTTAGAGCCGTTTCTTTATATACGTTTATTTTGCACGGAGTTTGTCGGAGTTTACATCTCACATAATATTTTGAACTATTATGATGTTAGATAATTATTTCAAATTTGAACATGATAATTGTATCTATAGTGTCATAATACAAACTACATACTTTCGTCTTCTGTCTCTGTATTGCTTGTTACTGTTGAAATTATCGTGAGATAATACACTAAGAAAATTATAAGTCCTTTGGAAAATGTAAACGTATTAATCATCATTGTTAGATTTGAAAGCACTATTTTGAACATAGTTACTTCTTCACCGTACATAAACGAATAAAGTTCCTTTACAGTCGGGTAAAAATATAGGTTGTAGTCCGTAGAAATAAAATGGAGCAAAACCTATGAACTATCAACGCGTAAGAACAAATCACTGTTGCACAACTGAACAAACCATTTTAATTTTTAATTTTTATGTTCAATAACATCGTATTTGTTAGCAAAGAGCAGGTGGTCTTTATATTCTTATGAAAACAGTTTAGGTCTTATTCAAACCAAATAAATAAATTATCACTGTAACCAATTGATTTAACTAGAGAGTCTCTAGTTTTCACAAAACGCGTCTCCTATGTTGTATTTACACATGTAGGTATGCAATATTTTATAAAATGGACGCCGTCAAACATTTCAATAATAACAATATTATTATTATCAGACTGCGTCTTGAATAGGAATTTAGTCATACTCCGTTTGAACCCGAATTTTTCTAGAACCTCATACTCTCATGAACTATGATGTATTATAAATTATAATTTAATATAATTTGATTTAAATCAATCGGACAGGCATTTTAGCTATGGCACTGTGGTGGGTGTATTTTGTACGGTTTTTTTTAAAAGTACATGGTTTAGTATACACACCGACTGCACACTTAATCAAAGTACATTATAAGTATTAATTAAGTTTAAGATTACCTCAAATTATAATATTATGTCTATCCAAGTGACTAATAATATAATATTATTTTAGTATACAACATATAATAATTTTAACTTTGATAAATCTCATTTATTTCTATACGATTTGGTTGTTAAGATAATATAGTATGAGTAACGGATAATGAGTAGAAATGACATAAAAAGATGAAGGCTAAAACTACGATAAAAAAAAATATATTTCGTTGCGTCTCTCTTTTTGTTTTTTTATTCGAATTATTTATTTACAATGTAACGTATATAGTACGCTTGTAATCGACTAAGTAAAAAACCGTTTTAGTGTTTTTACCGTTGCGCCAGCCCGGCCAATTATATACGTTTTGCGAATTTTGGGACTTTGACTATACCAATATTTAGCACGCCATTCGCATGAATTCGCACGACTGTCGCCAGAATTCCCACGACATTTATTTATGTGTAAAAAACCGTTTTAGTGTTTTTACCGTTGCGCCAGCACGGCCCATTTCGAATTTTCGGAAAATTTTTTCACCAATATTTAGCATGCAATTAGCATGAATTTGCAGGACTAAAATTAGAATTTGCATGATATTGGTTTAATGGTTAAATCCAAAATTTGATGGGCCGGGCTGGCGAACCGTTGCGCTAGCCCGGCCCAAGAGAAAAAATATGGATATCGAATATATAAATATACCAATATTTAGCACGACATTCGCATGAATTCGCACGACTGTCACCAGAATTCGCACGACATTTTTTTATGGGTAAAAACCCGTTTTAGTGTTTTTACCGTTGCTCCAGCTCGGCCCATTATATAAATTTTGCGAATTTTGGGACTTTGACTATACCAATATTTAGCACGCCATTCGCATGAATTCGCACGACTGTCGTTAGGATTCGCACGACATTTTTTTAAGGGTGAAAAACTGTTTTAGTGTTTTTACCGTTGCGCCAGCCCGTCCAATTATATACATTTTGCGAATTTTGGGACTTTGACTATACCAATATTTAGCACGCCATTCGCATGAATTCGCACGACAATTTTTTATGGGTAAAAAACCGTTTTTATGTTTGTACCATAGCGCCAGCCCGGCCCATTGTAGAAATTTTGCGAATTTCGCTGTTCTGACTGTACCAATATTTAGCACGCCATTCGCATGAATTCGCACGACTGTCACCAGAATTCGCACGACAATATTTTATGGGTAAAAAACTGTTATAGTGTTTTTACCGTTGCGCCAGCCCGGCCCATTGTACACATTTAACGAATTTCGTTGTTCTCACTGTGCCAATATTTATAGTTCACCATTCGCATGAATTCGCAAGACTGTCGTCAGAATTCACACGACCATTAAATATTGCAATGATCTCCCCCTAATCGAAGATTCATATATACAGGTTAGGTCCTCCAATGCATTCCCATCAATAAATTGTCTTAATCATAATCTTAATAACAATATATATTATATTATTCAATGTTCTATTGTTCTATTGTGCCCTTTTTCTATCATTAAACATTATTAACAATAATATTATTTGTCGATATGTAAATAATAAACCACAAGATATAATAAAGTTTCTTTACAGTCGGGTAAAAATATAGGTTGTAGTCCATAGGAATAAAATGAAGCAAAACCTATGAACTATCAACGCGTAAGAACAAATCAGTGTTGCACAACTGAACAAACTATTTTAATTTTTCATATTTATGTTCAATAACATCGTATTTGTTAGCAAAGAGCAGGTGGTCTTTATATTCTTATGAAAACAGTTTAGGTCTTATTCAAACCAAATAAATAAATTATCACTGTAACCAATTGATTTAACTAGAGAGCCTCTAGTTTTCAAAAAACGCGTCTCCTATGTTGTATTTACACATGTAGGTATGCAATATTTTATAAAATGGACGCCGTCAAACATTTTAATAATAACAATATAATTATTATCAGATTGCGTCTTGAATAGAAATTTAGTCATACTCCGTTTGAACCCGAATTTTTCTAGAACCTCATACTCTCATGAACTATGATGTATTATAAATTATAATTTAATATAATTTGATTTAAATCAATCGGACAGGCATTTTAGCTATGGCACTGTGGTGGGTGTATTTTGTACGGTTTTTTTTTAAAAGTACATGGTTTAGTATACACACAGACTGCACACTTAATCAAAGTACATTATAAGTATTAATTAAGTTTAAGATTACCTAAAATAATAATATTATGTCTATCCAAGTGACTAATAATATAATATTATTTTAGTATACAACACATAATAATTTTAACTTTGATAAATCTCATTTATTTCTATACGATTTGGTTGTTAAGATAATATAGTATAAGTAACAGATAATGAGCAGAAATGACATAAAAAGATGAAGGCTAAAACTACGATAAAAAAAAATATATTTCGTTGCGTCTCTCTTTTTGTTTTTTTATTCGAATTATTTATTTACAATGTAACGTATATAGTACGCTTGTAATCGACTAAGTAAAAAACCGTTTTAGTGTTTTTACCGTTGCGCCAGCCCGGCCAATTATATACGTTTTGCGAATTTTGGGACTTTGACTATACCAATATTTAGCACGCCATTCGCATGAATTCGCACGACTGTCGCCAGAATTCCCACGACATTTATTTATGTGTAAAAAACCGTTTTAGTGTTTTTACCGTTGCGCCAGCACGGCCCATTTCGAATTTTCGGAAAATTTTTTCACCAATATTTAGCATGCAATTAGCATGAATTTGCAGGACTAAAATTAGAATTTGCATGATATTGGTTTAATGGTTAAATCCAAAATTTGATGGGCTGGGCTGGCGAACCGATGCGCTAGCCCGGCCCAATAGAAAAAATATAGATATCCAATATATATAAATATACCAATATTTAGCACGACATTCGCATGAATTCGCATGACTGTCACCAGAATTCGCACGACAATTTTTTATGGGTAAAAAAACTGTTTTAGTGTTTTAATCGTTGCGCCAGCCCGACCCATTATATACATTTTGCGAATTTTGGGACTTTGACTATACCAATATTTAGCACGCCATTCACATGAATTCGCACGACATTTTTTTATGTGTAAAAAACCGTTTTAGTGTTTTTACCGTTGCGCCAGCACGGCCCATTTCGAATTTTTGGAAAATTTTTTCACCAATATTTAGCATGCAATTAGCATGAATTTGCACGACTAAAATTAGAATTGGCATGTTATTGGTTTAATGGTTAAATCCAAAATTTGATGTGCCGGGCTGTCGAACCGATGCGCTAGCCCGGCCCAATAGAAAAAATATAGATATCGAATATATAAATATACCAATATTTAGCACGACATTCGCATGAATTCGCACGACTGTCACCAGAATTCGCATGACAATTTTTTATGGGTAAAAAACTGTTTTAGTGTTTTAATCGTTGCGCCAGCCCGACCCATTATATACATTTTGCGAATTTTGGGACTTTGACTATAGCAATATTTAGCACGACTATCGCATGAATTCGCACGACTGTCGCCAGAATTCACACGACATTTTTTTATGGGTAAAAAACCGTTTTAGTGTTTTTACCGTTGCGCCAGCACGGCCCATTTCGAATTTTTGAAAAATTTTTTCACCAATATTTAGCATGCAATTAACATGAATTTTGCACGACTAAAATTAGAATTGGCATGATATTGGTTTAATGGTTAAATCCAAAATTCGTTTAATCCGTTATCCGTTTATTGGCTAAATCCGTTTTAGTGTTTTTACCGTTGCGCCAGCCCGGCCCATTATATAAATTTTGCGAATTTTAGGACTTTGATTATACCAATATTTAGCACGCCATTCGCATGAATTCGCACGACTGTCACCAGAATTCGCACGACAATTTTTTATGTTTAAAAAACCGTTTTTATGTTTGTACCGTTGCGCCAGCCCGGCCCATTGTAGAAATTTTGCGAATTTCGTTGTTCTCACTGTGCCAATATTTATAGTTCAGCATTCGCATGAATTCGCAAGACTGTCGTCAGAATTCACACGACCATTAAATATTGCAATGCTCTCCCCCTAATCGATGATTAATATATACAGGTTAGGTCCTCCAATGCATTCCCATCAATAAATTGTCTTAATCATAATCTTAATAACAATATATATTATATTATTCAATGTTCTATTGTTCTATTGTGCACTTTTTCTATCATTAAACATTATTAACAATAATATTATTTGTCGATATGTAAATAATAAACTACACGATATAATATTGTAAATTTAGATACTTATTTAATATACATTATTTTAGTACCTTTTGCATTAAAAAGTCCTATTATATACTGTTATGAGTGTCGTAATTTTTTGTCAGATTCGACTGTACAATGATATGCAGATATACAATTTTGAAAGACGATTAGATTACTAGGATTACGTGATTACGCCATATTCACAGGTTGCATTTATAAAACAGGTATGATGTTTGCTGCATTAATAGATTCGAATACTTTGGGTATAAAAGAAGTTAATGAGATTGGTCAGTAATTTATAGGTTAATTATTATACTTATGAATGGTCTAAACGAATATTGTTTTGTTTAAATTCAAATATTTAGCATACCATCATTATAAATTATAAAATATACATCAAATTTGTATATGTGGATATATTGGACGCACCGTAGCTCCGCATGAATAAAAATATTTTGTGAATCCGTAACTCCGCATGCACCGTATCTCCGCACGGTCGAAAACACGAACGCACCGTATCTCCGCACGGTCGAAAAAACGAACGCACCGTTACTCCGCATTCTAAAAATATTTCAAACACCAAAAGTCCACATATCATAAAACTGATATAATATAAAATTGATAACATATTATTATACCAATATTATTGTTCGACAAACAATTAGTAATGGTATAAAACGAAAGGGACTTGATTATATTACTGATCGTCCCTCCAAGTTAATAAAACTTGAAATAGCTTCTAATGTAGTAGCAGCGTCAACTTTAACATGTAAAGACACAAAATTAATAAGAGATAGCATTTCTCGTGAACGCATACGAAATTTACCGAAGCTTCCAAAATCAATTTCTGAAGTACATGAATATATAAATAACACTAAGCCGAAAACAGTTAAAGACGAATATTTTATTATAACAAATGACCCATTAGATCATATAATTATATTTTCATGCGATTCAAATTTAAATTTTATGTGTGATTCTCAGACCTTATATGTTGACGGTACATTTAAATACTGTACGAAATTTTTCCATCAATTATTTAGTATTCATGCATATCGCAATGGAGTATTTGTACCAGTTGTGTTCTGTTTGCTTTCAAATAAAAATAAAGATACATATCTAGCTATTTGGGAAATACTTCAAGAAAAATGCTCATCATTAAACAAATGTTTGCAGCCAACAACATTAGTGATCGATTTTGAAACAGCAATTCATTCAAGTGTGAAAGATATATTTCCTAATATAAATATAATTGGATGCCGTTTTCATCTTAGTCAATCATGGTACGTATAGATAATATATTTGTAGGTATAACTTATACTTATTAATTATTTTTAATTTGTTAATAGGTGGAGACGAATACAAGCAGTTGGTCTTGTTCAAGAATATAAAAACAACGAATCCAACATAGGAAAATGGCTCAGACAATTATTTGGTCTTATGTATCTGGATCCTAATGAAGTTGAACCATGTTTTGAAAATGACTTTAAAAATGACCAACCCAAAGATGCACGAATTAAAAAAATTATTACTTACTTAGAAAAAACATACATAACAAACGATGCAACATTTCCACCCAGTATTTGGGCCAAAAAAGAAGCAACGTTGGAGAGAACTACAAACAACTGTGAGTCTTTTCACGCCAAATTTGGTGATTTATTTACATCAGCACATCCAAATATTGCTGTATTCATTAAAAATATATTAGCTATGCAGACGGATTCTTATATAAGAATGAATTCTGCCAATAATAACGAAAGTAGGATAATTAGAAGTAAACAAAAAAATAATATACAATTTATAAATAAAAAAATCGAATTATATAATAACAACCAAATAGATAGATATAGTTTTGTAAAAAGTTTGGCTTCGTTTAATAATATTTTATTTTAATTTATTTTACCTATTTTTTTGTATGCATTAATTATTATTAATTTTATATTTTATAATTACCTAGTATTACCTGCAGTCTAATATTGTTTTTATTTAACTTTAATAACATGTATTGTATTTTGTATTTAAACATTAAAAAAAATTATGTGCGGAGTTACAGTGTTAAAAAAAAATATTTTATGCGGAGTTAGGGTGTTATAAAAAAACTTCGTATGCGGAGTTAAGGTGATATATTTCAAAATGGCCACGATGCATGCGGAGTTACGGCGCACCGGATATATTATATATAAAAAAAAATCCTCACTATTTTCTCCGTAAACCAGATTTTATAGCTAATCCTTTTTGAAACCTAAATTCTAATTTCTTATACTAATAATCCCAAAAACAACTTGTTAGTTCAGGGTTAAAATTCATTTTCCAAAATTTCTCATTTCTAAATATATATTGTGAATGCTCATATTGCGGATAATCTAGGTCCTTATTTTACCAGTATTGCAACAATTGGGTGTGCTCGGTGCAATGCCTGAAATAACCAAAAGATAAAATTACCCGTTACCAATTTTAAAATTCATAACAGTTTAAACATATACTAATATTAAAATGAGTCTAATAGCACAGTATAATTACCATATTTGCTATAAAAAAGTCGTATGACCTATTTTTCAATTATTTTAATTTACATTAGTAAATTTGGTAACTTTGATATAATGATATTGATTTGTTGGGATGGTTAATAAAGAGTAATGAGTAATGACTAATAAATCATAGTTGTATTATATTTTAATAATAACAAAAATAATATTAATTTGGCGCCTCAAAACAAATCCTCGCACACGGACCTAAGAGTTTATAGTTGTGGCACTGCATTTTACTCAAACTATTATCATTAAACAAACCACACTTTATGAAAACGACGAATGCACAGACACTTTCTGTCGTTTAGCGTTCTATTTTAAACTTGGAAAATGATGCACATCGACCGATGATTCAGAGCTTAAATGAATCATATTTTATATCATATTTCAATGTTATGAATGCATTGGTATCATTGATTATAAACAATATCAATGATTGGTACTAATTTACTTATATACTCCAAGATAGTTAAGAATTATTGATATTTATACCGTAGTTATAGCATATTATTTATAGTTATATTTATAATTATAATCAATCTATAGTGGCGGAAAACGTTACCACCTTCGTCCTTCCGAACGTTGCGTCGTGCGATCACGCGTTCAAGTCACCTGCCCTGCTGAGTCGTGCGGGTAAACGACTCAGAACATATTATTGTGTGTATAGACTATAGATATTATATTATAAATTATCCATTTCAAATATCGTAACTTCTAAATTATACAATATACATAATATATGATATAACTGAGAAAGAAATAAAAGAGAGAACATAAAGTAGTGAAGGAGCCCGCAAATTAACTGTATACATTTTACTACGTTGTTCCTTTTCTCGCTCATTCTATGTCTTCTCTCTCTAAGCACTGGTTATTAGTTTATAGGTCTATACTATTAATACGCTATTCGATATTTGGATTATGTTGATGGCTGGGACACTATTTCCATTTTGTACTAAATATAGTGACAGTTAATTTGTTTGTAAAATTATATTTAAATATCCTTAAATATTTACAGAACACTATTCTATTTCTTATTGAATTGTCATTCGTAGTTTGTCGATTAGGCTGAGTACGTCGTGTGATTTTCGTAGTAAAACGTTTTTTTATCACTGTGATTTGACTTTTTCTTTTACTATTAAAATATATTTTGTTTTGACAATACTAATTATTGTTCTTTTTAACATCATTATTGAACATGGTTGGACGAAAATGTAGTGTTCCGCCTTCAGTTTTGGTTGATGCTATTTTGTCTTTCAAAGATAATGTGGTGAGCAGAGATGAAAAAGGTGACATGAGTGAGTATGCAAGTGAATTATACAATTTTCTATTGTAACAATAGTAACGTCGATACTTTAAAAAATGTTTGTTGATTTATCATCAATCGTAACTAGGACCTACCAATTATTTGTCATTTGATTATTCAATTTATCGATATTTTTATCAGGCAATTACTTTAAATAATCAAAAAATTAATTTTTATAATTTTTATTATATCCAGGAATTATACAGTATAATTATTACTTATTTGCCAATTTTATATTTTAATACATTTGTTTTGATTGTATCGTAGATTTTAACCTAGATGATAAAATAATTAGGTAGGTACATAATTATTATAGGTAAAGACAAGGTTAAAATATCAAAATAACTAGTCTTGGGTAAAATACTTTTAAAAAGTATTCAGAACAAATACTCTAATACTCATGAAAAAAAGTATTCCGAATATGTGTTCTAATACTTCATAAATAAAATATTCTGAATACTATAACTACAAAAGTATTCCAAATGCTTTAAAAATATTTTTTTTATAAATACAATAATATTTGTTTTTTAGAAATTAGGTATGGTCAATGTAATTATATAATATTGTGTTTGATTATTACATAAGTAACTTTGGTCTGTGATAATTTATAATTTATAATTGAATACATTTTATAATTAACTTACACTAAAAGATGCTAGATTAGTTTTTAGTTTTTACCAAAATAAATCATATTTTATTAAGACAGACAAGAGCAAATTTAACAGGAGTTATGTTTGATTTTTTTTTGGACCAATTGAAAAAAAATCATCATCACCGTGTGATGATTTAGATTCTGAGATATTTTGTTCTTTAAATATTTCGAAGCACGATTATTTAAAAAATTATCAAGCTCTATCTTTTCTATCATCATTATTAAGGTGGTTCTAGTCGGTACAAAAAAAAAATCGTTTTTAGACTCTTCGTAGTGACAAAATTGTGAGATACTGGATTATCCGATTTTAATGCTGTAACAATAATTACTACATTTAACATCTCCTCTAGAGAACCGTCGAAGCATTTTTTTAAATTTTGAACTTTTGGCACTTGTATAATATTATAAAAATTTCCATTTTTATAAAATTGTTGTTCAATCATATGAACTGAAGAAATATGTATTTTAAAAAAATGCCTCGACCGTTCTCTAGAGGAGGTTTTAATAAATGTTAGGATTTTTACAGAATTAAAATCGCACCAGCCAAAGTCACACAATTTTGTCACAGTCAAGGCATGTTATACTCGAAAAGTAACAGAATATTTTTTCCTAATTCAATTTGCTGACATGTGCCTGCGAGTGCGTGAACACGACCCGCATAACATTGACATAGCGCACACCCACTAATGTTCATTTACACTCGCACACATTCACATGCCCGAATGTACCCAACACATAATTCGCCTAATTCCTACTCCTTAGAAAATGATCGACTAGAACCACCTTAATTTTTAAAATAAGCACGAGAAAGTGCAGCAGATAAGAAAAATGGATCAGTCAAAAATTGTTTGAAACGTTTTTGGCAATACCGCCTTTTGAATTTCCACCCTTCATATTATGTCGTGTTATTAAGAACTTGTCATATTATTATTACGACTTAGTCATTACTATTTAATTATTATAATGTCATTATTTATTTAAATAACTGTTATTGCTATTTATATTATTCAATATTCAACTATTCATTTTATGGTCAGTAAAGACCGCATATTGTATGATACACAAATTATTATTTAAACAAAAAATCATCTTATTCTTATTATTTAATTGGTCACCTTCTCCCTAGCTTTAAGTTATGTGTTATTTATTATTATAAATCTTGGACGTTCATTAGTCCATGCGTGTATTAAAGTCTATGTGTTCCACCGACGAAACCCTCAGGTTTCCACGCGGCGTGGCACACAGGTCATGAGGTTCAGTCCCAGGACCTCATGGGTGCTTTCTGAGGGTGTTAAAGGCCTCAGGTCATTACAAGACACAAGTCAGTTATCACGCTGTACGTGAAGTGTATTGTTCTAGTTCTATTGTATTATTATGTAAATGTTTGATTATTTATTTAAGATCATAATTTATTATAAGGTAAGTGTAGATAGTTAATTATAATATAAGGATCAGAAGTTGTTACAAATTGCGATTGCTAAATCTACTAAAAAGCTTTTAAAATTAGCACTAGAAAAAAAATTAAGTTGTAAATTTTATTCATATTTAACACCTCCGCTCACAACTGAAATTAAAAATATACGATTCAATAGTAACAAATTACTAATTTTTTAAATTATACAATTTCAACTGAAATTGAAAAATTGAAACTTAAATAAATTTTTAACTTGTTTTAAAAATGCGTCATGCAATCTTGCATTACATTTTTATTTTTTATATCATAATACATTAATACATATAGTTAAAATGTCCAATTTAAGTAGTATCAGTTACTTATGTTATACCTAATCATCGTTATGAATTATTTTACCAAAATTAAATTATAATAAACCAAAACGTTTAGATAAAATAAGTTAAATTAAAAATTCATTTTGTTATAAGTTTACATTTTTTTCAAAATTATTTTTAAAATTAATTTTCAACAATTAACCAACACATTAACTTAAACGTTTCAATATAATTTAAATAAATACTAAAATTAAAAAGATTTTTATTTTTTTCAGTTTTAATTTGTTAGGTATGAAAAAATATTTTTGCATTTATACATACCAAAACTCACAATTTGAATTTAATATTTATTTTAAGATGCGTGGTTATACTTTTTGTTTTAGAAATAGCTGTTGCCACTAACCCAATATGGGCTGAAATTAGCGCTCATTTAGATAATAACATATCTAAAAGTGCAATTCATACGTTAGTGTTTAAAAACCGATATGATATTAAGGAAAAACTTGGATTTCCAATTTGTTCCAAGACAGCATCTAATATAGCATCTAATGTTATAATTGATTCTCCGAATGCAAGTGGTAAGTAAAATATATTATTAAAAAATTTAACAATTTCTTTGGGTGGATGATTATGATATATTATAGTATTATCTACCTATAGTTCGGAATATCTTAGACAATATTTCGTGGAATAAGAGATTTAATAATAAACTAATTAAAATGACTAGGTAATTTGTATTTAATTTTTTTTGGGTTTGTTTTTTTAGATTATTAACAGAGAGATAACTGTATTGATTTAACAATGATGTGTTTTTATTTTCTTTGTGTTGCCCTCTTTTAGCAAATTATTACCATATGTTTATTTTATCATTTTCTAAACCTACATGATAAAATTTTCAGAACATTTCGTCTCCTTTAAAGCTATTTTTAGCTACGAGCCGTTATTCGAATTTTATATTTTTTCTTTTTAAATTATTGTAGATAAAAACTTTTTTAACGGTAAAAATCATGAAAATCTAGTGCAAAGTTCCTCAAAAGTTGGTTTAATAGCAGTGAAAAACAGTAAAAATACGAATTCACGTTAATTGTTTGTATAGGTTTGAAGTTCAAATTTTGAAAAAATTAATTAAGATCGGAAAATTTGAAAATTATTTTTCAGTTAGAATAGTTCATAAAGATATTTCTTTTAACATCCAATGTTGTAAATTTTGATACGAGTTTGTCCACCCTTAACAAAAAAAAATAGTTTTCTGGAAAGTTACGCTATTTAATATTTATAGATATTTAGCTATTTTTATTATTTTTTTTTAAATTCTGAGCGGAGCTATATTGGTTTTACAATGATGTGTTTTTTTTTAAATTTTTTGTTTATTTTTTTTTATGTTATGTCTGTCATCACGTTTTAGGACAGTAAAAATGCTTATATTTTGTTCAATATTACTTTTTCTGATAGGAAAGTGAGTCTAGTTGATACTTCGGGGGGTTAAAAGTAGTTTTCAAAAGTACCGTGAAAAACAAGTGAAAAATTAAAGAAAAAATGGGAATTTTGATTTTAATTTTTGGTGTAACTCTAAAAGAAATAACAGTAGATCCATTTAAGGTTGACTGAATGTTTAATAAGCATTTTCTACACATAATTTTGAGTTGTTTATGAATATTTTCAATTTCCAATTTTTTTTAGGTTTTTTTTCTATAAATATCAATTCAATTTTATTTGTTGGGTAAAAAATCTTGAAAATGTAATAGAAGGCTCCAAATATATTGTTTCAAAGGCAGATGAAAAATATTATAAGTCTGCAGTCACAATTTTTTTAAGCATTTAAAGTTAAAACTTTGACAAAATACGTAAAAATGACGAAAATTTTCAAATTATTTTGGGTTAGAAATTCTTAGAATTTTTTCTTTTTAAATCTAAGATTTTAAAATGTAATACAAGATTTAACATAAGTTTTTCTACTTTTATCAAAAATAAAATGTCTAAAAGCAAGTAAAAATAAATTTTTATGAGCGTTTGAAGTTCATAATTTTACAACATTGCAGGATATTCACTCGATTTTTTATGTAGCGATTTTCTTATTTGGGTGTAACTCAAAAACGAATAATTGTAGATGTATGAAAATTTCACTGCATGTTTATATTATTATTTTCTATACAACATATAATTTTGAAAATATTTTGATTTGTTTTAAGTTTGTTACAGACACTTTCAGTTTTCAATTTTTTTAGTTTTTTTTTTTTTTTATAATTGTCGGTAAAATTTTATTTAGTGGGCCAAAAAGTCTTAAAATTTGATACAAAATGTCTGATATATTTTTACAATATCAGTTGAACAATTTTAAAAATATATAGGTACGATTTTTTTTTTTATAAGAATTTAAAGTTCAAATTTTGGCATAATCTCGAAAATTATCAATCATTGTAATTAAAAATTTATTAAACGTTCAGTTTTTATAACTAAGGGTTAAAAATATAAAAAGAAGACTCTCATAAATAATTCATACTGTAACTAACAAATCTAAAAAATATATAAACACATTTATTTTTTACTGACATTTTAAATTCAAATTTGGACGATATAGCATATTAAATCCAAGAACAAGATTTTAGTTTTTTTGTTTTAATTTAAAAATATAATTGGTTGATGTATGAAACTTTTTTTTTTTTTTTATTATGAATAAGGCTTCGACGTCAATTAGCCTATGAAAATTTACATTGACAAGAAGTTACATTAAGTTGGTATTAAAATAGTTATGAAACTTTTATTGTTTTTATGTTGTTATATTTTATATACACGCAATGACATTTTCAAATGTAATTTTTTGGGAAAAATTAATTTAACCAACTGTAGTAAATAGTAAATACTGTCTAATACTAAAATTTAGTAATTTATTACTATTTATTCATAATAAAATCATCAAATACCATTAGTAAAATATTATAGACTGATCTTCGCTCAGAATCGTTTTTCTTATACAATGATATTATATCATTGGATTCAAATTTAACATAATCCATTACAGTGACTCACTTGTAACCTACAGTACAGAAAATAGCGACACCCACTTGACCACCTTTTATAATTATTAAATTTGATTATTTATATAAGTATGCTAGGATGACACTCAATCTCCACACAGAATAGTTTTTCGTATGACAAGATTTATCATTGAATTCAAATATAACACATCCATTATAATATACAGACTTGATATCCAATGTTTTGCGGAATGGTATGTAGCACGGCACTTACTTCTCCACATTTTTATAGTGTTTTTTCATATCTTCTATATTATACTTCACAACCTTGAGAGTAGATCATAAATACATTTTTTTTCTTTTAATACATACATAAAATCCAATAGCCTCATTGATCTAATAGATCAACATCGTATTTAACATAAAAATTAATTATTATTTTTACAGGTACTTAATTTTTGAGTATTTTTGATGAATATAATGGTAACTTATAATGTTCGGTAGAATTTTGTTAAGTTAATTTTTATACTAAAATCAAAATTGCTATATATATGGATTTAATAATTTTTTTTTTTTAGATAGTTCAGATGATAGTAGTATTTAATTCAGATGAAGATCTACCTAAAAAAAAGTTTGTTTTTACATTTTCCATTGAAGAGTGGAATATGATTAAGCCACAGAATATTGTGTATAGATTAAATGACAAAAATAGATCAAAACAAAATTTTAAAACTCATCATGCATTACAAAAAAACCAATGGACACCCATTTTAGCCGAGCACTTTTGGATCCATACCCAATTGCCATGTTGTATATCGTTCCAAAGAGCCCATGTATATCCACATGGAAATACTTTTGTTACCGTTATTGGACGATGCTCTATATGTAACTCACATTTTAAGGGTGTTATTTTAAACCAACCATCAGAAAACGCAAGGTATTTTTTAATATTTTATAATACTAAATTATTATTATCTTTGACATATTATATAAACGATACTTAGATGATAAATATTTTCAAAATTTTAATCCATGTATCATTGTTTCTTCTCCAATAGAGTTTTGATGGAATGTACTTATATCGGGAACTTTGATGTACACCATTTAAACAAAAAAAGGCGTTTAATTGGACCAGCGAAAGAAAAGGCGATATCTTCTGTGGTTATTAAAAGTGTATCATGTATCATCAGAGAAAAAGAAGCAAATCGTCTTATGACTAATGGTTAGAATTATAATACGTTTTAGACAGAAATGTAACTACTGTGTTTAAAATTTCCATTTTGGATTGCAAAATTAGACTATACGCAAATGGTTTAACGAACTTTGGGTGCTAAAATTAAGTTGCTTAAAACAAATGATTTAAACCAGAAATATTCAAACTATTCGTCACGGCTCCATGTTGCGAGTATTTGTCGGGACATCCATAACTCACAACAGGAAAAATATTAACAATGATGACGATTACGGATTAATATATTGTTTTGTTATAAATGTAAAATATTTAATTTCCGTTTTATATGCATGATTATCATACAATTTGTTGTCTTGATATTATTGATGTATTTATAATATATCTGTCTATAAACAATTTAACAATGAAACATTTTCTTTCCATGTCTTTAATAATTTGAGAGCCTTAAGAAAGTTGTAAAGAAACAAAAGAGCCGTGAGATGAAAAAGTTTAAATATCTCTGAATTTTAGACAATGTAAAAAACAGTTGTTGAAAACAGAAAAATATAATTTTATGCCTATTATTACTATAATCTACTTCAAGTATTTGTTTTAATTTTTTTGTTAGTTAATTATTGTTTAATTTAATTTAATTTTTTGATAGTTCATTTAGAATTCAGTCTAATTAATTTTAACTATTAAGATATTAAGGTGTTCAAAATCTTAGATTCTAAGCTGAACAATGTATGTAATAATTTCACAATGAGATGTTTTTAAAATTATTTTTTTTTGTTCTCATCTCATTTTGGACCATTAAAAATGGTTCTATATTCAACTTTGAGGGTATTTTGCACTTGCTTCAGGGAAAACTATTGTATTTATTTTAATAGTATATATTTATATAATTTATTTTGTTTATTCACTTTGTAGTCTATACAACCTAACCATTTAACGAGGTAAATATTTTATAGGGTTTCAAAATTCTAACTGTCCATATAAAATAATACAATTTAATAAATATGTAAAAATTTCAATTATCTACGAAAAATATATTTGAAGTAGGCACAACTTTATAAACCAAAATTGCTTAAGGAGAAATAAATATGTAATGAATAAATATCCAATGTTGTAAATTAATTAATATTAAACCCTTATAAAAAATTTAATTTATATTCCGGTAAATTTTTAGTTTTACTAAAATTTTATAAGGAATCTTGTATTAGGTATATTTTCTACATTTTTGATCTAGTGAAAAAATTTTTAACAATAAATGTTCATCTCTATAGCTTTTATCATATTGTATAGAAAATTATAATACAATCGTTGAATGAACATTTTAAGTATTCAAGTTACACTGAAAAAAACAATATTAATTTTGTCAAAAACTGGTTTTTTTTAAATTATTTTCCCTGATTATTAAGAACAATAAGGAAAGTCACCTTTTAAATAATTTTATTCAATTTTTACAATATTGAGTTATTATCAGCAAACAATTTGTGGGTGTTCGATTTATAATTTGTATCTTTTCTTATTAAGCCCCAAAGTTAAAAAAAAATTAGGTGGGTTCGATATTTTTAATTTAGATACGTCATCATTTTTATGTTTAATCTGACGTTTAAACTGATTTAAAAATAAAAATAAAGTTATTCTTAATTTTATAACACAATATAATGATTAGGTAATGATTAAACAATTCCACAACAAAACATTTCCTATATTTTACTTTTAATAATTTGAATGTTAAAATCTGAATAAATACGCCCTAACCCAAACTTACGGCTATGGTATCTATATAGTTATGAGAATTGTCATTTTAGAAGTGTACACAAATATTCCACAATTAACAAGTGAAATTTAATTTCAGGAGATTTCGAACCAGCTATCATTCCTACCGGTAATTGTTTACGGACACTTAAATCTAAAAAACTGTCAAATGAACGCCGGAATAAAGATTCACTGATTTCCTAGAATATTATGAAAAAAGAAAATGAATTCAAAAATACTATTCAAGAAATAGGATGTGACCCTTTTTTTGTTCATTATCATTCTTCGGAGCAAATGAACTTGTATAGGAGTTATTGTAATATAACTGATTATCCGAAGTTAGTAATTGACGCCACAGGTTCAATAGTCAAAACTTTTCACCGATTAGGCTTAGAAAAAACTAATTCTATATATTTATACGAAGCATTGGTGTACGACAAAGAAAAAAAAAAATTTTACTGTTACTAACATGCCTAGTGAAAGACATACAAATATAGCAATTTTTAATCGGCTCGTGAAATGGATAAGTTGTGACATAAAAAAACCCAAAGAAACGGTTTGTGACAATTCACTAGCTTTGCTTTCAGCTATCGTTCAAAGCTTTACTCAGTATTCGTCTTTGCAAGACTATGTAAGAGTTTGTTCTGACCTGCTTACGCAAGAAATTTCTACCAATTCACATTTTCTTCCTCGATGTTTCATACGTATCGATGTAGCACATTTTATAAAAATTTGTAGTAAGTGGATACCACTAAAGACAGTGGATTTAACCGTTAAACCAATATCATGCAAATTCTAATTTTAGTCGTGCAAATTCATGCTAATTGCATGCTAAATATTGGTGAAAAAATTTTCCAAAATTTCGAAATGGGCCGGGCTGGCGCAACGCACGTAAATGGGAGTAACATATCTTAACGATTTGTAAAACACAGAATTCAAACACCAACTTTTACTCTATATAAAAAAGAATATTATTACGCAATACGTTATAGATTATTTGAGAATATAACACGCATATTATTAAAAATGTTTGTTATATTTTTTGGAAGAAAATAATTATATTATTATTTTTGTATAATTAAACAGCTCCATGCCATTGAGTAATATTTACTCTTCACTTCATATACAATGAAAATTTAAAATTATTAACACCAATTAAGAATCATACAAGATATTTATACAGATGCTGAGATAGCTATCTATACAAAATAAAAATAAATGTGTCTGTAAAAATGATCTACCTACCTAATAGTTAATACATTATTTACATTGAATATTTCAAATAAAAATTATTATTATTTTTTTTTTTTTAAATAATATTTTAATCATGTTTTTTTTTTTATTGAGCTTAGGCCCGGATACTATGGCCATCGCCCATCACTCATCAGCTTGCAAACAGAAAAAATGTTAAAATCATATAATTACCAAAATAAAGGAATCAATAAATTATTCATTCAAACAAAAGTTCTTTCTCATTTTATGAATAATAATTAAATTTTCAGTTCTTTATATTATAACCATAGCACAGACAGTAATAGTTCATTATCTGACCACTTAACTCATTTAATTAAATCAATATCATTAACATACACGAGCTTGAAAATGAAATATTCTCTTAAATCCCATAATGAAACACCCTCGCTTCGTATGTGGTATAATAAATTAACATTATTTAAAGGGCAGTAATAAATAAGATAATAACTTCAGCTTCTTATTAATTTTTTTTTTTTCCTATAATAACTTATTAAATTTGCTTAACTATATAAACATAAACAAGTTAATTAGGAACCTAATCAAGATAAAAATAATCATAATTTTTTTTAGAACATCATAATACAAGACAGTTAAAACAGAAAATACAACTCAATTAATTTAACATACACATCATCATAAAACCAATAGGTTCTTTATAATATTATAACAGTTGGTAGAGTATAACTTATAAGGACGATTCTTCCATCATGAACCAGTTATTATAATTTTTTTTTTTATATTTTAATTTCATTGATTGCTTTTTTAATGTTATATACATAAATATATTATTATATTATAATATTAATATATTATAATTTTTTATTATGTATTTTATATATTGTTATATAATAATATTTATATACTATAATTTGTTATTATGTATATTAATATATTACTATTTGCTTACCTATATAAATATTAAAACATGTTTAATTGATTATTATTTATGTTATGCATTTTGTATAGAATGTACCTTAAATATTATGTATATTTATTTATTTATTTATTTATTTATATAATATTCATTGCAATAAATTAATTGTGAAAATATGTAATTTATATTTATTTATTTATTTTAATAGAAATACCAAATTAAATAAATTATTGAACTACCTACTGACAACTATATAGAGATTATTGTTCACAATTAGGTAGAAGTGGAATGTGAATACAGTAATTTTTTTTTCTAAAAATGGCTAGCCTGCCCAGAATCCACTTGCGCTTCACGATAAAATGGAACGGCCTCTCTATAATATTACTGTATGAATTATCGACGAATGAGCAGAACAAAACTTTAGACTCGACTGCTATTATTATTATTGTTCAGAAATATTATATTAAAGGTATTACAAACATTTCAGTATAGGTGCTTACGTGATATAAATATTTTGTTTTTTATTAGAACCAAATTTTAATAAATTTAAGTTGATTAAGTTGTACGAACGAAAAAATAATTGATTGTGATTATTAGAGATTGTGTAAGCAATAGACGAGTTCGCGTAAAAATTACAAGGTGATAAACCCACATGTTATGAAAAGGTAAACCTTATTAGCTCACCGGTTAAAAATTAAAATTAAAATCAATTAAGCAAAATTTCTAAATTTCAGATCTACGATTATTAGTACAATACAATATTAATAATATTTTCATATTAATAGGTAATATTCATCATAGTTGTCGTCATCTAGGTTTTGGGTTATTTTAAAGAGTCTGAGATATTCATCGAAGAGGATGGAGCACACCCTCGTTTACTCGACAATTTCATGTCGACTGGTTGCTGGGATAGTTTTTCAAGTTCTTGAGGAGACAACATTGGCCTGAACACAGTACTAAAATTTGAAAAAAAATGTTATCAATACGAATGAATAAATAAACAAATATTCATTTTACATACTCGGTCATATATTTAAGAAATCGAGAGGCATAGAATACGGGATTTTGTATAGACATACAGTCGGCAGTTTCCGTCTCACCAGGTGTAACCTTCAATTTAAATGCTTTCAATCTATAATTTAGGTTTTTGAGTAAATGATAAGGTTGTAGTATGTCAATAAATCCAACAAATAGTAATAATCTATCACCATAGACACTTTTAGCAGGAATGCTACCACTTAATGAAGCATGATTTTTATCTGACAAATTCCAAGTCTCTGCTTGAATACTTTTGTCCTCTACTGAATCAGCCATCAAACTCTCCCACCTGTCTGTAGCTGCTTTCCTTAAAGCCTCGTTTGTTGAAGTATTTTCATCGGCTTGTAAAGGACTGTCGATGTAATGAACGCCTATTAAAATACTGTAATCCATTATATTAAACTCTTTTAGTATTTCACTATCTTTTTCTATAGTTTTGACAAAAGCTAAGTAAGTGTCTGGTTTCAAAAATATACCCTTATGATGAAATTCGTAATTAAAATCTACATCTTTAAATGTAGGCAATTTTTTTTTTCTTTCTTTATCGGTAGCTTTTCTATCTACAGTCGAACCTTTCAGATCAAATTTTTGGTGAATTTTTATGTCAGAAGGTAGTAAATTGTTTATAGATATTAATTTAATGTCTGTTGATTTGCTTTGAAAACTAGAAAAACCGGATAATTTTGGCAACAGAGATTCCCGATTTTCATTCAAATATTTGGTGTACGTAAAAAGTAACCCTAGTAAACTTTTATATTCGGTGTGCTGTAGAGTTTTCATGATAAATTTATCGTTTGATGTGAGGTACAATATTGATTTACTATTAGTCGGGTTGGCCAGTTCACGAAGAGGCGATTTACAAAACGAGGTAACATAATCATTTTCGCCAATGCCAAATAAGTGTCTGAGATAATGGAATGTAGATGGAGCGTATGTAGAATAAGAAAAATCTTGTATATTATTGTTATTAATATCACGCCAATTATAAAACATCTTCATTGAAATGTCCTTAAAATCATCAGGAAATGAATCAGGTACGGGTTGTGTTCTTTTTTCCATTTCATATTTTACTCCCAGTTGTATCGAATCCATAATTTGTTGTTTGGTAAGGATTTCTTCATTGTCATCCACTAGCTTTTGATTAAATTCCATATCAACATTTTTGGCTAAGAGATCTTCGAGTGATGGTCCAGAAACCGTGATGAATTTTTCAACAATACGAGAAGCATCTAAAACAGTCATAATTCAAATCAGTGTCAAGTTATCCATTAAAAAAATTAATATCTAATAAGTAGAGATACGTTGTGGATGACCTAATTAACACACAACTATTCCCTAAAATAAAATGCAAAAATACCCCAAATGGTTAAAAAAATAAATAACTTTAAAATTGACTCAAAAAACTACTTAAATAAAAAGAGGAAAAAATGAAAATTGATTAAATTTGTTTGGTAACCAGCTTGGTTATACCGTCCTCACTTGGATTGTATTTGATTAATTAACATTTTTTTTTTTCTATAAATGTAAATAAAAAATTATTTATCTGGTCAAAAAGCTTAAAAATATAATACTTAAGTTTTTATTATAACTAAAATATTAACGATACATAGGCATTACGGTTATTTTTATTTTAAAGTTTAAATTTCGTCATAACCTAGGGCTGACGGTATTGAAAATAATTTTTGGTATTACGGTATTGATTTCAATACCAGTATGAAAATTGTGCATATGTATTGTAGAATATTTTTTAACTGCTATTGTAACATAGCCTTGTATTAAGTTTTTCAGGTTTTTTACCAAACAACTAATGCTTTATTGACAATTATTGAAAAAAAAAAAACTAAAAAAATTGAAATCTGACAGTGTCCGTAAACCGCTCAAGAAGAGTCAAAATATTTTCATAATTTTATGGTGTATAGAAAATGAAAATTTAAACATTCAGTGGTATTTTAATGTATCAACAGTTCTTCGTTTTTGAATTACAACAAAATAACAAAATCGCTACATATGGGAAATCGAGTAAATATCAAATCTTGTAAAAATATGAACTTCAGACGCTCATAAAAATTTGATTTACTTGTAGATATTTTTTTTTCGATAAAGGTAGACAAACTTATGAGGAATCTTATAATACATTTTCAAGTCTTAGATTTAAAAAGAAAAATTTTTATGAATTCTTTACTCAAAATAATTAGGTAATTTTAGCAATTTTCCGTATTTTGTCAAGATTTGAACTTTAAATGTAAAAAAAAAAAACTGTGCCTAAGCATTTTAGATTCTGAGCGGAGCGATGAATGTATTGGTTTTACAATGATGTATGTTTTTTTTTATATTTTTATTTATATTTTTGTGTCTGTCATCACGTTTTAGGACAGTAAAAATGCTTGGATTTTCTTCATCAGTAGCTTTTCTGGTAGGAGAGTGAATCTAGTTGGTACTTTGGGGGGTCAAAAGTATAAATTTCCCAGTAGTTTTCACAAGCGCCGAGAAACACAACATAAAAATTAAGGAAAAACAGGAATTTTTACGCAAAATTGGTTTTCCAAAAAATCGATTTTGGTTATTGGTGTAACTCTAAAACAAATGAACGTATATACATGAAATTTTTACTGGTTGTTTATATTTGCATTTTCTATACACGATAACATTTTCAAAATATTTTGATTTATTTTGAACTGTTTAGGGACATTTTCATTTTCCATTTTTTTTTAGTTTTTTTTCTAAAAATATCAATAAAATTTTATTTATTAGTTGCGAAAGCTTGAAAATTTAATAGAAGGTTCCTAATATGTTTTTTAAAAGGCAGATGAAAAATATTAAAAATCCTTAGTCACAATTTTTTTTTATAAGCATTTAAAGTTCAAAAATTGACAAAATATGGAAAAATCACGAAAATTAGCAAATTATTTTGAGTTTAGAATTCGTAAAAATTTTTCTATTTAAATCTAAGATTTGAAAATGAAACACAAGATTCCTTATAAGATTATCTACCTTTATCAATAAAAAAATCTCTACCGGACAGTCAAATTAAATTTTTATGAGCGTTTGAAATTCAAATTTTTACAACATTGGATTTTCACTCGATTACTCATGTAGCGATTTCCTTATTTTGTTGCAATTCAAAAACGAACAACTGTAGATACATGAAAATTTCACTGAATGTTTAAATTAGCATTTTCTATACACCATACAATTTTGAAAATATTTTGACTCTTTTTGAGCTGTTTATGGACATTTACAGCTTTCAATTTTTTTTAGTTTTTTTTTCTATAAATATCAATTAAGGTGTATCTGTTGGGCCAAAAAGTGTAAAAATTTAATACAAGGCTACTGATATATTGTTACAATATCAGTTGAAAAATATTAAAAATACATAGGCATGATTTTTTTTTATAAGCATTTAAAGTTGGAATTTTGACAAAATTTATCAAAATCTCGAAAATTATCAATCGTTGGAATTAAAAAATTATAAAATGTTCAGTTTTTATAACTAAGAGTTGAAAATTTAAAACAAAGATTCTCTTAAATAATTCATACTGTAACCAAAAAATCTAAAAAATATATAAACACACTTATTTTTTACAGACATTTTAATTTCAAATTTAGACAAAATTTCATATTTAAACCAAGAATTACGATTTTAGTTATTTTGTTTTGATTGAATAATATTATTCGTGGGTACTTGAAACTTCTAAAGTGTACTATTATATATCTATGATAGTATCACGGTTTTTGTTGATGTATAACGCGTTATAAGTATCTAATGGATATTGTGATATGATTAGTTTGTAATTTATTATAGGTACCTATAATAGGTCAATTTTTTGTTTAATACCAATATACCATAGATATGTATATAATATGTCTTATACATAGACTGACATACCGTCACCGCTCAGAATCGTTTTTCTTATACAATGATATTATATCATTGAATTCAAATTTAATACTATCCATTATACAGTGACCCACTTGTAACCTACTGTACAGCAGAGCGACACCCACTTGCCCACCTTTTTTAATATTTTAAATTATTAATTTTTAAGTTTTTTTACATAACAAGTTTTATTGACATTCAGAGAAAAAAAAACTAATAAAATTGGAAACTGAAGATGTCCGTAAATAATTCAAAGCCAATCAAAATATTTTCGTGTATGAAAAATCAAATACAAACATCCAGTGAATATTTCATGTATGTAGAGTTACACCAAAAACCATAATCAATTTTGTCGGAAACCGAATTTGCGTAAAATTCCCGTTTTCTCTTAATTTTTATGTTGTTTTTCCCGGTGCTTTTAAGAACTATTGGGAATTATAAATGTTGACCTTCCAAATCCAAATGCACCAACTAGATTCACTTTCTAATCGAACGAGGTACGAGGTTTTACTGCTACCAACGGTGGTGACAGACACAAAAATAAAAAATGAAATAAAAAACACACATCATTGTATAATCAATACATTCTCCTCTCAGAACCTAAAAATATACTATGTTCTTTAATATGAAACAATTAAAATTGATGTTAATAAACAAAAAAGTGCATTTATGGGTAATAGTGCCTAAAAATGCAAAAAAAAAAAAAATAAATAAAATTAGTAAATTATTCTGAATTAAGGGAGCCTAATGAAAGTTGAAAACTAATCTAATGAAACGAATTTCTAGGTATAATCATCTATCTTCACTAATTAACAAATACATGTTGTTAGTACATGACATCGATCATACAAATTACAATAATTTAAAAACCAATCCTTAACATGTTTTTTTATTTTTCTAAGGTTCTAATAATGTAGTACTTGATATACATATAAGGTATAACACCTAAAGTAGTTTTAATTTTCTAAACAAAAATAAATACCTGCCTAATATTAATAGTTTTTAACAAAGACACCCACGGCATCTTAAACGGTTTCACCTGACGTAGTATTATAATATATTAGTAGAAACTTCAATGGTATAATCCAAAAAAATAAGTACCAAAAAGGTTCAGGTTATCATCTACATTGCTAATCTGTAATTTGTAATATTAATAATTGACTGTACTGCGAATTATTCGTGGTCTTAATTTTTCGATATTAATACGACTTTTTGTGCCAAGAAGTAAGAGTATGTTTTAATTTATAACATCAATAAATACCTCGTTGAAAAAATAATCGTCACCCGCTGTCCCCCCAAAAAAATTTATGGCACACTCCCCTTTCTGGAAAACACTACAATATGTGAGGTAACCAATACTATATTTAAGTAATAGTATAATATATTTAAATTGTCTGTTAAGTAATATTGGATTTAGCTTGGCGATTTTTTTTAACAATTTAAAAATACTCTAACATAATGAGTACATACTAATACAGTTTACTATAATATTGAAATAGTTAGTGTATTACTAATCAAGGCTTGTTTTAAGGTCACCAAGCTAAGTTCAATTATTTAGCAGACTATTTTAACGTAAATGATATCCATAGTTGAAAGAGTTAGCCATAAAATTAATAATTATATCACTGCTTTTAGAGCCATTTTTTCATATTTGAACATAATAATTTTATTGTATCTATAGTGTCATAATACAAACTACATACTTTCGCCTTCTGTCTCTGTATTGCTTGTTACTGTTGAAATTATCGTGAGATAAGTCACTAAGAAAATTATAAGTCCTTTGGAAAATGAAGACGTATTAATCATCATTGTTAGATTTGAAAGCACTATTTTGAACATACTTACTTCTTCACCGTACATAAACGAATAAAGTTCCTTTACAGTCGGGTAAAAATATAGGTTGTAGTCCGTAGAAATAAAATGAAGCAAAGCCTATGAACTATCAACACGTAAGAACAAATTAGTGTTGCACAGCTGAATAAACCATTTTAATTTTTCATATTTATATTCAATAACATCGTATTTGTTAGCAAAGAGCAGGTGGTCTTTATATTCTTATGAAAAAATAGTTTTGGTCTAATTTTGATTTATATAATTTGTTAACATTTTCAAAAAATTATGTGCTGTCACAACAAATGAACAATATACGGTAAAAAAGAACAGTTCTCCCATTTAATACGTCATATTAATATCTGATACGATCGGATTAAATATTATATTGATTAGCCGTATAAGTTATATGAAATAAAAATAGAGCTCATAATCCAAATATTTAACATAATATATCGATTATCGATTCAATTTCGAGTGGGAGATTTATAATATTGTATTTTATGCTGAAATCATACATTCCTGGCCTTTATTAAATTTTATTTTTACATTAATTATAAAAGTTTTTAGTACGATTTAAAACCAGTGAGACGCACACAATCATATTATGTTGCCCAGATTAACGATTGATTTACGATTAATATAATATTATTTAAAACATGCAGATATATCATATAATAATAATTAATATTATTACTGAAGGTACGCGCTTTATTTATAATAATATGTGTGATATGCATTGAATATTCGAATGTAAAATATTATTACACGTTTATTCAGATTACATATTAATCGATAATAATCTTAATACAATTCGTCATTTCGTCACAATCAAAACAACAAGTCCATAATTCCAGCATATTTATAGGTATATATCTACATAGGTAATATAATGATTAATGAATAAAGTATTATTATTATCCGTATAATTTTATGAGAGTACCTATATTACAATTAAAAATATTATTTACATAATATGAGAAAAATAAGTACCTAAGTAGTATAGGTACTCAGCGCGAAGCCTGTTTACAACTCTCTTATACCTAAAATACATTTAATTATTTAAAATTTAAAGAATTTTTTAGCGCAGTTGGTGGTTTTCGTCGGCTCACACCTGTAGAATAATATATTATCACGTTTAAAATTTCAATCGAATAGACAAACTCGACAACTTGACTTATTTTTTTAATTCCCGCGATGTTTGGTCAGGTTAAATTAGAGTTATCAGGTATCTTAACTATATAGTGTGGGTATGTCATAAAGTATCTCGAAGCGATTTTTATATCTCCTTTTGACTTGGAATTATCGCGACGCACAATAGCTGCTGTAACAAGCGCCAACTCGATTTAAATTATATATGATGTGATGCAACATTATAATGCGCTGAACTGAGGTCTTGGCGCAACCGTATCTAGGGTGCCATGGCGGGTTACGGTTTTATTTTAAGAAAATGCCTCATCATAACATGTTATAATATATTATGCATAATATAATATACATAAATTATATTATAACAAGCGTATTCTATAGACAGCAGCGGTGCAGGTGATTTAAGCAGTGCGCGTGGGTGGCGTCGGCGTGTGTGGTGTGAACTTACCTATGTATAATAGCTGTTGCATAGAATCGAATGAAGTCGAAAAAACGTCTGTTTGGCCGGTAAAATGCGACCGCCTCGCCGACATCGCAAACGCCGCGGCTGTTGGCATGTGCGGATCGACGAGAGAGCGAATAAATAAGAGGGTTACAAAAATACAAAATAATGTGTTATATAGACGCGGTTATAATATAATAGTTACCTAATACCTTTATATAACAAGGTCGAGTCTGCCCGACATATCGCTAATAAATGTGGTCGTGTGATCCAAGAATGGATATTATTATGATGATCTAAAACGGGCGCGGATGGAATGGTAAGTACCATTGGTAGTAGGTACCTAACGGTCGAACTATACATCATCCATACGTGTATAATGTGTATCGTGTATCACACTATCGCGTTGAACTATAATATTGTCGCTTGAACCAGCGGTGATGAGCGTCATGATTGTTATAGGTATTAACAAAGTATGTACCTTATTTTTTTTTTTTTTTCGTATTATCGAGGACCGGGGAGTAAACCGCGATTCGCATCACAGCTCCCCGGCATATGTATCTGTATGATATTATATATTATGTAGATGAGAACGGCCGATTAACGTATAGACCATTAGATCATAAAATACTTGGGAAGGAAAGATTATTGATTCGTGTTATATAGGTATATCAGACACCGTTATGTCTCTTTTGTTCTTATAATGGCTACTTGGACGTTCCTTGCATCCTTTCTATCATGGGTTTCAGTGTCCCTTCCTTCTACTCTAGAATTTACAGCCCTTTTCATATGCCATTCCTTTAACCATCTTATGATGGTTATAATCATCGTGTTTCCGTAAAAAGACGATTTGTTTATACGTTCATTAACGAATTTAAGGTAAAGATGTAAATATGAACTTAATATTTTAATTTTATAAGTACACATGTCAACCAATCAGATTCAAACTATCAAAAAGCAGTTATGAAGCACTGGACTATACTACTATAATATGTCTACATAAAAAGGCACACTTTACGAAAAACAATGCGACGATTGTACTTAAGGCTATCCCTAAAAATGAGTTCCAGGACTGTTTTGAAAAGTGGAAACATCGATGGAACCGTGTTATTCAATCAAGTGGGGATTACTTTGAAGGATGCCACCCACCAGATGATAAAGAATAACGCTAGCACGAAAATATAAAGGTAGGCCCGATACTTTCCGGACAGACCTCGTATACATGGCCGCAAAATTTTTGGGGTTTGGGAGTGCTAAGCCCAAAAACTTAGCTTTAGCCTCCCCCAAAAAAAACTAGGACATACAATTTTAATATGCTATATTGAAATGGTCTGCTTGCCTTTAATATATTCAGCCCCCCCCCCCCCCAAGCCAAAAGTTGAAATATGAATTTATACGTACTAATAACCAATATAAATTATTTGATGATTGTTTAATGTCATAATATGACAATAAATAAAAATACAGAATACGGATTGTTAATTTATTTTAAAAAAATAGATATACTATCGTAATAAGTGCGCATTTGTACTTTCCTTGTCCGGGGGAGGCTTATCAACGAATGCGAAAAATAAAACAAGACTCGACCGTTATCATTATTATTAGGTGACTATAATAATAATAATATTATCGTCATCGGAGAAAAATGCGACTGATACAGAACCTGTAACAGGTTTTGTAATAATATAATAGTAACAGACTTTTAATTGTTCAGAAATATTATATTAAAGGTATTACAAACATTTCCGTATAGGTGCTTATGTGATTTAAAAAATTTGTTTTTATTAGAACCATATTTTAATAAGTTCAAGTTGATTAAGTTGTACGAACGAAAAAAATAATTGATTGTGATTATTAGAGATTGTGTAATCAATAGACGAGTTCACGTAAAAATTACAAGGTGATAAACTCAACATGTTTAAAGACAGTAATAAAAAAAAATCCGCGAAATATTTTATGAAAAGGTAAACCTTATTAGCACACCGGTTAAAAATTAAAATTAAAATCAATTAAGCAAAATATTAAGATACAAAGAATTTTAAAGCATAAAAACGTACAAGATTTTAATTGGTTTCTCAAAACGAAATAAATAAATATAACGCTCATATAAAATATAATTATACGTGTATATTAATGTAAGTACACGGAAATCGATAAAAATAACAGTAGATATCATAATAAATTAAGAACAAATATCGTCAAACGGACGATACAGTCGCAAAGTTTTGTAATTATATTTCTTAACTTTTTAAGTCATAACATTAATTTTTTCTGCAAGAAACAAACGTTGTTTGTGGACTTTAAAACCAAAATTAATAAATAAACTGAAATTGCACTCTGCAGAGTGCTTCTAAATTTCAGATCAACGATTATTAGTACAATACAGTATTTTCATATTAATAGGTAATATTCATCATAGTTATCATCATCTTAATTTTGGGTTATTTTAAACAGTCTGAGATATTCATCGAAGAGGATGGAGCACACCCTCATTTACTCGACAATTTCATGTCGACTGGTTGCCGGGATAGTTTTTCAAGTTCTTGAGGAGACAACATTGGCTTGAACACAGTACTAAAATTTGAAAAAAAATAATATCAATACGAATGAATAAATAAACAAATATTCATTTTACATACTCGGTCATATATTTAAGAAATCGGGAGGCATAGAGTCCGGGAGGTTGTACAGAAATACAGTCGGCAGTTTCTGTCTCTCCAGGTGTAACCTTCAATTTGAATAATATCAATCTATAATCTAGGTTTTTGATTATTCGAAAAGGTACTAGTATGTCAATAAATCCAACAAATAGTAATAATCTATCACCATAGACACTTTTAGCAGGTATGCTACCACTTAATGAAGCATGATTTTTATCTGACAAAGTCCAAGCCTCTGCTTGAATACTTTTCTCCCCTAGTGAATCAGCCATCAAACTCTCCCACCTGTCTGTAGCTGCTTTCCTTAAAGCCTCAGTTGTTGAAGTATTTTCATCGGCTTGTGAAGGACTGTCGATGTTATGAACGCCTATTAAAATACTGTAATCCATTACATTAAACTCTTTTAGTATTTCACAATCTTTTTCTATAGTTTTGAGAAGAGCTAAGTGAGTGTCTGGCTTCAAAAATATACCCTTAGGATGAAATTCGTAATTAAAATCTAAATCTTTAAATGTAGGTAATTTTTTTTTTCTTTCATTATCGGAAGCTTTTCTACCTATAGTCGAACCTTTCAGATCAAATTTTTGGTGAATTTTTATGTCAGAAGGTAGTAAATTTTTCATAGATAATAATTTAGTGTATGTTGATTTGCATTGAAAATTATAAAAACCAGAACATTTTGGCAACAGAGATTTCCGATTTTCATTCATATAAGTGGTGTACGTAAAAAGTAACCCTAGTAAACTTATATATTCGTTGTGTTGTACAGTTTTCATGATAAATTTATCGTTTGATGTGAGGTACAATTTTGATTTACTATTACCCGGGTTGGACATTTCATGAAGAGGCGATTTACAAAACGAGGTAACATAATCATTTTCGCCAATGCCAAATAAGTGTCTGAGATAATGGAATGTAGATGGAGCGTATGTAGAATAAGAAAAATCTTGTATATTATTGTTATTAATATCACGCCAATTATAAAACATCTTCATTGAAATGTCCTTAAAATCATCAGGAAATGAATCAGGTACGGGTTGTGTTCTTTTTTCAATTTCATATTTTACTCCCAGTTGTATCGAATCCATAATTTGTTGTGTAGTAAAGATTTCTTCATTGTCATCCACTAGCTTTTGATTAAATTCCATATCAACATTTTTGGCTAAAAGATCTTCGAGTGTTGGTCCAGAGACCGTGATGAATCTTTCAATAATAACATCTAAAACAGTCATAATTCAAATCAGTGTCAAGATATCCATTTAAAAAATTAATATCTAATAAGTAGAGATACGTTGTGGATGACCTAAATAACAAACAACAATTCCCTAAAATAAAATGCAAAAATACCCCAAAAAGTAAAAAAAAAAAAATAACTTTAAAATTGACTCAAAAATTAACTTATTCACAAAATTAATAATTATATCACAACTTTTAGAGCCGTTTTTTATACGTTTATCTTGAACGGAGTTTGTGCGGAGTTTACATCTCACATAATTTTTTGAAATATTATGATATTAGGTGATTATTTCATATTTCACATAATAATTGTATCTATAGTAGTGTCATAATACAAACTACATACTTTCGCCTTCTGTCTCTTTATTGCTTGTTACTGTTGAAATTTTCGTGAGATAATACACTAAGAAAATTATAAGTCCTTTGGAGAATGTTGACGTATTACTCATCATTGTTAGATTTGAAAGCGCTATTTTGAACATAGTTACTTCTTCACCGTACATAAACGAATAAGTAAATAATAATAAACAGTCGGGTAAAAATGAAGGTCGTAAAAATAAAACGAAGCAAAGCCTATGAACTATCAACACGTAAGTACCAATCAGTGTTGCACAACTGAATAAACCATTTTAATTTTTCATATTTATATTCAATAACATCGTATTTGTTAGCAACGAGCAGGTGGTCTTTATATTCTTAATACAGTGAGTTCCGCTTAATGTGATCACTTTGGTGCAGGTCATTTTGATTCTATTAACCGGTTGATTCTAAAAAGCATTTACAACAATGTTCAACGAGCTAATGCGGCTTCTCTTTGAGAACATTTATCCAATTTATCGAAACGAACGAGTATATTTTTTTTTCTTTTATAGTTAAATCATTTCGTTTGGTCGACATTTCAAAAAATACGTCTGATCATGAACAATAAACCGAATAAACTAAATGACACAAGTACAGGACGCCGCGAAATACAAAGATAATTGATTGACATAATGTACAACGATATACAGTAATACTGATAAATTCAAAAATAAAATGGTTTTTATAAATTAATCAGTTTGAGATACCTACCATAAAAACGATAAGATTGTTCATAAAAGTGATTCAATTATCCGGTACTTAGTGATTTTAATAAGGCTCGTTTCACACTTATACGGTTCGATTCGGTTCGGTGCGTATTCGATTCGTTTTCGGAAGCCGCCGGAAAAGTGTGAAACGGTGATACGGTGTGTGTTCGGTACCTAATAGATAACTGATAGAACCGAAAAGCCCCTCGACACGAATCGGTTTCGTTCGGTTTCCATTCGGGTCCAGAGTTCACAAAAGCAATTAGTCGTTTACACACATACGGTTTGGTTTCGGTTCGGTCACGTTTTCGGCAAGGGAAAATATTATTTCATTTTCATTTTCTCATTTTAAATTTTGTAATTTACATTTGGCAATGTCTGATTCACTTGACATTGATATTGAGCGGCTGATTACATCAGTCCAATCACGTGTAGTGCTGTGGGACAAAACAAGTGAAAAGTATAAAGATAAATTTAAGACGCTGGAAGCATGGAAAGCTGTTTGTACGGAAATCATAGACGGCTACGAAGATTTTGACGACTCTAAAAAAAATGATATCGGTACGTAGGTATTGCATATTTTATTTCCGTCGAGTATTAAGATTATTTAAAATATTTTATGAGTACTTTCTAAATTTATAATTATATTGGATTTTAGTATAAGCTATTTTTGGCATGTAACATTATAAATAATTGTTTATATTTTTAACTGATTTTCTGAAAAATAAAAACATTATATTATGGGAAACCCTTAAAACTAATATCTTAATAATATTTATCCTGTTTATACGAAAAATAATGGTTTTAATAGTTTGATTTATAAATAATTATAATTTGCATCATTAACTACTAAAGTACTATGCCCGTACTTTATGCTACTAAGTAGTATAAGCCACTATGGGCACTATGTAGTTATTTCTTATTAGTTATTATTTTATTTATATTATTTAATTTCAAATATCCGTATTAATATATTTAATAGTTTAATTTTAAAATTGAATACAATATAAATGAATAAATACAGTATTATATTTTATATCATTTTATTTTTATTAAAATATAATTAAACATATTTAGATTTTTGAAAACTGCCAAGGGACTGAACCATTCTCAGTCATGAAGTAATTACTGAGTACATCTCTTACATTTTTGGCTGAGGCTGTTGCCTGATTTCTTCTCATTTCCCCTGGGGGATTTCCTGGGTCACTTTCAAGTCCTGCAATAGACAACATATCTTCCGTTTCAAAGCCGTCTCGGTCGCGTACGAAATTGTGTAAAACTACACAAGCTTTCACTATATCCGTAGCAAAGTCTGGATCTAAGTTAATTGCACGATGGAAGATTCTCCATTTGTTGCTTAATATTCCAAACGTACATTCCACGAACCTGCGTGCTCTAGATAACCGATAGTTGAATATCCTCTTCTTGATTGTTAAACTATGTCCACCGTACGGTTTTAGGAGATGCTTATGTAAACCAAAAGCCTCATCTCCTACTAGATAATAAGGAATTTTTTTGTCTTGCGAGCCTGGAAGACACTTTTCTTCAGGTATATCCATGGTGTCGTTAACAATAGATCTCCACAATTGACATTTTTGAAAAACGTTAGAATCGCAGTCCTTTCCATACGCTCCAATATTTGCGTACACAAATCGGTAATCTGCATCGGCTACAGCCATCAGAACTATAGATGAATATCCTTTATAATTTATATGCATCGAATTTAGGGGATGGACTATTCTGACGTGTTTACCGTCAACTGCACCAATACAATTTGGAAAGTTGGCGCGAGTTTCGAATTTCTGGGAAATTGATTTCCATTTGTCTTTATCTGGCTCTGGGATGCATTCTAATCGTAGCACTGACCAGATAGCACAGCAAACTACTCTAACAATCTTGCTGATAGTTGAAACCCCGAGGAGAAAAGTATAATGCAAATCCACGAAAGAGCAACCACTAGCCAAGTACCTAAAATAGATAAAAAAAAAAAATTTAATTAGAAAAATTAAAATTAAAATAAATTACTTTTTTATTAAAAATGTTCACAGAAAATTGTTTTAGATTAATACTTTATAAAAAATAAATGAGGAATACATATAATACTTATATTTTATATATTCATATCATATGTTGGTTTGTATTAAATAGCTGTACCGCCTGTACCTATGTATGCATTTTTACATTTCTAATTTTTTTTTTTAAGTCAACGTTTTTATGCCTTTATTTTTTTTCGACACAACATAAATTAATCAATAAATACAATATAAGTATGATAAAAAAATTATAAATAGAATTAAAAATATCGCATCTAAACATTGAATAGTGAAATTATATATTTTTTCGATTAGTTAGTTACTTCAATACTTATTTGTAGGTAAACATGTTCTAAAAAAGTGGACGCAAGTGAGAGACTCGTACCGAAAATCATTAGGAAAAACTAAGGCTGCTAAGAAATCGGGATCTGGGGTGGTAAAAGTAAAAGCCTACGTTTATTCATCTCAGTTGCAATTCCTTGACAAAATATTCCAAGAAAGAAATACAGAAGACACTTTGTCACAAAATATTGACGATTGTGGTGATGAGGATGCCATGGTTGAAACAGGAGAGAACCCTGTGGAACAAGTTCCAAGTACATCGAGTGATGGAGCGGCTGAAAAACCTAAATCACCTTTCAAAAAACCCGTTACCAAGAAACGAAAAATGGATCCTGTTGAATTAGAAATGATTTCAGCCTTAAGAGAACCAGTAAATCGGCACCTCTCATTTTTCAAAGGATTACTCCCTTCTCTTGAAGATTTTAATGAATTTGATACAATTGATTTTCAAATGGAGGTATTGAAAATCGTTAAGAACATCAGGGAGCGGAAGTATCAGCAGCAGACACAACCGGTCTACAACCAACATCATCCACCTTTATGTAGTAGTTCAGTTTCCCAGCTACAAACTGAACCGCAAATATCCGCTGGTCAATACTATGAGAAAACTGCCCACTATCTTTCAAGCCCAAATCCTAGCTACAGCTCCCATTCGGTTTCCGATGATAGTTCAGATTATTTATTTAATTTAAATTGAAATATGTAACCAAATATATTATATTATATAAGTATAATATTTAATTTCGTTATTTATTTGTAATTTCAAAATTTAATTATCAAAATATTATTTTATTTCAAAATAAATGTATTTCTGTTTAATTGTTCATTCTAATAATTGATCTTATTGACTTACCTCAAAGTGATGGCTAACATCTGAACTGGTTGAATACATTCGCGCATAAATGTATCTTGGCGTTGAATACAGTCCTTTAACTTCAAATGTAATTCATCAAATGATGTCGTAGACATCCTAAAATAATTTGAAAATTTGTCTTCGTGCTCCCTTAATTTTGGAAAAAGGGTATAAAATGCACCAAATTCCACCCGTTTGGTGAGGATAGGGTGTACCCAGTGCAGCCGATTATTCCTCTTTCGTTTTTTCATTCTTCTATAGAGAAATAACATGGCAGCTATTTGTCTTTTCTCCATAGTGAGCATTGTGGGAAAAGTGAGTGACTGCGTATTCGGTGATTCGGTCGTGAAATCAAACCTTATACTAACCGAGTGTGTGTGAAGAGTTTTCATTCGTTTTAGGCGCTACCGAAAACGAATCGAATACGCACCGAACCGAATCGAACCGTATTAGTGTGAAACGAGCCTAAAAGGTCAATTTAACATTAGTAGCATACAATTTGGTTTGGGATTTTCATTTTTGATTCTAATAAACGGTTGATTCTATAAACCAGTGATCACATTAAGCGGAACTCACTGTATAATTATAGATTCAGACTTCTAATCGACTAAGTTACAATTGCAGCCATAAGCTATTTATTCCTATGACGTATGCGGTATGCCGTTTACGTTCTACATTAATAATGCATTTATTTAAATTCTAATCTTTGAAGTTTTGAGTCGACTCAATAATAATATATTTTAAATCTATTTATATTGTTTATAAAATATTTTAGGTTAGTGTCGTAAAGAGGCATAAAGAGTACCTTGTGGGTTGATAATAACTTAATATTTTTTAAATGAAAACCTCCTTTTTACAGTACATTTTTTTAAAATAATTTATTGAACATTTTTATGCTCCTAAAGTCTAAATCTAAATTCGAACCGGCAGTTCCCGAGTACATTAAACTTAATGTACTATAGAAGGGCAAAAGTGTTTGATACAAGTTTTAAATAAAATAAAAATAGATCTACTAACTATTTACTTCATTGTATAGTAGTAAGACATTTTTTTACAATTTATAAAGTCTTCTAAAAAAGAAACTACTCGTTCTATAATTTTGAATTATATAATTTGTTAACATTTTCAAAAAAAATATATGCTGTCACAACAAATAAACAATGTACGGTAAAAAAGAACGGTTCTCCCATTTAATATATATTAATATATGATACGATCGGATTAAATATTATATTGATTAGCCGTAGAAGTTATATGAAATAAAAATAGAGCTTATAATTCAAATATTCAACATATATTGATTATCGATTCAATTTCGTGTGGGAGATTTATAATATTGTATTTTATGCTGAAATCATACATTCCCGGCCAATATCAAATTTTATTTTTACATTAATTATAAAACTTTTCAGTACGATTTAAAACCAGTGAGACGCACACAATAATATTATGTTGCCCAGATTAACGATTGATTTACGATTAATATAATATTATTTAAAACATACAGATATATCATATAATAATAATTAATATTATTACTGAAGGTACGCGTTTTATTTATAATAATATGTGTAATATACTAATATGCATTGAATATTTGAATATAAAATATTATTACACGTTTATTCAGATTACATATTAATCGATAATAATCTTAATACAATTCGTCATTTCGTCACAATCAAAACAATAAGTCCATAATGCCAGGATATTTATAGGTATATATCTATACTAGCTGATCCCGTGCACTTCGTTGCCCCGTTAAATGTATCAATTCTATATGTCTCAAAGTTTGTTCAATTCGTTATTTAATATTCGGTGTGCGGTGTTCAAAATTAATCTTAACTTTTCCGTTGCCCCGAATAAAAATTCTGATTCGCAACAGTAATCTACCTGCGATAGATCGCGGACCCTGTGCTGTTTGTACGTAAGTGTATGATTTAACTCTAAAGTATCAAAGTTATACCAAGTTTATCGTTTTTACTTAATTTCGCCTAAGATGGATTATTATAATCATTTTATACAAAATCCTATCCTAACCTAACCGTACTAAAATCCGATGAAAAAAAAAACAAATTTAACCCTTAGTAAATTAACCTATCTTCTTCCCAGACGTCTAATCTACCCACAAACATTAATATATATATAACTATATAAATACACGGACTATAACTATACAGACTCTGGAACTACTTATCAGATCTTTTTGTATTTATTATATATATATATATATATATGTATATTGACAAAAAATAATGATACAAATCAAGAACATGCCCGATTAACCAATAGCAACTGAACGGGCCGGGAGCATATAAAATAATACGCGCGCCCGAACTCCAACGCCTATCAACAATACCACTAACACCTAGAACTTAGAAGGGAGAAATTATACGAAAATAGCTGGGTGTGTGGTGGTGTAGTAGTTCAAACAGCAGTGGTCGGGGTCGCCGGGCAATTACTGTAGAACTACGTGATGCTTGTTTTGTAATATGTGTATTTGTGTCTAAATGTGTATCTAGGTAGTGTGTGTGCTTAAAAATAATAGTAACTAATAAAAAAAATGGTAACACGGATTTAGGTAAACATAGGTTGCTGTATAATATATAAATAATTCAAAATAATACACAAAATAAAATATAACTCACAGCAACCGCAAGGTAAAAATTATCTAACAAACAATATGTAGCCCTTCTGGCCCAACAGAGTAATAAAATATGTGACAATTTTGGCCTACTAATAAATATGTATATAATATAATAAATAACAATAAAAAAACTCACAATTTGGTGGAGCACAGTCTGGCCAGCTGGTCCTAGCTATAATAGGAAAAAATTCACACACTCACACAGAAAACTAATGAAAGAGTAAAAATATATAATAGGATAAGTGGCGATTAGCGCCTTGAGCAATATAATTAAAAACGGCGATTCGCGCACGTAATAACGTATAATAAATTTGGCGATTCGCGCCGACCGAAACAATATACACAGCGATTTTCGCCGACAAAAAAACAATATAATATAAAATAAAAAAACAAAACTTATATTAATATAAAAAGTTATGGCGATTAGCGCCTCACAAAAAAGTATTATAATAAATTATAGAAATCAACGGCGATTAGCGCACGTTTTAGTGGGTAACGTTCACGTTGATATTACGGAACGGACTGGTTGCCTGGGCGGCCGTGTTAAAATAATAATACTTCGCGCAGACGGTATGGCGGCAGCGACGATCAACTTAATCTATACTCTATACATTACATAATTCACAAGACACGGTAATTAATACAAAAATAAAACAATACAAAGATAACAATTATAAGTGACTGTGCGTGTGTGTGTGTGTGTCCAGCTATTATTCTAATTTACATATATATTGTTGCGCTGCAACAGCAACCAATATATTATACACCGGTGGATTTTCCTAACATTTTTTTTTTCATACAAACCTTATCCATGAAATACTCTTTCGCTTAAAAAAAAATCAAGAAGATCTAAAAGGAGCTCCAGAGATAAGTAGTACAGAGATTTTCATTTCACATTTTTATAGTTAGATATTAGATTACAATTTATATTTAAAAAGTAAAGCAAATAGTTTTTTTTTTTATTTTTATTATTGTAATAGCTTAAAAACCCATGGCAACCATTTATAAACAAAAATGTCCATCGGAAATCTCAAAATTCCCGTTTGAGCACCTCCCGGGGTTGGTCCTCTCCCTTTTTAAATTAGCCTATCTTTTAAGTTTGACCAAATTACACGCGGTGTAAAAAATTTCATCAAAATCGGTTAAGTGGTTTAGGAGTCCATTGAGGACAAACATTGTGACACGAGATTTATATATATTAAGATAGGTAATATAATGATTAATGAATAAAGTATTATTATTATCTGTATAATTTTATGAGAGTATCTATATTACAAGTAAAAATATTATTTACATAATATGAGAAAAATAATTACCTAAGTAGTATAGGTACTCAGCGGGCCGCCTGTTTACACCTCTCTTTACCTAAAATACATTTAAATATTTAAAATTTAAAGAATTTTTTTTTAAGGTTGGCATATCTTTTTACTATAGATTATAATATTATTTTAATCTTGAAAGTTGGATTTTGATAATCCTACTCAATATTTTACTAAAAACGAAGAAATATTATATTATAATATATACATATAGTCGAAAAAAGATATTTTAAAAATAAACTACATTTACAGATTTTACGACTTTGAATCTCGTTAAATTTTTTGTTTGTAAAAGTCTTTTTTTTTTTTTTTTTTTTTTTTATTGATCTTTAAGCCCGGCATCTATGACCATTAGCTGTTAGTAGGTTGTATGGTAGGGTTTTTTGTTGGTGGGGGTTTACACGTGAGTGATTGTGTTTTGGCAGAATTTCGAATGGGGCACCCGTAGGTTTCTGCCATGTGCCGGAGTGGGGGATGGCGGCACTTGTTCTCCGGACACCGTGACTTGCCCGGAGAAAAATGCCGCCCAGTGGTCGAGGATCGAACCCGAATCGGCAGCGCCGCAGTCGACGCGTTGACCGCTCGGCCACCTCATCCCCCAAAAGTGGTTTACAGAAATATTGAATAATGAATTAATGTGCACGCGTTTATATATCAGTAAGATTACCCATTAGTCATTCATTTTATTTGGAATGTTCTTTCATAAAAAAAAAAAACCAAATTATAATATAATAATGTACTCGTTATAATTATGTTTATTGTTTATGTAAACGTTATTAACTTATTATATTATCATGTACATACTTACTCCATTGTTCTCATAAGTAGGTATGTTTAATATTATGCGCTCTATGTATATCAATCTCTAAACACAGTCGGAATTGTGTATCATAATTTTTTTTTCTTGCTCAAAGTAACAGCAGACGTTAACATTAAAATTTTAATTAAAAAAATAGTTATACGCTCTCGTGTACTTGCAACACTAACGAATCGTATTTGTTCTTGTGCGTGTGCTAAATTGTGCTATAATATAAAAACAAATAATCACATGTTACGTCTATATGTGTAAAATAAAAATATAATATAATATATAGTACTTAGCTATATATAGGATTCGAGGAGTATAGTTTGAAATAGCCTCCCAAACTTAGCCTTAGCCTCCCCCAAAAAAACCTAGGACAAATAATTTTAATATGCTATATTGCAATGGTGTGCTTGTCTTTAATATATTCAGCCCCCCCCCCCCAAGCCAAAAGTTGAAATATGAATTTATACGTACTAATAACCAATATAAATTATTTGATGATTGTTTAATGTCATAATATGACAATAAATAAAAATACAGAATACGGATTGTTAATTTATATAAAAAAAAAATAGGTTTACTATCGTAATACATGCGCATTTGTACTTCATATTTTTACAGTGTATACGCTAATTCACCAAATAGTTAATGGGTATACGACCCCCGTTTACCCTCCAAATGCATACAAAACCACTGATTATTGTAGTTATTATGACTCAACATTTAATAAATGAAATAACGAAAAAAAAAACTAGTTTACTTATGTGTATTTACGTTTTCTATAATTTGGTAGTGATGAAAATTCTCAGCCCTCTACTCCTCGCACGGTTAAACAAGTAATAATATTTCGAAATAAATTCCAAAGAGGGGGAAACTGGACACCTTAAGACTGCAGGTGTCACTGTATTAAACTTTTTTCTATATGGATTTATTTTAGTTCTTACATGGCGTGTAACGAAATAAAAACAAAATTTACGCACTCGGTAATTGAGATAATTTTATGCTATATCGAAAAATATTGGTTATCATGTCTGTGCTTACACGCGCAGTAGGTATAGGTATACACGTCGACATCAGCTGTACACACCGTACTGCGTTTATCTACGAATAATTCCAATCCGTGTCCGGACTACCCTCTAAAAACGTTTGTGCTTTATTTGAAACAACGTTTAAAAAGAACAAACGAACGTGTTGAATTACCCGATTCGACCATCTACAACGCGTTCCTCCTCATTATCGCGTGACCTCGGACTCGAAAAGAAAATCAGTCTGTGCAACAGTCGCGAAGTTCGTAGCGGCCCAAACAACAAGTAACTTTTTAACGGCACTTGACGAGTGTGGACTTTTGCCATGTTGTGTAAGGTCGTGGCAATGCAGGTCATTTTTCAAGAAATTTTCACTGAGTGACAAAAAAAAAAATTTTCTCAAAATAAATAATCAATTATAGTAGGTATAATTATTATTTAATGCTCACCGGTAATGCCACTCACTTGTCGGGCCATGTGGATCGAGGATTTTCGGCAATGGCAGAGGGCACGTCAAGGAGTCGCCATCTGTTGGCGATTTGTCGAATAACTATCCGAACGTTTCCGACGGCAGATCACGCTATGGTTATGCGTCCGGGGAGGCTAATGCGCAAAACAAAACTTTGGACTCGACCGTTATTAATATTATTATGTAACTATAATAATAATAATATTATCGTCATCGGAGAAAAATAAAATATACCTAAAAAGGGTATAAAAATATAATATACCTAACCTGTAACACAATTTGTAATAATATAATAGTAACAGACTTTTAATTGTTCAGAAATATTATATTAAAGGTATTACAAACATTTCAGTATAGGTGCTTACAGCTTACGTGTTTTAAAAATTTTGTTTTTATTAGAACCATATTTTAATTAGTTCAAGTTGATTAAGTTGTACGAACGAAAAAATAATTGATTGTGATTATTAGAGATTGTGTAATCAATAGACGAGTTCGCGTAAAAATTACAAGGTGATAAACTCAACATGTTTAAAGACAGTAATAAAAAAAAATCCGCGAAATATTTTATGAAAATGTAAACCTTATTAGCACACCGGTTAAAAATTAAAATTAAAATCAATTAAGCAAAATATTAAGATACAATGAATTTTAAAGCATAAAAACGTACAAGATTTTAATTGGTTTCTCAAAACGAAATAAATAAATATAACGCTCATATAAAATATAATTATACGTGTATATTAATGTAAGTACACGGAAATCGATAAAAATAACAGTAGATATCATAATAAATTAAGAACAAATATCGTCAAACGGACGATACAGTCGCAAAGTTTTGTAATTATATTTCTTAACTTTTTAAGTCATAACATTAATTTTTTCTGCAAGAAACAAACGTTGTTTGTGGACTTTAAAACCAAAATTAATAAATAAACTGAAATTGCACTCTGCAGAGTGCTTCTAAATTTCAGATCAACGATTATTAGTACAATACAGTATTTTCATATTAATAGGTAATATTCATCATAGTTATCATCATCTTAATTTTGGGTTATTTTAAACAGTCTGAGATATTCATCGAAGAGGATGGAGCACACCCTCATTTACTCGACAATTTCATGTCGACTGGTTGCCGGGATAGTTTTTCAAGTTCTTGAGGAGACAACATTGGCTTGAACACAGTACTAAAATTTGAAAAAAAATAATATCAATACGAATGAATAAATAAACAAATATTCATTTTACATACTCGGTCATATATTTAAGAAATCGGGAGGCATAGAGTCCGGGAGGTTGTACAGAAATACAGTCGGCAGTTTCTGTCTCTCCAGGTGTAACCTTCAATTTGAATAATATCAATCTATAATCTAGGTTTTTGATTATTCGAAAAGGTACTAGTATGTCAATAAATCCAACAAATAGTAATAATCTATCACCATAGACACTTTTAGCAGGTATGCTACCACTTAATGAAGCATGATTTTTATCTGACAAAGTCCAAGCCTCTGCTTGAATACTTTTCTCCCCTAGTGAATCAGCCATCAAACTCTCCCACCTGTCTGTAGCTGCTTTCCTTAAAGCCTCAGTTGTTGAAGTATTTTCATCGGCTTGTGAAGGACTGTCGATGTTATGAACGCCTATTAAAATACTGTAATCCATTACATTAAACTCTTTTAGTATTTCACAATCTTTTTCTATAGTTTTGAGAAGAGCTAAGTGAGTGTCTGGCTTCAAAAATATACCCTTAGGATGAAATTCGTAATTAAAATCTAAATCTTTAAATGTAGGTAATTTTTTTTTTCTTTCATTATCGGAAGCTTTTCTACCTATAGTCGAACCTTTCAGATCAAATTTTTGGTGAATTTTTATGTCAGAAGGTAGTAAATTTTTCATAGATAATAATTTAGTGTATGTTGATTTGCATTGAAAATTATAAAAACCAGAACATTTTGGCAACAGAGATTTCCGATTTTCATTCATATAAGTGGTGTACGTAAAAAGTAACCCTAGTAAACTTATATATTCGTTGTGTTGTACAGTTTTCATGATAAATTTATCGTTTGATGTGAGGTACAATTTTGATTTACTATTACCCGGGTTGGACATTTCATGAAGAGGCGATTTACAAAACGAGGTAACATAATCATTTTCGCCAATGCCAAATAAGTGTCTGAGATAATGGAATGTAGATGGAGCGTATGTAGAATAAGAAAAATCTTGTATATTATTGTTATTAATATCACGCCAATTATAAAACATCTTCATTGAAATGTCCTTAAAATCATCAGGAAATGAATCAGGTACGGGTTGTGTTCTTTTTTCCATTTCATATTTTACTCCCAGTTGTATCGAATCCATAATTTGTTGTGTAGTAAAGATTTCTTCATTGTCATCCACTAGCTTTTGATTAAATTCCATATCAACATTTTTGGCTAAAAGATCTTCGAGTGTTGGTCCAGAGACCGTGATGAATCTTTCAATAATAACATCTAAAACAGTCATAATTCAAATCAGTGTCAAGATATCCATTTAAAAAATTAATATCTAATAAGTAGAGATAAGTTGTGACTTGTGGATGACCTAAATAACACACAACAATTCCCCAAAATAAAATGCTAAAATACCCCAAATAGTTAAAAAAAAAATAACTTTAAAATTGACTCAAAAATCTACTTAAATAAAAAGAGGAAAAAATGAATATTGATTAAAATTATTTTATAACCAGCTTCGTTACACCGTCCTCACTTGGATTGTATTTGATTAATTAACATTAATCAACAAGAAACATTTTTTTTAAAAATAATAATAAAAGGTTCAATGGGGGGGGGGCTTCAGCCCGTAAGCCCCCCCCTCTGCGTATGCCATTGAATCAGCCTATGATAAAAGTGACTGTTACTAAGTATATTTGATGATATTGTGATAAAATTTGAACATTTTATAAATTTTTAACTACAAAATAATTATTACATTTTAAATTTGATACATTTTGTCAAAATCAGAACTTTAAATGCTTATAAAAAAAAATTGTGCATATGTATTGTAGAATATTTTTCGACTACTATTGTAACAATATAATAGGAACCTTGTAATAACTTTTTCAGGCTTTTACCCAACAAATAAAGTTTTATTGACAATTATTGAAAAAAAAACCTAAAAGAAATAAAATCTGACAGTGTCCGCAAACAGCTCAAGAAGAGTCAAAATATTTTCATAATTTTATTTTGTATAGAAAATGAAAATATAAACATTCAGTGGTATTTTCATGTATCTACAATTATTCGTTTTCGAATTACAACAAAATAACAAAATCGCTACATTGGAAATCGAGTAAATATCAAATCTTGTAAAAATATGAACTTCAGACGCTCATAAAAATTTGATTTGCTTGTAGATATTTTTTTTTGGATAAAGGTAGACAAACTTATGAGGAATCTTTTAATACATTTTCAAATCTTAGATTTAAAAAGAAAAATTTTTATGAATTCTTAACTCAAAATAATTAGCTAATTTTCGCAATTTTCCGTATTTTGTCAAGATTTGAACTTTAAATGTTAAAAAAAAAAACTGTGTCTAAGGATTTTAAATATTTTAAATTATTAATTATTAAGCTTTTTTACATAACAAGTTTCATTTACATTTAGAAAAAAAAAAACTAATAAAATTGGAAACTGAAGATGTCCGTTAACAATTCAAAGCCAATCAAAATATTTTCGTGTATGAAAAATCAAATACAAACATCCAGTGAATATTTCATGTATGTAGAGTTACACCAAAAACCATAATCAATTTTGTCGGAAACCGAATTTGCGTAAAATTCCCGTTTTCCCTTAATTTTTATGTTGTTTTTCCAAGTGCTTTTAAGAACTATTGGGAATTATAAATGTTGACCTTCCAAACCCAAATGCACCAACTAGATTCACATTCAAATCGAAGGAGGTACTGTTGAAAAAAATTGAATCAGTTTTACTGCTACCAACGGTGGTGACAGACACAAAAATAAAAAATGAAATAAAAATAATAAAAAACACACATCATTGTAAAATCAATACATTTATCGCTCCTCTCAGAACCTAAAAATATACTATGTCCTTTAATATGAAAAAATTAAAATTGATGTTAATAAACAAAAAATGCATTTATGGGTAATAGTGCCTATAAATGCTAAAAAAGCAAAATAAAATTAGTATAATATTATTCTGAATTAAGGGAGCCTAATGAAACCTAATCTAATGAAACGAATTTCTAGGTATTATCATCTATCTTCACCCTATCTTTACTAATTAACAAATACATGTTGTTAGTACATGACATCGGTCATACAAATTACAATAATTTAAAAATTTAACGTACGTCACACCAGCCCCCCCATTTTCAAAATATTGAAATTTTATTTTTCTTTCTTTTAGTATGCTTTTTGTACGAATTTGTAAGCATTGTTACAGAATTTGTATGAACAAAATGGCTTAGATATATCAAAAACCCGTCGGGGGGTTGGTGAGACGTCACGCCAAACCCCGACATGGATTATTTGAAATTTTTTTTGTACCAATACATTGGCCTCTATTTGTACGTATTTGTACGCTCAAAATAAACATTCGTACGTTCTTCGTTCAGGGGGGATATCGAAAAACCCGTCGGGGGGTGGCGAGACGTCACGCCAGCCCCCGACATGGGTTATTTGAAATTTTTTTTGTACCAATACATTGGCCTCTATTTGTATGTATTTGTACGCGCAAAATAAACATTCGTACGTTCTTCGTTCAGGGGGGATATCGAAAAACCCGTCGGGGGGGTGGCGAGACGTCACGCCAGCCCCCGACATGGGTTATTTGAAATTTCAAATGCATGCAATAAAAGCTCTAAAATTAAAATTGTTTGAACATACAAAGCGTATTTTTGAGACATTTGTAATTTCACAAGTGGATTTATTTGAACATTATGTACGTGGGTATAAATTAGCTTATATATTATTCCAAGAGTACATATAACTTTATTGTTTCATTTAAAAAAACTGTCACGGTCACCAATACAATCTGTACCTATGTATTGTAATATATTAATCTATAGGTATTTGAAAAAATGTTTGATTATACTTAGATACCGACATTTAAAAAAATTAATTAATTACGTAATATTATATTATTCTCCTATTTACCATCTACTCTTATTATGGTCAATGTGTATCCATTAGAGGAGAGGATGGATAATTTCTGATCAAAATGCTGTACTATTTATTATTTCCAATACTTTAATTAATTTTTATTTAGTAAATTTATCTTTAGATTCAAACAAATTGGTGTGGTCATTATCTTATAGGTATTGGCTAGGCACTATCTCCGTGAACTAACATTTTATTAGTATTATTATTGTAAAATATTTTGAAATAAACTTTTAATTTACTTTTAGGCTTCCATTATTTAATATTATTTACTATAGTAATTAAGACAATTTATTATAAGTATGCTGTATGACTGTATGAGTTTGAAAATTATTTTTTATTTTTATAATATATAATAGATTACCTATTATTATTGCTAATGACTGTTACACACGCGCTATCGTATTTTTGAGACTTTTATAATATTTAACACGTATATTTATTTTAACATATTATAAGTGAGTAGTTTTTAAAATAGTCCAGTACCAGGACTACAGATAACGTTTTTGTTTCTACGCCCAAAATTCAAAGACCTTACGTTGTGTTTAATTACGACATTTTAAAATATATTAGGTATACACAAATGTTTTTGTATAATTTTGTTAAACACAGCTTCAAAATGCATTGCACTTGTTTACTAGATTATTCCCATAGTCTTAACCCCAATATTTTGGTTTTTGATCTCGCCGCACTGAAAGGTGCATTATTATCGTAAATATATTTCATAATAAAATTGTATCATGCATAGGTATAATACATAATTTGCACATGTGCCTATAATGGTTGGACTATACCTAGTTTTTATGTATTTAAATAAATTAAATTCACATACAACCCAAATAAATAAATTGTTTTGTTTAATGTTTATACATTGTGATTTTTTAAGAATGTTCACTTTTTTATGCTTATAAATAAAGCATATTATATCTAAACCAAAACTCGAACGAGTAGTTTTTCAGTTATAATATACACGTTATACTGTTTTTTTTTAAATTTTATTTTTATGGATTATTATCCTTGCCCCTTGTTATAAACATATTTACATATTAGTTATTACTATAATAACTCAGAAATTAGGCACCTAGGTACTCAATAAGTAGTAAGTATGGTTTTGTTCCTTCTGAGCACCTTTTTTACAGGGAGATTTACATACTTCACCGTTCATTTCTGAACACTTGTTTTACAGAGAGATTTTTTACAGGGATATTTCATCAGTTTAAGTGGAAAATGTCTACATACTCCACCGTGTTCTACCGTTTCTGAACACCTTTTTTAGTAGTATACGATAAACTAATGATTGAAAATCGTTTGAGCATTTTTTAAAATTCATTTTTGAAAAATAGAAATAACTTATAAAACAATTTAATAAAACTTTGAGAAAATAAAATATAATGAAACACCACTTGACTATAAACGACGGGTCATTAGTAACTGATAATTTTAAAACATGATTTAACAAATGGTATAGTATGAAGCGGTTTCACAATTACAACTGTACATAATAAAAAAAAAAAAAAAAAAGGTGTGTAAGTGGATGTCGCTCTGCTGTACAGTAGGTTACAAGTGGGTCACTGTATAATGGATGCTATTAAATTTGAATTCAATGATATAATATCATTGTATAAGAAAAACGATTCTGAGCGAAGACGGTATGTCAGTCTAGGTTTAAGATAAATTAAATACAAATCTATGGTATTAAAAAAAAATTGACCTATAATAAATTCCAAATTAATCATATCACATTATCACAATATCCATTAGGTACTTATAACACGTTATACATCAACATCAATAACAAACCCTGATACTATCATCGATATATAATAATACACTTTAGAAGTTTCAAGTAGGTACCCCGTACCCACGAATAATATTATATAATCACAACAAAATAACTAGGTTTTTTAATATGAAATTTCGTCCAAATTTGAACATAAAATGACTATAAAAATAAACTGTGATTGTATATTTTTTAGATTTTTCGGTAAGATAATTAACTACTTACGTGGAATCTTGTTTTAAATGTTCAATCCTTAGCTATAAAAACTGAACATTTTATAACTTATTAATTACGATGATTAATAAATTTCGAGATTTTGAAAAATTCTGTCAAAATTCGATGTTTAAATGCTTATAAAAAAAAATTGTGCCAATGTATTTTTAATATTTTTCAACTGATATTGTAACAATATATCAGGAGCCTTGTATTAAATTTTTACACTTTTTGGTCCAACAGATAAAACTTTATTGATATTCAAAGAAAAAAAAACTTAAAAAAAATTGAACGCTGTAAATGTCCATAAACAGCTCAAAAAGAGTCAAAATATTTTCAAAATTGTATGGTGTATAGAAAATGCTAATTTAAACATTCAGTGAAATTTTCATGTATCTACAGTTGTTCGTTTTTGAATTGCAACAAAATAAGGAAATCGCTACATGAGTAATCGAGTGAAAATCCAATATTTTGAAAATGGGGGGGCTGGTGTGACGTACGTAAAAATTTATCCTTAACATGTTTTTTTATTTTTCTAAGGTTCTAATAATGTAGTACAAATCAGTGTCAAGATATCCATTAATAAAATTAATATCTAATAAGTAGAGATAAGTTGTGGATGACCTAAATAACACACAACAATTCCCTAAAATAAAATGCAAATATACCCCAAATAGTTAAAAAAAAAATAACTTTAAAATTGACTCAAAAATCTACTTAAATAAAAAGAGGAAAAAATGAATATTGATTAAAATTATTTTATAACCAGCTTGGTTATACTGTCCTCACTTGGATTGTATTTGATTAATTTTTTTTTTTCTATAAATGTCAATAAAATATTATTTATCTGGTCAAAAAGCTTAAAAATATAAAACGTAAGTTTTTATTATAACTAAAATATTAACGATACATAGGCATTATGGTTATTTTGTATTAGCATTTAAAGTTCAAATTTCGTCATAACCTAGGGCTGACGGTATTGAAAATAATTTTTGGTACTACGGTATTGATTTCAATACCGGTTTGAAACGGTATACCGAAATAATAAATAAAATCTAACTAGTAACGATATTTTTTACTTTAATATTGTTTCACATTATATGCCTACTTTATTTTATACTATAATATATAATATTATAATCTATATTAGTGCCTTCGATACTAGAAAATTTAGACTGTTTTTTACGGTATACCGTTCATTCGATTTTTACGGTATACCGTTTACCAAAATAATTTTAAAATACCGGTTTTCAGTTGAAACTTGATAAATATATTTTTATTTAAAATAATAATTATAGGTTCAATGGAGGGGGTCTTCAGCCAGTTAGCCCCCCCCCCTGCGTATGCCATTGAGTCAGCCTATAATATAAGTGACTATTATTAAGTATATTTGATAATATTATTGTGAATAAACTATAAAGTAATTTATATATAAAATATTTACGTGCAACCTTGTTTTAAATTTTCAATCATTAACTATAAAGTTGAACATTTTATACATTTTTAACTACAAAATAATTATTCAATTTTAAATTTGATAAATTTTGTCTTTTAATATTTTTCATCTGCCTTTGAAACAATATACTTGGAGTCTTCTATTAAATTTTTAAGCTTTTTAATCAACAAATAAAATTGTATTGATATTTTTAGAAAAAAAACTAAAAAAAATGGAAAATGAAAATGTCTCTAAACAGTTCAAAATATATCAAAATGTTTTGAAAATTTTATCGTGTATAGAAAATAAAAATATAAACATCCAGTGAAAATTGCATGTATCTACGGTCATTTGTTTTAAAGTTACACGAAAAACCAAATTAATTTTGTGAAAAATCGATTTTGCGTAAAAATTCCCGTTTTTTCTTGATTTTTCTTTTATTTTCACGGCGCTTTTGAAAACTACTGAGAATTTTTACTTTTGACCCAACAAAGTACCAACTAGATTCACTTTCCTATCAGAAAAGCTACTGTTGAAGAAAATCCAAACACTTTTACTGTCCTAAAACGTGATGACAGACACAAAAAAAAAATAAAAATAATAAAAATAATAAAAATAAAAAAAAACGCATCATTGTAAAATCAATACATTCATTGTTTCACTCAGAATCTAAAATAAGTACTAAAAAGGTTCAGGTTATGATCTACATTTCTAATCTGTAATTTGTAATATTATTAATTGACTGTACTGCGAATTATTCGTGGTCTTAGTTTTTCGATATTAATAAGACTCTTTGTGCTAAGAAGTAAGAGAATGTTTTAATTTATAACATCAATAAATACCTCGTTGAAAAAATAATCATCACCCGCTGTCCCCCCAAAAAAATTTATGGCACACTCCCCTTTCTGGAAAACACTACAATATGTGAGGTAACCAATACTATATTTAAGTAATAGTATAGTATATTTAAATTGTCTGTTAAGTAATATTGAATTTAGCTTTCGATTTTTTTTTAACAATTTATAAATACTATAGCATAATGAGTACATACTAATACAGTCTACTATATTATTGAAATAGTTTGTGTATTACTAATCATACCGTGTCTTAAGGTAGATAAGGTAAGTTCAATTATTTAGCAGACTATTTTAACGTAAATGATATCCATAGTTGAAAGCCATAAAATTAATAATTATATCACAACTTTTAGAGCCGTTTTTTATACGTTTATTTTGCACGGAGTTTGTCGGAGTTTACATCTCACATAATATTTTGAAACATTATGATATTAGATGATTATTTCATATTTGAACATAATAATTGTATCTATAGTGTCATAATACAAACTACATACTTTTTTCTTCTGTCTCTGTATTGCTTGTTACTGTTGAAATTATCGCGAGATAAGACACTAAGAAAATTATAAGTCCTTTGGAAAATGTAGACGAATTAATCATCATTGTTAGATTTGAAAGCACTATTTTGAACATAGTTACTTCTTCACCGTACATAAACGAATAAAGTTCCTTTACAGTCGGGTAAAAATATAGGTTGTAGTCCGTAGAAATAAAATGAAGCAAAACCTGTGAACTATCAACGCGTAAGAACCAATCAGTGTTGCACAACTGAATAAACCATTTTAATTCTTCATATTTATGTTCAATAACATCGTATTTGTTAGCAACGAGCAGGTGGTCTTTATATTCTTATGAAAACAGTTTAGGTCTTATTCAAACCAAATAAATAAATTATCACTGTAACCAATTGGTTTAACTAGAGAGCCTCTAGCTTTTACAAAACGCGTCTCCAATGTTGTATATACACATGTAGGTATGCAATATTTTATAACATGAACGCCGTCAAACATTTTAATAATAACAATATTATTATTATCAGACTGCGTCTTGAATAGGAATTTAGTCATACTCCATTTGAACCCGAATTTTTTCAGAACCTCATACTCTCATGAACTATGATGTATTATAAATTATAATATAATATAATTTGATTTAAATCAATCGGACAGACATTTTAGCTATGGCACTGTGGTGGGTGTATTTTGTACGGTTTTTTTAAAAGTACATGGTTTAGTATACACACAGACTGCACTCTTAATCAAAGTACAATATAAGTATCAATTAAGTTTAAGATTAACCCAAATTATACCATGCAGACTCCTGACATATTTCAGTGTTAATTATTTTGGTCATCAGTTCCACGGTTGCGGTCGCAATTTTGTACTAATTATTTGCTTTTAGAGGGGCGTGTTTGAATTTAAACATTTCAAACCATTACTAAAATATAAAAACCTGTAGGTACACTCGATTCCATCTCATAAGCTCTGCGGCCAGGATCTAATATGAGACTATGATTACACTAAATAATATTATTAACTCTACGATGCACGACGGTCGTGAACGTGTATTTTCATATTCCAACTCCGTGGTTTTTCCGGCACGACGTGATCTGGCTAGCGCGTTAGATTGCATGCGTGGCCGTTTTTATATTATACGAAACCCTCTTCTTATACATCCTGTTCTACCCACCGGTGCGTCAGAGGTAGTGGCGGCAGCCGATCCTGGGCTGTTGTAATGTACTAATAAATTCGGCACTGGGAGGGAGGCGCAGCAGAGGGACTTACGCGTATAATAATACGAATTTCGGGCACCTGGTGAACGGAGGGTGGAAGGGGTGACGTTTATTGGCTGCGTATACAAAAGTTATGGTCGAGAATTGTGAAAGACTGAGAGAGAGAGAGAGAGAGAGGGATGTATATAGATATGTAGAGAGAGCGAGAAGGAGAGAGACGCGTTGTCGCCGGTCGCAACTATTATACCACGACGAGGGTCGGCGCGGTGGCAGGGTGCATTTTAGGGACGTGACGCGGGCAACAACGGTTGCAGTCGGCGGCAAATCAAGACGATTCCTAAGCAAGTCACCGTCGTCGTAGTCGTCGTCGTCGTCTATATACGCGTCCCACACCCCCGCAGTGTATATATACTCTCGCTGACTTCTATGTATACGCATATAATATGAGTGTATATATGTATATAAATGTATACGCGACTCGGAGACGACCATCGCGAGCACCCAGAACAGTATATATATATATGTGTGTATATATACACGTTTCCAACGTAAACGGCACATTGGGCGAGTGGGAGGGAGTGCGGGTGGAGGATAAACCCTTCACCCCACCGGCGCTGCTAGCACGCCGAAAGGATGTAATAATTTCGGATTAAACTTTAATTGAGCTCTCTCTCTTTCACTCTCTGCCACCACGCGGCCGCTCTCGTTCAGGCGACTGATGTACGTGTACATCGCACACACAAACATGTATATATACACCTATTATTATTATATATTATATTATATATAGGTACAAGCTCAACTACACGCGCGCGATATGTATAATATATAATAATACACAAAACACGTCTCGTTCCCTTTTATATTATACATTCTTATCACCGACGTATATTCGCTAGTGTATATATGTGTGTGCGCGTGCATTACGACTACATCTCTCCGCGTATAATACTGTCGTTCGTATGAAGCCGACGCCTTCCGTCGTAACCGTACATATAACAAATATACACCTATTATGTATGTATATATGTGTATGTGTGTGTGTGTGTGTGTGTGTGTGTGTGTGTGTGTGTGTGTGTGTGTGTGTGTGGGACATAAATAAGCGGCACTTGCTGTTTGACGGTTTTAATCGGGCCAGCGAATTTTCTCCGTTAGCCCTCATCTAACCAGACCTATACCTACATAATATAACCTATAATAACCTACACCGCGGTTCCGCAAACGTGTAACAATAATATGCCTTTCGGAAACAAGCCAGACCTAAATTTATCACTTCTATCAGGATTTGTTACGTGTTAGGGGTCACCCTGTCAGTCATCGCAGAATCCTTAGAGCAGAAACATCAAATAAGCGACGAGTCGACGGACACTTCAATCGAAACTAGGTTTTATAATTGTTATCGTACTGGACGTTCGTAAAGTGCGCCGCCAGACGGTCGTCCAGACTGACGTTATCATTGATATTTAGACATTAATAATATGTACCACGTATATATATATATATATACGCTGCAGACACACGCACACCCATACACCGGCAAACGGATTAAGTTAACCAATTCCGCGTAGTGTTATCTGATTCAAAGCGTATATTATGTATATATATATATATATATCGGAGACATAAAGTTTGTTAAAAATACTTTGAGTGGGAGTATTCCAGTTTTTCTCAGGAGTATAGCTGCGGGAGAGTGAAAGAAAGGGTTTGGCTGTGTTTTTTAATTTCTCTGGAAGATTGTAGACAATTTATTGATATTGCAGTTTCGGGAGCTCGCTTTTAGTTTACTGTTATTGGAGCGGAGCCGTCGGGCGAGTGTACACACCACGACCACGCGCGAGTATACGAAAGACAGACGAAAAAAATAAATATATAATACAAGACGGGCATTGCGGCGGGAAGGAGAGAAAAGCCAGCTCTTCGAGCTCGTCGTTATAACACAACAGCCGAACGGCGGAAGAGGACTATATAATACAATAATATAATAATACATTGCGAGGGGTACAACATGTATACACTGTATCTGTGTTTAACAAAGAGAAGAAATATATATACGTGTATATGCTATTGTTTAATTGCATCACTGGCAAACGAGTCCCCCGGCGTAGGCAACACTTTTTAAAGATATGACTATAATAAAAATTCGCGGGTTTAGCGAGTCGGATGAGCTTGGTTGGGCTCGTTTTTCGAGCAAAAATAATTGTAACGACCGCAGGCACTGGGCTGATTAAGATAATAGCCGGGGCAAAAAGTTTACACCACTATATACCCCGTCATCCAACACACCCCCGCCACCTCCGCTGTCCGCAAATTTCCGTCGCCTACCCCCTCCCCCCACACACTCCCGACCATCACCCGCGAAATGATTGTTATAATTATTGTGCGCCGATAATCTCCGAAGAGGAACAACAGAGAGCTAACTCCTTAGTCCTTATATATATATACATATACCCGTATAAGAGTATATAAGACCACAATCGTTAATTACCGCTAGCGGTTGTTAAATGGCGCATTAAATACATATAACCGTTCTTTAGGCCATGCTGTGGTGGTGTACTTTGCCAGAAAATTCTCGAAAAACAGCAAACGAAAAAACTAAATAATAAAAACGAACGCGTTTATTTATGGTTCACTAGTACGTTAATGTTGTCTACTTAACTACCGTGTTTAATACCGTGTCCGATGACGCGGCCGCGACGGGTGTGCAGCGTCGGGACTTGTGGTGTGCGTGCAGCGAGGGTGGGTAAGGAGCGTTGGCGTATAACACTCGAAAGAAACTTCCGTCCCTTACTGCACCACCCAATAAACATTATTAGGTATATAATATTATTATGTGTTTACTGTTTATGCTGTATACGCAGTAAACCATAAAAACCTATACGTTCTCGGTCGCCCGTTCATGAGCGTGTCGTATTTATGATTCGATTAAAATTGTTCACGTTGCATCATATTAAGATTTTAATCCGATCGAAGAGCGTAAAATAAACACCATTATTATAATACCCACGGTAGGCCATATAATGGTAGATTTCTATAGTATTGTATATATCTATTGGCCTAAGGATGAAGTTTCAACGTAGCGAGAGAACTATGGCGTTACTCCGTAACGAGCATCGTCTATGATATTATATTGTGTGCGATAATATAATATTATGAACATCGTCTATATTGTTATACTTAAATATCAAAATTAAAATATCAAACCCCTGGATGTATTTTTGTCGTACCATTAATTTACAGTTTAGGATATTTTATAGTGTAAGTACTTCTGTAAAGGAATTGTTGGTCTAATGATCATTTAAACTATAATCGCTGCACATAACACAATATTATAATGGCCCGTTGAAAAATGCATGGTGTATGCTGCAAGGGCATAAACTGGATGAAAAGTAAGCAAATGCCTACCTCGAAGTCTTCAATAGAATATTAGCACGTCACAACGATTATTGTATATGACAAAGGCGATCGATGATAATATACTGTTGAAGTTCTAATAAGCACCGCAGTTTGCAATGGTTAAAATCTCTTACAGCATATATGTGAGTACCTATAACGGACAATTTATTCTCTAACTTATTTTCAGAAAGATAACATAATATAAGAATTGAGTACCTAACATATTATTCTTAATACATTAGAGACGTCCCGGCACTTAAATATATAAAATGTACACCGTAGGTTAACCTATATTTGGTAATAATTAGTAGTCGGAGTTTTAAAGTTTCAAAAATATTTGAACTAAGAAAATAATATAATATTGTCGGTGTCATTCAAGGAAAAAGTGTTTTACGTGATTACATTTTGAGTCAAGTTTTAAAATTCCGTTAAGTTGTCGATAACGGCGAGAACGGTGGACATTATGGGAGCACTGACGGAAAACTTGAACAAAGACTGAATTCGTTTTGTAATTAGGTGAATTTTAATTAAACATTCCTGAATGTATTGGGGGTGATGTGAATGACGTCCGAAACGATTGTCCGGAACGAAGTTCGACGGTTACGTAATTGAAAGTTTTCGGACAGACTGAGAAGCGTCGACTAGTCGTTACTTGGAACATGAGTCGGTCTGTATTGTTTTTATTAAATTATAAGCATAAAATAGTTTTTTTTTATGTACAAAGAAAAAATAAGTAAAATTGCATCAACGAATAAAATGTACAAAGATAAAAGTTTTTAATTAAAATTTGTCTTGTGTCGTTATTGTATCGAATAATATAATCATTTCAAACAGTTTACGATAAATGAACATATGACACAAAATGAATTATGCTATATTTTATTCTCGTCGTTTTCGAAATAAGATCCCACAGCCATAAGTTAATATTATCTTTACAAATTTTAAAATGTGTATGGCGCATAACAACACTCGATTTTATTGAAATTTTTTTAATTTAATATTGTAGCTGTGTTGTATCAAATTTGTGTTTGATCATCATAATACTTAAAATATTATAATGTTAGTTCGAATAATAATTTATTGAAACTGTTTAATATTTAAGACATTTTTTTTCTCAGTAAGCAGTATAGCACTTTTCATTGAAAAGATATGTGTAAACCTCGTTTGAATTTCACCAATAAAATTGAGTATTATCATAATATACGTTATTATAAAGTGCATTATTTATTCGAGCGATAAACGAGTATAATGCATTTTTATTATATTGGCAGCTCTTCGAAAGCAATAGTTAATCCAGAAGCTATAAATACATCAGGTTTCTATATATATTTTGACACATATCTATTGGATTTCTGTAATTTTGGGGCTCAACGTCAACCGCTAAGTGGCCGGTAAAGTATTATCGTAAAGATTACCGAGATAACTTTACAAGAATATCGACTGTACATGTATATATACGTAATATAATAACAAATCTTTAGTTATATACTTAGTTATCTTATATATATAAATATAATACCAAACGGGAGACATTGTACGAAAACTCAAAATTTCACTCGACCATGTAAGCATATGCGAAGACTTATTTCTGGTTACATGTAACAAACCACTAACTGAAAAATAAACCACAAACCTATCCAAGGAGTTTTCATGACTTTATAGTTTATATATATTATTATGTTTGTTACCGGTTGTATCATTATTTTCAATTAAAACGGACTATTTCAATATAATATTTACAATTTGGTTTCCCGAGAATATAAAACATGGATTAAAATAGGATAACTACATTTATTGTTAAATAAATAATATATTTGTGTGATACGATGAATTATGTACCAATACAATTGAGCCTATCAAATTTTTTTTTTGAATATAGAATATTAGTGATAATTGACACAATTCACCTGTTCATCAGTGATTGAAAAAAAAATCAAATAGCAAAGTGGGTAATAAGAAAAACTAACTTAATTTTTTTTCTCTCAAAAATCTTATAAATTATACATTTTTTATGCTATGCATTATATAATACCAAACCAAAAGTACGTTTTATATAATATTAGGGTTTTTTTATAAATTTAATTATGTGCCTTAGGATCTCTTAAAATGATATTATTATGCTTGTTTTTGCGTCACTGAAGATTGTGAAGCTAATGAGTTTCAGTGGCCGAGTGTACGCTGTTTCTCCCTCAAAAACCCAGTTAAACACTAAAATCCCATAATTTTATTTGTTTGTTTAATTTGTTTTTATTTTTGCGAAGGAAATGAGACATTTTTGTATAAACAAATTAAAAATAAAGGTGGATTTGGGAATTCTGTGGGTGGGAAGGGGAGTGACAATCGCGAGTGGTAGGGCGAGTGACGTTTTTATTTCCTCGGCCGTATAATTAATTCCTTGTTCCGTGTCCGAAAAGTTGGCGGAGACGCGCGTAGCAAGAAACGGCGTACGTATTGGTCGTTTCAAAGTTGAAACGTCGCCATAAATTGTCGGCTTTATTTCGTCAACTTTCGTTCGTTAAAACTTTTTTCCCTCTGCCTAACCTCATCTCACCCTTCCCTTCCAGATATTACATTTGCAACCGTCACTAAATTACTGGAAAACTTGTCCGCAATTCAGAAAACGTCGTACCAAACCAACAACAAATTGAACGAATTTCGACAAAAAAATCACACATGCCTTGTTCTGTGTATATTTGTTTTCATCGTATATAATAATATATAAGCCGTATTTTGCCATATGACAGACACATAATATATTATGCATGAGCGTGTACACACAGAGACAGATTTACATGATTACCACCTCTATCCACGAGTGATTATAATTTTATCATAAGAATATATACATATTTATACATACTTTTAAGTAACATAATAATGTTTTAAACAGACTTAAAAATCAGACAGTTAATGGTTATTCAAGTTCCCAACAATCAATTATCACAAAAAAACAAATGGTCAAAATACGATATTTGGTGATATTGCAAACATTCTAAAATTGTTTTTGGAATTTAAAATGCATAAAAAATATTACAAAAAACAATGAGGAGACAAATCGTAAAAATTATAAACACATGCATAGTAAAATATTATGTAGATTGTAAAGTTTATACTATTTATAACAGCTATGATCATAAAAAGTGAAATTAATGAAAAACAATTACAATTTTTAAGTTTATTTTATTGATCTATTACACTTTTTGTTGAATTTGTTTAAAATAGGGTAGATAGAATATTTAACGAGGAAAACTTGATATTAAAAATATCAGAAAAGTAATTGTATTAAAAAATACAAATTTGGACAAAATGGGATTGTGCCATTTTACGTCTTACCCTAGTTTCTCTTATCTAATTTTATTGATAGAATGATATAGATACAATAGGTAAAAACCACAATTTTATTGTACAATAATTATATAAACACAATTAAAATATTTTATTATTTGATATTGTATATTGGGACATTGGGGAATTGGTTGGTGGTATATTGTGTTATCTTAAAAAAATGAATATCACATAGTTTCCACACATTATAATAAATTAACTGATATAATAAAAAATATTTTTTTATAGGTAGGTATACTGAATAATCATAAAAAACAAATTATTCATAAGCAAATATGTAATCTGTAATTAAGTACGATATTGCTTATTTTCTAATTATAAGGGGGGCTTTAACTTCAAATAAATTATTTCGGGGAGACTAAGCCCCCGTAAGCCCCTCCTCCGATCACCACCAATGCAAACCACTGGAATGATTTTAGCGTCATCCGCCGAGACTCGAAGTGGGATAATATGATGATATCATATATAATCATATAGGTAGGTATATAACTTTGACCCGAAAATAGACACTCACAGGCTTTGACCGAAAAACAGTTTTTGGTTAATTTTTTGCGAATCGGCTGACACCATCTATCGCGGGGATGCTTCGCAGTAGGCGGCCACCTCATACGCGCATCGCGATGCACAAGACAGAGGAAGCTGACACCCGAGGTATATTTACGATACGGGTTACACAATTTTTGTGCGGCCGGAGCGCGAGATAAGAACGAGCAGGAGAGAAAAAAAAGGTACTCGGGCGGGAAACATCCTCCTAAAACACCGTCACGTGGAGTGGTTGGAGGTGGGGAACGGCAGGGGGACGGCCGTATCGAGGGTAAATGTATATACATACATATATATATATTCGCGTGTGCGGGGGCGAAAGGGACCTGAGTACAACACGTGCGCCCGCGCGTGCGGGTGTGCGTGAGTATCGCTATGGAAAGTGTGACGGGGTGGCGGTGGTGCTTGGGGTGGTGGCGCATGCACGCGGCCCAGGTCCTAAAGCCTCGAAGGACATAACAATAAAAAATAATGTACCGCATAAATCTGTCTAAATTTGACGATTTTATTAGTGGCAATAATGCCGGAGTGATATCCCGGGCGTCGAGCATAAAAAGAAATAGCTGCGTTCTCTCGGGTCGTCGGCCGGCGGGCGGTGGTCGGGTGGCGGCGAAACGGGCCGGGGGTGGAGGAAAAATGTATAAATACGATGAAAAATCCCGACAAGGGAAAGCTGGATTTGGCTATTACATCAGTGCGGAGAGCGAGCGGCGTGGCGGGCGAGTTGTGTTGCTGCAGCGGAGGCGCGCACACACACGCACGCACACGAACACCGACATGAGAAAAAGAGAAATATTAGCGCGACGAAACCGATAATTCTGCAGGCAAGGAAGTTTGTTTCATTATTTTTTATGATGCCTTTAAAATACATAAATACGTAATGTTTTTCTCCTCCCCGCCGCTGTTCGCAACGTTTTACGTTGCTTTTCCTCTCCTATCCATTTTTTTCCTTCTTTTTTTTTGTTCTTTTATTTATTTCTTACTTTGTGTTACGCGCGCGAAAACGTATACTCCTTACGGCGCCGCGCGGAAAAATACGCGTTATTCAATTGCCAACCAACAGCACTGCCGCCGTCGCCGGCTCCGAGACTTGATTAAAACGGCAGAGTCGACTTCAACAAAACGTGTTTATGAACTTTACGACCAGACGGTATATATAGCAGCTGACATGATTTGCAATTCGCCTATAGAATCTACGAGTAGTACCTATATAATATTATTATTATATTTCGTACAGCTGCGCCGCTCTATAGCCGCTGTATGTAGATATACACGTCATAATATTATTAGAGGCAACAGCCAACAACACCGATCTCATATTATGTTGGTCAAACTGTATTCAACTTTTTGTAGAGACTACACTATCAACAGCAGTTCAGAAATTATTTTTTTTTATATATATCTACCTATTGGGAAGTTTAAAAAACTTAATTTATTTTCATGATTTTTTATAGTTTGAAACTGAACTTAATTTTTTTTTAATAAAAATTTTAATTTCAAATAAATATTTGAAATAAAAAAAACTAAGTTCACCAGCCCCCAATATGACTATAAAAGCTTTTGTTGTACAGAAAACTTTCTACAAGCAATCGCACATCAAAGAACCTGTAGAATATTATAATTATTATTACTACTACCAAATAATATGTTATATTAAACATGCAGTATAGGAGGTATACCTATTACCTATACTCATACAAAATTAACATTTAGTTCGGTTTCACGATTCAACCTTCAGACTTACTTTTATCATTGAATAATACTGCAAAACATTAAAACAAAAATATGACAATAATATGTTAACATTAAAATACCACGTAAATAAGTTATAGATATCTACTATTTGAAGAAGCCCAAGACGCAGAATCGATGATGCACGTTTTGGAAATATAATACATTCCGAACTCAAATAAACGATAGAAGCAACAACATTTTAAAAATACAACACTCTTCGTAGATTTAATTGTAGGTACTTATTTATCAGAAGAACACACTGTAGTGTCCCACACACTTACATATGATATATTATAATGTTGTACTGACCCTCATAAGATATTTTCCTTCAGCTTAATGAAAAATAGTTGTTTATTAAATTAATACACTGCAAGTTACAAATGTAATTGTTCAAGTCATGTGGCATGAAGGTGCTTAGGATTCTACAACTATAGTTTACCTGCAAATGTAAGTACTGTAGACTCCATTACAAAAATGTCAAATGGTGTTTCCATTCCTCTTTCTCAAGAACTTCAATGGTTTCCTGGATTCCTAAGTATTGGCCGGGTGGACCTTTTTTTGCCCATAATCGAACATTTAGTTTTTGCCCAAATGACATTTTTTTCCAAAACTCAAAAAAGGATTTCATCATAAATGAAAAAACAATTTTGGTTACAACTACAGACTGCTAGTGCGTGTGATACGAGTCATGTGGAATTAATCGACCTCGGCCAATATCCTTGTTAGTTGTTTTTGGTATATATTATGCATGTTTTAAGAAGCCGTACTTTTCGGTACATTTTTCCAGGAATTGCAAAAGTAGTTATGTGACAAACACATTTTTAATAGAAACCTTGAATGTGCGAATTGCATGTAGTGGATTTCTAAACCAGAAATACTAATATCTAAATTGAATATTATACGATATTAGGTCATTGATCCTTCGGTCAACCGCCCAGCTTAAGTTGCACAATGATATACTTCATATTTTACTAAGGTGAACTCATCGGTGAAATTCAAATCGTAATTTGTAAAAATGTTTAAGTTCCTAATATTTATAGTGATTAAATGCGTGAGTCTATAACAGTAGTAGCCAGTATCTATGTGTACAATATATAGCAAATTTGCGTTCAATAGAATCAATTTACTATTTTATGAGAGTGAATTTATCAATTAATTATCAAACTTAAATTACTAGGGGCTCACGTTCATAATCTGAGTGGACCGTATACATATAATGTCATTTTGGTATATAATTTTTCGTTCTTAGTTAGTTAGAAGTTTCTTTTATTTCGAACAAAATCGCCGGTAATGAAAAATAGGTAATACGCGAACATTTTATTATATCCATAATAATATTTCTAACGTGTATATTATTATAATATGAATACTGATGTAGTTGAAATGGTTGCTAGACCAAGGATCATATTATTATATCGTCATGTGACATACAATAACGATAATAATATAATATATGTATATTTATGAAACATGACTTCAGAAGATTATTATTGCCTTAAACAGCTATTATAATAATACAGTCTTCGTTGTTACTTTTAGTATTTTTTTGATTTATGCATAAACTAGAAACGAAGAAAAAATATAGATTTATATTTTCGTGTTTCTTAAAAATAGCTAATTTAATAGATCTTATCTACCTATGTCGACTATGTGAATATTAAAATAGGTATTGTTATTGATTTCTGCCAAGTTCTTATATTATTTAAATACTTTTGTTATTTTATGAAAATACTATACAGAAGGTTACTCACCCAATACCAAATACAGAAATGATTAAAAGTTTCAAATCGATCGCACTGCCTGTTTAATGATAAATTATATAGATGTACAACAGTATTGTTATTATAAAAACATATCGAAAAAGTATTAAGTTTCGAGTGTCCTATACATGACCCGATATATATTATATTATATTTATATCGCATAGATATCATATTATAATAGGTCATTGGCGACGTTGTTATCGGAGGAAACGCGTGTAATATACATGTCAAATTTTCAAATCAACCGTTGTAAACTTCACTAACAGTGATATACAAATATGGGCCTTGGTCGTAAAGCGCTGTATCCAATCGTCCGAACGTTTACGAGCATAATAAATTATCGTTTTTCGTTTTTTTCTTTTTTTGTTAAACCGTAAAGCATATTTTACAACTATACAATCGATCGCGAAATATTTCAAAATACTATTGACGTTTATCTGTTTCAATAGTCGCATTTAACGTCAATAAAATATATATTATACTAATTCAACCGCCACAATAAACAATATTCGTGTGCATACTTTTACATTTAATTAACAATAACTATATAATATACATACTCAAACACATATTATTCACTCATGATTTATATTTTTAAAGTTTTTTTCTTTTAAAACGTATAAATGGTAATAATTTATAAAAAAAACACCTATAAATTATAGGCATACCTATATACATGTGAGAAGTTACAGGTTTATAGATGCATAATTTATAGGACCAAACGGCCGCACAGCGCCGAATCGAAAAGTAAAAATTAACCCTGAATTAGTTACATGCCTTTTACCAATGTACCATGCTGGTTATTACCATGTTATTACCTGTGTGTACTACGCAGGTACTGTACCTAGCTATCTATAATTACTAAAGACTCGTGTATAATTATAGAAATTAAATTTTTGATAAATCCCTGTAAAATGTATACAGAGATTTTAAGAATTAAAATATTATGGACAATAAGTAAACATACTTATATTAGATATACAGACTTTGCAAACATTTCCTGAATAATTTAAAAATATATACCATGAAACGACATTTACTGTATACGGCTGCAGGTAAAATATGTAATATGTATGATATATTCAAATGTATCACTACGATAGATTATGCACGAATCTCACGAGGGTAGGTATCATAATTTGATGGGAATATCAAAATGCACGTGTCTATGCGATGTTGACCACGACGAGGTGTGTAACAATAATAACAATAGTGTCCAAAACATGATAACCGTGGTGAAAATTGACATTGGGTCGAATCGCGATGGTCGCGACGAAATCGAATTCTCACGTTCGTCTGTCGGTTTGTATATTACACGATTCGTATAATATATATCTATAAGTTCGCGGTTGACGAATTTGACTATCAGCAGAATTTCGACTTTCAGATGTGTATAGTGTATTCGACGTGCTGCTGTCATAAAATATAATACATATTATACCAATCTGTATTATTAGAGAGCGGACATTGTATATATATTTCAACGGACCGATGCGAAGACCGCGATATTTTACACTTGGCCGCACTCGTCCGGTCCGAGTCCAACGAACGTTTGAAATTTAATTTTTTCTTCGTCCTCATTTCTATTTTGCCCGGATATATTATATAGCGTGTTTTTAATCCGAACCCCGCTCGGCCATATAATAATTTATCAGTGTTCGTGACAAAAGCATTGTTTTCCCGTCCGGCGGCGACGTCGACGGTTAACGAAAAGGGGTGTACTTGCCAAATCGCTATACAAAAGTCTTTAACAGAGCGCGAGCGACGGCGGGAAACTTTATTTTAACCTATGGTGGCCGCCCGCCGCAAGACCTCTAGCGCAATAATTATTATCTGAGCGTTTTCGATTTTGACGTTTACGAGCAGTTAATTACAAGCGCCCGAGATATCACTCGACTCTAGTACGTTATTATATTATTATATACGTGTGTATAATCTTCGTTTAGATTCAAAGCCACATTTTAAAGTTCATTATAAAGAAAACGGCATTTTTATATTTCATTTTTTTTTTTTTACCCCTTCTAAATTTACTCGGTACACGCGGATGAGGATTTGTTTCGTTGAATCATATGTACCGGAAAAACCGACATCCCGAAGTGATCGTCTCTACTTTAAGTTCGAATCATAATGTACTGGCGGTCATCGCATAACCGCACACATTCAATAAAAGGTCGTACTTTAAATCCGTACGCTTCTCTATATAGGTAAATAAATACCGCAGTTTTCCGAAAATCACACCGTTCTATAATACACACACTGTGATAACTGATATGTACCTATAAATGACGCATACATTTGCCTGAAATACAACAGGCACCGTAGAAGTTAACCGTACACGTAAAGTAGATAATAATAAAGAAATATTTTCTTTTTAAATATGTTTATAATCGATTCATAAACAATGAAATAACTTTAATTGAATATTTGATAACTCTCATTAGATGTAAAATACTAAAATGTGTACTCCAATTTCCAATCGAAACGTTATATACCTACAATTTATACCAATTTATATTAATACAATAATTAGTTATGAAGATTTTTTTTATAATAATTTGTATTTCATTCTTAATTGTTAACCAAATGTGTGCGGTTTTGAATTATCAATCCTCCAAAATTCCACTTCTAATAACTGACAAAATATTTGAGGTACCTACAACCTATTGAATGATGCAGTGAAATGTGAATAGTTATGAAAGTTTTGTGTGTGGTTTAGGACGACGCTCTCTTATACTACATTATGTGTTATAATCGACATGAGAAATCCTCCAATGTGCTTAAACAATTTTCAGAGCACACAAAAAACGTTAAAAAAAAAAAAATTATCAATGATCTACAGAAACAAATTTTAAAATATTAAACATCAAATATTATTTTGTCAAAATATATTGATAACAATTTAATATTTCTGGAAATATTTTATAGACTGTAAAATAATTGCTACATTAAAGGTTTTATTGTTAATTTGCCCTACTATAATAATATTGAATATAAGCTTAAAAAAACTTTAGGAAATGTTTAGAGAGCTTTTGAAATTTTTGGGGTTTTAGCCCTTAAAGTCATCCCCTATTTGCGCCTATGCAATTACACCATTATTAATTTATATTTTATTACTCTAACTCTGTTCTAAATGGAATAGGTACTATCCGTTAAATCAGTAAATAATAATATTAAACGTCGTTGCTTTACTTTTCGTGAAGGCATATTTATTGGTATTAAACAAACAGTGTTGTGTTAACTAAACGAATTATGTCAACATGTATAGTGCATGTAAAAATCGATGAACATGTGCCTTTTTGTTTTTTTGTGTCAAAACTACAAACTGATAAAATATGTTATTACAAATACGATATTTAGCTTATAAATTGTTAAAAAAAATTTTATTTTGAAAATGTCGTAGTGTATAAAATATTATAATACAGGTAATATAAAGATATCTCCTGACTCACCTGATTTTAACATAACTATCGTCAGGAGTCGTTTTTATATTTGTCTTACTTTTATGCTATTACAATACTTTAAAAGTTTTGAGAACTTACCTACAAAAATATTTTTAATTTACAACAAGATGACTAAAATTGTTATTTTTCGTTTAAATATATAGTTTTGTCCAAATTTAACATTAAAAGATCCATGCAAAATACATTCATCGCTTCACTCAGAATCTAAAAATGTATCTATATATTATTTTTTTACGTCTGTTGTTTAGTGATACGAACAAAAGTACAAAATTCCCAAAAGTTTTCAAAAGCGTCAGGAAAATAAACAAGAAATTAAGTCAAAACTGCAAATTACGTTTTTGAATTGATATTATAACAATTTGTGAGGAACCATGTACTTATTACATTTTCAAACTTTTAATAGTTAATATAAATAGGTATTTGGTGAAAATTACAAGTATCTACTGTTGGGCATTTTTGAGTTATTAACTCAAAAAACTATTGTAAATTTTTCTTATACCTATAAATAGTATTTGTTAAAATATTTAGATAAAAATTCAATATTTCTGGAAATATTTTATAAACTGTAAATGTTTTGGCACATTGGAGGTTTTAATTCTTAGTCTATTTTTTTCGAAACTTACATGTGAGTTCTTTTTAATGATAGTTGGTGTTATGTTATTAATTTTTATAAGGTCGAGAGCTGAAGAGAAATCCGGAAAACTAGTAGAACGATGTCGAGGATTAGGTTCGAGAAATCCGATTGATAATACTCGGATACAACTACAATACGATATCTTGACAACTGTAACGCGACCTCGCTGGTATAGTCGTGAGCGGTTTAATCTCGATCAAGGTTCGGGAGGTATACCGTGCGCGAGATTTAAATTTGCCTCTAAATGTCTAATATCATATAATATCATATCATACGCCTAAATCGCCTAAATCGTAGAAGTTCGTAAAAGCCTTAAATAGGTGGATGTAAATATATTAACAGAACGCTGAGTATACACGCTGTGATGTTTTACTGATAACCACAAGGCGTCGTCGTCGCGACACGGCTATTGCGTCAAACGTAAAAGTAAAACGGTGTAAGCCCCCCCCCCCCTATGCGATATCCTCCGTGAAATTTCAAGGCACTTTCCTTCTCATTTGTCAATATTGTCCAATGTTCACAATACATTTAACTATATTATACCCATACGGACATAAGGCTGTTGTTATTATTATACACTACATACAGTTTGTTTATGTAAAGCATATCCATTATAGCAAGCTAGAGCCACATCAACCAATTTTTTCAGCTGCACCATGTTGCTAATTCATAAGTTGATTTATTTATATGTTACTCAATGTCGTAAGCGTAAAACATAATTAAGTTTCCAGAAAGTATAGTTCCAACTGGTTTTGTGTTTCAGTTTAAAGTGAAACACTTTTCCACTGAACAATGTACAATTAGTAACAAATAGCGGTGGCGATGAGTATATCAGTCTGATATAGACAGATTGTACCAAGCCGCGTGTTCACAGAGCAACAGGTTTCAAAATAAATTTGTTGGTGTGATGTGGATAGTACTTCTGTTTATAAAGGTCCCAGTTTGTTTCAAGAATACAAAAACAACTAACGATACCTATCTAAATTTGAATAACTAGGTACCTGTTACTTAAGTGTTACTTATACTCAATACTGTCCATCTTTAAAAATATTTGGTTAAATCAGGGTTAAGACGGTGCTCTGCTGTACAGTAGGTTACAAGTGGGTCACTGTATAATGGATATTAAATTTGAATTCAATGATATAATATCATTGTATAAGAAAAACGATTCTGAGCAGAGACGGTATGTCAAACTAGGTATAAGACATATTATTCGATGGCTAAGAGGCCAAAAGTTGTATGTCCAATTTTTCTCAAAATCGTATAATTAGTCCATAGGGTTTATCTGGGTCATCTTTTTGATTCGATAAAACATTATAAGTCAATATCATAATTAAAACATGATAAAAATAATTTTAACACGGTTATGATGGATGGAGGACACTATTGCATGTTTTGGACATTTTTAAACTATTGTGAAATAAAACTAGATTTTTAAAAATACTAGCATAAAATACTAGGTTAATAAATAAGTAATAACGAATAACGCGATATGCGAACACCGTGATAAACGAATCTGAAGATTATCTACTGATTTTCATTTATTCATACAAACTAGAATCTAGATGTCAATTATAGTTTTAACACAGTCTTGTCACAAAGAGACTTATTAAAATCTTACGTACCATATGCGAAAATAGAGCCAACCGTAGCCAAGCTCCACCAACAACTTTAACAGCCCTCCCAATCATTTACTAAATTTTTTTAAGCTTATTCAATTTTATAATAGTATGACTTTAGGCTTCGGCTTCTCTAAATCTCAAAATTAGAGCCTTTTGTACCTAACCAAACATAATATTTTTAAAGATATTTTTCAATGTTATCCAAATATGATTTATCCTGACAATTGTATGTACCTAAATTTAAGTTAAAAAAATTCAAAATATGCACAAATATGCAAAAAATCACTCAAATGTACATTTTTCCTGCAATATGCAACTTTGTTTGATAAGACTAAAAAAATTTCATAAGACAAATTTATAACTTATCTAAAATAACCTACTACCACTACAATATCACATGGAAGCAGTCTCTTATGTTTTTCTTGGCGCTTTTGAAAATTACTGGGAATTTTAAATTTCGACCTCCCCAATGCACCAACGATATTCACTTTCCAATCGAACAAGATACTGAAGTTGAAAATCGAAGCATTATTTCGACTACTTATCATGTACACAGACACAAAAAAATAAAAAAATAAAAAAATAATAAAAAAAACACACATCACTGTAAAATCAATACATTCATCGCCCCACTCAGAATCTAAAAAACACACATTATTGTAAAATCAATACATTCATCGTTCCACTCAGAATCTAAAAAATATAATAATTATAATTGAATCTGGTATAATAATTCCAATGGTAGGTATTTTTAAATGTATATCTTAACAGATCGTTATAAGTTATAGGATGAGAATCTCACTTCTGGTCGATCGACTATTAGTGAGATTCTCATTGAGTTTCGTCACGAATATTAAACTATGCAGAAATAAAAACCTAGATAATAAAATATAATTATTTTTAAGTATTTATTTTTATTATCTGTTAATAGGTTTTTATTTCTGCCTAATTATTTATTTGTCACTAAACTGAGAGATGATTGTTTGGTTATTTTTGTATTGAAACGATAATCTTAAAACCGTTAATTAATATAAGAATAGCATTAAAACTCAAGAGTAGGCGAACAATTGAAAGAAAAACATTCGTATTAATATTCACCGTCATTAGAGTTCCGGAATCAGTCTTGTAAAAGATATTTGTTTTAAAAAATATTTAAACTACTTTATAATACACAACTGTTTTCTTTGTTGAAGTATTTGATTTTTAGTTGAATATAATTTCCAGTGAATAAATTTATTATTATAATATATAATATTATATTCTCATTTTGTACTTTGATTTTTCGTATTCAAAATTAAAATAGAAAACATATAAACTAAAGAGAATTATTAAAGTATTTTAATATTAGTGTTTGATTTTAAATACAAATACTTTGAGAATATATTTAGTATTTACAAATACAAGTATTTTAATACTTTTACTCAAGTCATAGGGTTTTATATTTGGGGGGGGGGAAGTCTTAAGCCCTACTATAATAATATTGTATAAGCTTAAAAAAAATTAGGACATATTTAGGGAGTTAATGAAAACTTCAAGGATAAAGCCATCCCCTATTTGCGCCTATGCTATTATTCCATTATTAGTTTATATTTTATTACACTAACTTATTTGGGTAATTTTTTTTTATAGATAAGCATTTAATGTTGAAATTTTTCAAAAACTTTATCAAATTTAAAATTTATAAAGTGTTAAATTTTTATTGTCAAAGGTTAAAATATTATAAAACAATAGGTTCAACGTAAGTATTTCATCTTGTAACCAAATACAATGCAACGACGGCCAACGATACGTGTGTCGAACGTCTCGAAACGAAAATATGCTCAAGCCACAAGTCACTAGCCCCGAAAATAATGATCATTAATCATAAACAATCTCGAATTGAATCTGATGTAATCGCGGATGAGGAAATCCAACGGGAAAACGCGAATCGTCCTACTTCCGGTCCATCCCTAGACGGGTTGCACTCTGCAAACGCGCTAATCTCCCACGCGCGTTACTAGTGTAATATGTTTATTGAGTCGTTTCTTTCTTGCAAGTTTAAATATTATATACTATTATATACCCAAACATTATAGGTATCTTATTTAATTGTACGTTTTACCGCGAGCATTTGTATTTTAAAACATTTTGTTGTTTACGCGTTGCACGCGCGAGCCTCGCAATATCGCTTGGTGGCATATTTTATACACAGCTCGCGCGTTATACATATTATTACATTGGTACACACGAATCTAAAGCATAATACAATATGTGTAACGTCATGTACATCGATATGTGCGTGTATACTGTATAGGTGTTACAGTTTTATGTATATATGCATACAAATACATACATATAAATTATATACGATCTACGCATGTATATGAATGCGAATGTGTGCGTACAGAGACGTCCATTTTTAGAAAGCTTACATTTGTAATATGTCTGTACGCATTACATTTAATGTTTATTAGCTTGTTTTTTTTTTTATTCGGTCTTTAATAAAAATGTACACACACACACACACTTGCGTATGTATATGTATATTATTTTCATTTTACGCGATCCCAGATTCCGTATATTATTGTATTATATGTTCTACGGCCGTCGTATTTTTTTTCGTTACCCTGTTCGCGTTCCCCGCGCTCATTGATGTGATACAATTCAAAACATATGTTCGTGACACGAACCAGTGCAAGCGAACTGTTACAACACAGTAAACTGTGCAACAATACGACGACGGTATAATATTATATTGTTCGATGACACATATTTTCTATACATAAATTATTTCGTTTGAGAGTGACAAACCGGAAATAGGAACGTTTAATATACAAGGATACAAGGTCTGCTACAACTATAGGAATCTTCTTTTTTTTTTTTTAACATGGTTAGTAATAATGACGCTGCAACCTGCTTTTGAAAAATGCACGGTACCTACACGAATGTTAAGTTGGAGAGGAGAACGTGGTTTTTAGTTTCAAAAATTGAATGGTTTTTACCTTCAGTAAATATACAATTTTTTTTTCCAAACAATACCTACTATAAACAGTGTCAATAGTAGGTACCTACCAATATACGACTTCTGCCACAATACACAACTGATACGACATGATAATATTAAAATATAATAAAGTAATAGATATTTCACGATGCTATGAGGGAGGAAAAATTCACGATCAAACGGAACAGTATGCGACGACATTATCTTGAAGATATAAAGTCATATCGATCTCGCCCAATAGTAGGTATAATAAAGGCCCAACTGGCTGTACCTAAATAGTGTATCGAATCTATGTCTGTCGTCGTTGTATCGCTGTCGAACAGCTTTCCTTTGCGAGCTTATATTATATTATTATAGTGTTGTGCATTACAGTCCGACGGGCTGATATTAATTTACTCGGAAGCTATCGTTCGCCGCGGACACACGACGGCGGGTGCAGTAGTTACTAGTTGTAGACCTTTCGTTTTTAAAAGGCGATTCCGGTTAACGACGGGTCTGCGCGGCCGCTGTCGGCGCCGCACGGGGGGCACCGGTCCATATAATACTCGCTATACACGGAATTAAAGATAATGGCACGTAATAAGCCTTGAAAGGATTCAATTAAGAGACGGGCGGCGGTCCATTACCAATGGGATCGCAGCGGAAAATACGTTGACAGACGTCGGGCTTAATAATAATAATAATAAAAACGCTCGCGGAAAGGAAAAAAAATACTAATAACAATATACGACGGAGGATGGAGAAGAATTGTGGGCTCGGGGGACGAGGAAGGACTACGGCGGTGGTTGTAGTTCGGTATATAGTCATAATAACCTTAGTAATCGTAATAATATATTATTAGGTCGCCCTGGTCGGGTTAAGTGAGCGCGTCGGCGGGGCTCTCTCCTCGCCGCGGGGACAGCCGAGTGACGGACGGCCGTATAAACGCGATAATAATAATAATAATAATAATAATAATTGGCAACGGCCCCGCTGAGTGACGAGTGGCCGGCCGTTACGTCGAAGCGCATTTTTTTCGGTGTGAGCTCGAGGATTGTATACGTATATAATATTATGAAGAAAAAGGTCTGAGCTTTCGTCCCGCTGTGACACAGCCTCCCCACCCCGACTGGACCGGCGTTGCAATATCCTCGACAGAAAAGGATAATACGCGTACACCGAAGACTTCGGAGAAAAAAAGAGAAAAATATATGTTATACCAAAAACTCTTAAATAAAATATACAGCTCACGTTACATAATATTGGACTTGCATGTTTAAATCATTACGGCTTTTTGTTATTATTTTTTTTCGAGGCAGTAGTCTTATAGGACGTAGCTGACCAGTGATTCTCAATCTCTTTTTTTTAAAAATAGATATTTAATATTTTTTTTGCGACACCTAACTAATAACAAGTTCACGGTCCTGTCTCCTGTCTATTAGATCAGCGACATATGGTACGTAAGATTTTAATAAGTCTCCTTGTGACAAGACTGTGTTAAAACTATAATTGACATCTAGATTCTAAATTGTACGAAGAAATGAAAATCAGTGGATACGTGTTCGTTTATCACGGTGTTCGAATATCACGTTATTCGTTATTACTTATTTATTAACCTCGTATTTTATGCCAGTATTTTTAAAAATCAAGTTTTATTTCACAATAGTTTAAAAATGTCCAAAACATGCAATAGTGTCCTCCGTCCATCATACCCATGTTTAAATTATTTTTATCATGTTTTTACTTTTTGTTTCAAGTTTCTACTTATTTTTTAGTTTTTTATTACAAAAATTGTAATATACCTATTTTATGAGTTTTTCAAAAATAAAATAAAAACGCAGCGGCATATAAATAAATTTACCGTTCGGGACTTGACTTGCTGCACTAAAAATTATCGAAATATGAAGTCAAAATTTTTAGTGCAACAAGTCAACTCCCGAACCCAAATTTAGGGTATTATTTTTTTTCGTGGCAATCCCTTATAGGACGTAGCTGACCAGTGATTCTCAATCTCTTTTTTATTTAAACAGATATTTAATATTTTTTTGCTAAACCTAACTAATAACAAGTTCAAGGTGACCTAATGTCTATTAGACCAGCGACGTAGCCAGTGGGTTTTGGATGTTTAAATCCTCCCCCCCCCCCTTAATAAATGTGTTATTTATATACGAAAACTGTAAATTTAATTTATACTTAAACGTACTTCCCCTCTCATAATCCTACTAATCTATATTACACTATTCGCAGTATAAAGTTATGTATATCATCTAGCTATAGATTGATGAAATCAATTTCCATACAGTTGCTAGTTTGCTACTAGATAATTGTGTTCCTATTATAAGTTAAATATGGTATTCGATCAAAATGTGATTTATGTGTTGACTTCAACATTACATTTTTATAATTACATGTACGATGAATAGCGTTCACATTATAATGACCTATATCGTACGTGTCTTTTTAGCAAATAAAGGTTATAATATTTAAAACGATAGCTGCAATGCTGCATTGATTAAAGTGACTATCGATATTCGAGGTAAACCAACTGAACGATTTAAAAATAATATGAACTTGTATACTTTTATAAAGCATAGAATGTCACGTTAGCTTACATTGACATTGTAATTAAACTCGTTACTGTTGTACTAATCGCGTTTAAAGTACACATATCTGATCTGACGTGTATATTTTGTTATTAAAATTTATCAAAACTTAATCATACAAAGAAACATTTATAATCAAAAATACACACTTTCGGTGCTTATTATTAACAACACAATAATGTAGATACATATTGGTCTGAGTGACCCTTTTGGACCACTTCTTATTTGAACTGTAAATTATACGCCATTGAGCGATTCCATTGCCTACAAAATAAAATCCAAAACCTATAATATCATCGTCTATCAGAATTACTCGATTAAGAATAGTTGTCTCTCGTAATATTATTATATGGATTGACGGATTATTCAGTAATAAAAAATTGGATGTATAATAAAAAAGAAGAGACAATGACAATATTACTGTCGGAGAAATAATTTTAAAATGTAACATATTATAGTGTTTTAAACCATAATTTCTCGTCTAAGACCGCCTCCTGCCTACACCGATATAATGTCTATATTATATATTATATTATACTCGACGGAATTCCAGTATCATAATATCTGAACGATACTATTATTGTCGTCGCACGGACAATTTATGCAGCGAGCGACATTCGTAGAAGTCGGCTATTTTATGCGTATATTATATAGGAATCGATTTCATATTATAGGAATAGAGACTTATCGCGCCGTACACATAATGATATACACCGACCGTCGTAAAATTCACGTCCCAGTCGGGCGACGACCTTTTCCGGACCATATCGTTTGTTTTTATATTATTATATATATATTGTACTCTTCTACGTGGCCGTTACGCGACGACGACGACTGCCGCACTGCGCGGTGCAACGGGCATCGACGTTATTTTCAACGAGTCGCCTTTTCATTTACGGGAAAAGTTTCGCCCGAATAAAAACGCTCTCTCTCCAAAATAATAGCGCGCCCCGTCCTATATATCGACGCAGTTCGGAATACGACATAGGCTAAACCTTTTTGCGAACACTCACCCACACACACCCACCCACACGGGCGCCTGTATGGTGACCGTTTGCCAGCCGACATTTTTGGGGGCCAAATCGTCGAGTACGCTTATTTTATACACCGGCACGCGCGATAAGAGAGTTGTAGGACGTATATAGGTAGGTAGGTACTCGCGACACCGACGAAAATCCTTTTTCTCCGTCCGACCCACTCATCGCCGCACCCTTTAATCGGATAGTGTGTTATTATTAATCAATACACCTGTGCTAGCCGTGCAGAGCGACGCTTTCCTCCCCTTCTCCGTATAAATAATAAATGTATAAAATACCTGCAACACAGGAAATGTTATACTTGTGTAAATTAATACAATACAATACAACGACATAATATATTACCGTTGTTTCATGACACAGAAATCAAAAATATGTATACATAACTCTTGCGGAATACCCGAGGTGAATATTTTGAAACTTTTGAGATATTCCTGTTTTGTAAAGTCTAAATATTATATAATGTTGTATTGGCCAAAATCGAACGTCGACTGACCACATCGAGTGGTCCATGCAGCGGTTGACCGGAAACGACAATATACTCTCTATAGAATTTGAACTGTAAATAAGTTTAATTCAGATGTGTCCGATTTTCAAACACGACTTTTGCTATTTTTTTAAACGAAATAATATAGTATCATACATATTATACAATGACACAGAAACACAGAAAATTCATTCGTCATAAGATATCATCTTAATCTAAATAACACGATGAGCGTTTTACGTTAAAATGTTCAATATCGTATGCACATACAGCAGTATAATTATATACTAAAAATCATAATATAACACTCCAAGCATAGCCGTGGGCTGTGGTAAATAAATATATTTATATTTGAATCTCTCAAAATTAATCCATAACCATAATTATAATTATAATATTTATTTATTGGCGTAAATTAAATTCAAAAACTCTTTTTAATTAATTAGTAAATAAATAAGTAGAGTAACTCAAGTTTTTGATATATTGTAAAGTTTTTAAGTGGTAAATAATAGTTGTTAAGTATACCAAAACTAATATTTTATTGCTTAAATGTACAATAGTTCATTATTTTATAATTAGAATGAAAGACAAATTAATAGTTTTCAAAAATGTTTAATTCCATCATGTCAATTTTTATGGATTATCATTAAATTTCGGCTTCATACTATTTAGATTTTTTTGACAAATGTGATTAGTTTTTAGCTAACTATAATATAAATTATTATCACAAGAATCAAAATGTGGATCCTCTCTGACTGGGTCAATTTATATCAATATATCTGTAACTAGGTCAATATACTGGGTCATTACATAAAAATTCCCAAAAATGGAAATCGTTGTTGTTATTTGTTCCGTGTAGTGCCTATAATATAAATACTTAAGGTTTAATTTAAAATATATAGGTGACTACTGTGATTCGAAATTGACGTGTAAACTCGCATAATCTTATTTACTCTCCTTGGTCTGTGTGGATTACGAGTGTGTTTGCGAAGCCACTACCTACCTACCTACCTACCTACCAACCGACCGATGTAATACAAAGCATTATATTATACATATATAGTTTCACAAATCATGGGCTCAGAGTTTTTTTTCGGTTTTAATTCAGTCGTATTTTGAGTTTGGATGTACAGTACGGTGGCGCTAGTCGTGTTTACCCCCGGGCTACGGTGTCGACGGAGGAGACTCGCCCGCGAACAAGAAACGAGGGCGTCGCAGGCATGGTGAGGGTTTGTTGGTGGGTTGGGGGGAGGATAGCAGGAAGTCAGACACTTAAATACTGAGATTAAATTCGATTGGTACACAACACGTCTTGTATGTGTGTTCAAATAATTAAAACTATATATACGCGCGGACTGATCAGTTTAATGTTGCGGATTGTTTGCACGCGCGACGGCGGTGCAGGATGAGAGAAAACGGTAAACCGACTGTCTCTATGTGTGTGTGGAGAGAGAAACGTATAAATGGTGACAGAGAGAGACAGAGAGACCGAGTGTGAGAAAGAGTGAGTGAGTGAGGGTGCGAGGGGGGATGAAACGGACGTAAGGTGGGCGGGGAAGGCGAAACAAATGGGTTTGAGTTATTGGAGAGAACGCGGCGGTGGTGGCGGCAGCAGCCGGGCGGGACGTTTCGTAAACGCGCAGTTGACTCATAAGATAATGCCAATAAATTTAATGATAAACCTTATTTAAGGGGACAGTTTCGCTTCCATTACAAACAAACGCCCTTACGTGCCACCAGCCGCCCGAAAGCAATAACCAAATACGGTTTATACGCGTATAGTTGTCCTGCCCCCCGCGTCTTCGCAGTCCCCGCCGCCAATCACCCACCCATCTCGGCTGCCTACACCCCCTCACGCTCAGCCACCACCACCAGACGCACACACACACACACACACACACACACACACACACACACACACACACATACACACGCCCCCGATCGTCTGTTCATCGTTTTCCGACTTTGTCGTCCAGGCCCGCCGTAAGCTGCGTGGTGCGTGGGGGATATGAGAAGGGGGGTGGTGGTGGGTGGCTGGGGGTGCAGGTTATCCTCCATAAAATTGACCGTTTCATTATAAACGTGACCTGATTGTAACCGCCTTGTACCCGAAGGGAATCCACATATTATTATTGTACGACGGGCCGGGAGAGTAAAGGAAAAAAAATAAAAATATCGCCTCGGGGTAGTTCATAATCGAATTTACCGGTATTTCCTGCGAGCATACGTATATAGGTAGGTATATACATTTATGTACTTTTCCGCCCGACACTGCGGGTTTCGCGTACATTACAATAAACACCTGTGTTTATAATAATATTATTATTATGATTGTATACGAGCGGCGCTCAAATCGGATTTAGACCGTACGCGGTGTTTACGCATACAATATATATATATATTATACCTTATACCTGGTATTATATTGTTGTATGCGGAATCGTAAACAACGACGACGTGGAGCTAACCTCTAAAAGGCCGAAATAAAACGCTCGTACACGACTTTCGGGTCCCGACGACTATAACACGCGTAGGTATTATATTGTATGTACGCGTAAGGTACATACTTGAGCAGTTGAGAGGAAAACCTTAGAGGATTCGGTCGGGGTTGTCCGACGATGCCGCGAATTTTGGAGAACGGTTCAATATTTTACGAAAACGTTTAAAAAAATAATATATAATATTATTGTATACATATTAATTGTTATTACTAATTATTAGCAGTCCACGACGCGGGTATTAAAAAAAAAATAAAAAATAAAAAAATAATATACATAGGTACTTAGACGAATAATTTACACACCTTTATAATTAATATTATACAGTCCATTTGAGTTTTTTTCCCTGAAATTAAATCGCCCTTGGGGTTGTCATCACCCCACGTAGCACTTCACACGAAGATATTTTGTCAATTATTTGATTAGAGAGTCTACATGAGACCGTCTAACGTGTTGATATCATAGCATGGCCAATGTCTAATTTGGGGTGGTTTTCGATAAAATGGGGAGAGAAATAGGTCATGATAAATAGTTCAAAATCCAATACATTTCAACAGAACCACGTATAATAAAGCGCACATTATTAAAACGGAATGATGAGTGTCCTAAAATAATGCTATATAAGAAACAAAATGTTGCAGTTTAAATATATTAATCCCGCGTGGGGCTCAGAGGCTATGTTATTGGTTTTTTATTGATTGTTTTATTCCATTGTTATTAGTTTAATCTAAAATATAATTACAATCAGTAATAATTATTTTAACTACACCACATAAATCTTATGAGGATATTCGATATGATTACCAAACACAAATAATATTAAATTATATTTCAAAAATCTCTTTAAATCAACGCAATATCATTATTATTATTTAATAAACAAAAAAATACAGACAGAAAATTCAAAATACTTGTAATAATTATAAAATAAAAAAAATAAATTTACCAAATTGGTACTCAGTTGAGTTTTAAAATATTAACGTTATGTTTTTAGTTAATAATATACGTAATTACTGTGCGTATATAAATTAATATATAATATTTTATTTTATTGATTTATATAATATTATATTGTAATGAAATTATATTTTATATATTTTTAGACTTTAATCTTGATTTTTTTTTATAAAAAAAACATTTTATTGAATATTGTAATGATGCTAAACATTATTATAGTGAAAATAAAAGTAAATTATTTAATAGGCCAAGATTTTAATCATGTTCATTGACATAATTTACCACGTTAGTTACACTATGAGACAATCACATTTAATATAAGTAAGTACTGTATCAGAATGTAATAAAACGAAAAAAAACTCAACTTTCGAATTACTGTTTAAGTTTTCAGTCAGAAGTAGATCGAAGTTTGTAATCTTTGCAGATAAATATGTATATAATATACTTTCAATGAAAGCGTCTCTTAGTATTTAGGTTTAGAAGTAAAATTGAATCAACAAAGAGATGTACCTAATTAACATCGTATTTTAGTGTTGTGCGCGATTATATCTCTTTGTCCAAATTGAAAATGTTATTTTCCGGGAAAAACCTTTTATCTGATTGTTTTGACGACAATATAAATTGAGGAAAAGTGTGAGTGTGTAAGAGGGAGAGAGAAATATTTGCGAAATTTGAGTTGAGCAGCAAATACTCAGGTATAATCCACAATAAGTATAACTTTAACAGTTATAACTTAACGTAATACGAATTAAACACCAAAATTATTTAAAATTAATACCAAATATTAACATAATGTTAATAATAAATCATATAAAATAAATGAATTGTGTAAAGCTTAAAAAAAAAAAAAATCAAAAACCATTGAAATAATTTTTCTGCTTAGATATATATCTTATAATATGTGAATATTTACGATTATTTTATGAAAATAATCAATCCGTTGTTGAGTGGGGAAAAATGATATCTATTGTGTAGTGGAATAAAACCACACCGGGTGCATTTCGCGAAATACCATTCAGCGTGGCGTGGGCGGAGGGCAGGCGAGAGATTCTTTACAGGAACGTAATTATATATTCAAGGATTAACAAAGGAGTTGCACACACCGAGAATTTGTTCATGATTATGCGCGTCTAAGGAAATTTTAACCGTCTCACCTGCAGGGTGGATGTTTTTTTTTTAAATCATTATATTTGAAAAACTTTCCCGAGTATACGGTCTCTTTTGTTTCAAGATGTGTTATGTTTTTTAATTTTATCGCCGTACACTGAGGCGGAATTACCCATCTCGTTCTGATTATTGTTGTTTCTTGTTTGTTTCCCATTCAATCCGGAGACGGCTCCGTAAACTTGAGCCAAGAATTACGAAAAAGAGACACCGGTCGTCGTCCCGCGAGGTGTTAATCTTCAATGAATTAGTCAAAATGGTATTAACATTCAAGAGACACTCTACGTGAAAGTTTTCAACTCTGTTAACCGAAACATTATTCCTTATTAAGTTCGTACTAATTAAAGTCAACCCAGCTTTATCGTTGGATTTCGGGGACCTGGGAAGACGCAAAAAAAAAAAAACCCAAAAAACTTAAACACTTTTGAAACTACTTTGAAACCACAGGACACTTAAAATGCTAATTTGTTTGCTCTGCTCAACTATAATTCAAGACTCAAAGTATTCCGACGACGTTGTACAATCATTTTGTACACGTATCAAATTTGTTTAGATCATTAAAAAATACGTCCAGCTGACAAAATATAAAAAAACTATTATGAACTTTCGGGCGTTAAGAAACGCATACTTAAAAATTCACGAAGGTAAAATAATAAAATCGATTCTCTTCAAAAACTAGCAGATTTCGAGATTATTTAGTTAAATATATATTTTTAATTACTTTAAAAATATTATCATCAGAATTTTTAATGGTATATATATTTCTTCATACTTTTATTCAAATGTTTATTTTATAATTTAATTTTTTTGTATATAGAATAATAATATTTTTTATGTCTTATCCATAACTGTATTTTATATAATTATATTTTAATTTTATTGTGTACCTATGACATAATCATCGCATGATTTTTCGTGCGTACATTCGTCTCAACAAGTAATAAATAATTTAAACATTTGATATTCTTGTTGGCGATTAAAATTACACAATATCTTGTTAATAGTTCAGAAATTGTGATTACGACGAGAAGTTTTATTTTTTGCGAGAACTGCATTACCTTAGAAAAATATTTTGATAGTATAGTTCTAATAATGTGAATGTAAATCATCAGTGGTATATTATGTGATTATTTTACGAATATAAATCAAACCACTTTGAAACATCTCTACCAAAGCGCTATGATAATATAATTAATAGTAATAAACAAAAGATAATAAATAATATGTTGGAAACTTACATAACATATATTATAAGATAATGAGAAATAGATTATACCGAGCTGACTTAATTTATGAAACGCGGTAAAAATCGGAATTATGTGTGTTTTTAGTTTTATAAAAGAATAAAGAGATTAAAATTTAGGGAAAAAAACGATAATAAAATATAACGTTATCTGGTTTCCTTTGACGTTTTTTTTTTTTATATAATATAAATACGAAGTCTTAAATTGAATAGTTTGCAGTAATTTCCTTCACCCCGTTCATGATAATGTTAAAATAGGTTTCTTTTAATTACTTTTCCTCTGCAGAAAAAAAAAATAACTATTCGCTATAATAAATTCTTGACAAAAGATTAGTGTTCGTGGCAGCACCGTTTACACGAAGAAATATTAAGTTCCAAATGAATAGAAACATTTTGTCGTCAATGACATTCACGGCAATTTAAAGACTTTCTACCCACTCCGTCCATTTTTAAACTGGACTTGACTTATGTATACATTCAGAAAATAGTTAATTAACTCTTTATAATTACAATTATTGATGTTTTTTTTTTTTTATATTTGTAAATTAAAATTATTTTATTATTTATGCTACTTGGCTTGTTTCATTTTAATCTCAAACTTTTGCAAACATAATAATATAAGCGTATGAAATATTTTTACACAAAAATATACATGGAATTAATATTTTACTATACGTATTTAATAACATTAGTTTTAGATTTATGAAAATTGTTTTTCGGTCGGTTGTTACTTGTTTTACGAATATGTTAATAATATACCTATATAAACGGTAAATCAATTGATACTGTGTGAACGTTTCTATTCAGATACAAAATATAAGTTCTGAAATTTATTTTAATGTTAAATCCCATCGATCCGTAATTTTAATATATTTTAATAAAATAAAAATGCGACAAACTATCTATTCTGAATTCAATACAATAATTTATGATAGATATTACATTTTAGTTTCCTTACCTTACATATAATTATGCGCCATTATAATATGGTATACGTACATTGTTTATTTTTGATTCTTCAATTGTGATTCGCAATCAATAACTTTTTTTGTGAAATAATTATACATTTCAGTCGTTCTTAATTTTGACAAGACCTGCCTTGAGAAAGAAGTCTCTCATTAGTGACATTTTTTATGTTGGCAATTTTACTCTACGTACCTACCTAGTAAGTCACCGCATCAATTTATTTTGAGACGACGACTCGGAAGATAGCTATAATAATGCATGCTGTGTAAATGTGTTATTTTTAATATTGTGTAATGTGTATGGTACATAATATTACCGGTAAAACGATTTTATATGAAATATAAGTGACCTATAACATATAGAAAAGACGTTAGACAGACCAGACGTAGCGAGGAACAAAATAATATGAAAACGGACTAAATGGAATGGAAGAAAAAATCAAATGCTTTACCTACTGAGAAATGCTGCAAATAGAAAACGCTGACATATGATTGGTCCACACACTGCGACGCGGTGACAGACTGATCACAACTGCAGACGATAATAATAATATGAATTATGATCGATAGAAAACGTGCAATATGGCCGCCTAGGAAAACCTACACGGATGCGGTCCGATCTATGTAGTATGTATTTTTGGAAACAATTCGAAAGAAGATGGAGACGTCGAGCGTCGGGACGAACGAGACAGCTGCTGGTACGTGGAACGCAAAATGTCATAACATAACAGAGAGCTGTTGGAAAATTATCAGTTCGCAGTAAATCAATCGGTGAGTCGAAAATCATCGTCAAAACGGCGAAATGAAATAATTTACGTTTCTCAGTAATAATAACATAATAATATAGTGTAACGATATTTTGTACTACCCGACTGTAACGTGCGTAATATTGTCAGTAAAATATTATCATAAAACCTAAGTACACTTACCTATATTATCCTTTGCGCGTATAAAATATGTTGACAAATAACAATAAAAGTCGTTACATATAATACACATGGGGATTCACTATAGACTCTCACTCAAAATGTATTTTCTTAAATGATGCAGTTATTCAAAACCTGATTTTTTGAGTTTTAAAATATATACTTGGCCATAATATCAAAAAATTCTTTAGTTTTTTCGTACTGCCGAAGGAATCGTCAAATGGAGATAAAAACTTCACTTTTCCAAAGGGAACCACAATTTTCTACCGTTTAAATTATATAACAGTTAGTTTTTCTGATAATTTTGATGTAACAGAATCAAAATTCAAACGAGCTGTTTTTGTTTTATTTAACTTTATGTACTAAGGATAATATTATAGTTCCACGAAATTGGGTTTGGAAAATATAATGGCTACGGTGATTATTATAGACAATTTTAATGATTAATATTAATCTATCGAGATTAATAATTGATGAAAATGGTGCAAGTATGAATAGTATGGTACATAGGTATTTGATCCAATAGGTACTGAACTTACTTAATATTTTTGGAAAATAACTTTTAAAGATTATATTATTCTTAGTATAAATATTTTAATATCTGAGGAACTACTCGTTTGAATTTTGAGTTATTAACATTAAAATGTTCAAAAAAATTGTACACTTAATAATTTATAGTAAAATGGGAGGAGAGGGTTCTCATTTGAAAAATAAAAGTTTGTATCACCACAAGGCATCTCTAAGGTACCAATTAAAAAAAATACAGGAGTTTAAAAATATGATAGTTTAATATATATTTAAAAATTCCAAAACTCAGAATTTAAATAACTAAATTGTTGAAGAAAAAAGGGGGTGAGCATTCTTAGTTTTAATCACTCTGTATAATGGTTTACTTGTATTTTTTCTCTCATCTTTTGAAGTTACTACAACCCACATGACACGAGTGTTTTGACGATAAAATGTCAAACGTACCTACAATATATACATAGGTACACACTACGAAGCAAAAGTTTTACTCGAGTTTGTATACAGTAAAATAGTTCGACGTTTGGTGACAGTGCGATGCTTATAACTTGGAAACTTTCCGTCCACTGATCTCCAAATTGGCAAATAACGAACCGTGTCTAATAGGTATTTGTACTATCTATACTATAAGTCATAAGAGTCTGCTGCTCAAAATAGTACTGGCTGGACCTCTCTTTCCTACAACAATTTTACTCATAACGTTGTCTCATTTCAACATAAAGTGCATGTGCAATACTCAGCAGTGCAGCCAACTGTGTTTTTAATTATTTACATTTTATCACCTAAAGAAAGATCGAGCTGATTGAATAAGTACAATTTGCATGTTTATGTGCATCGTACGTCAGTCTAATAATATTATAGTTATTTGCAAGCTCCTTGACATCGTTCGAAGGTACATAATATGAGGTGCGTTTCTATATAGAAGTTTAAAAAAATTAATCTTTTGCGTAGTTCGGGACAGCTGGTATAATATAAACAGCGTTTGACACACACAGTTTTTGAACGCTCGGATTACACACTAAACAGCTTTGAAAAATAGGTACTTGTTTTGTGTGTGTTCATCAACTAGATAAAGAATTTTTTTTTATATTTCGCAGTATAATATATAGTTTTAAATTGTATATTATAAATTATTATATTATATATTAATAAATGATATTCCCCCTCACATTGGATTCTCACTCGGAGAGCGTGATGTAAGATTATACAGGTGGTAAACGATAGGCATCCATGTTGTCAGGGCACTTATTTACGAGCACACTTTAAACGTATACAAAAAAAAGTAAAAACAAAATAATAATAATAAAAACCAGAGGCTTGACCATTTTCGCTCGTTATTATATAATGCGACGTGCGAGGTTAGTGCGCCTCGCTGTTGGTAGAAGGGCAATTAGCAAGCTTGCGAAGATAATATTATGGCAAATAAATTCCGACGTTTCGTTATGGGTGTCATCGGCGAAGCGGGGCGGTGGGATTTTCTTATTTTTTTATTGCAAAAAACGTATCGCCCGCGAAACTTGTCGAATTCGTTTTTTCTACGGTCATAGCCCATAGGTAATAAATAATAACAATATTAATATTATATTGAAGGGGATTATTATGGAGCACAAATACGGGTGGACACGTCATCAGTGCAGTGCCGGACGAAAAATCGCGTTTGTTGGGAGGGTAGTTTCCGGATTCAAATTTTACAAAATCGACTGCACGATATTGATGTTCACCGGATACAAGTGCATGACGATTTCGGATATGACGAGAATCGCATGGCATCACAATTTAATAGTAATATTGTTGTTGTAATAACGATGATATTATTATGATTGTTATTACTAAAATGACACACGTTGTATATTATAGGAGAGTGCGCGATAAATTTACCTCCGCGGACAATATTCACCGATCAATCGAGTCGCTCGTCACCGGATATAATATAGGTATTATATAAACTATTAAATTGTCGTGACGCTCATGATACGTGTGTGATATTTTGTTGTTAAACGGAAGTCGGGTGCTTTCATATAACGAGCTCATGAATAGAGACGTACTAAATCCTGCAGTGGAGGTGCTATATATACGCATTATATGAATGTAATTTGACAACGACAACAAAAAACTTCTGTCGCTGGTTTTTCCGATTTCCCGGCAAACCTTTATTGAAAACTTTCAAAAACGGCATCTGTAAAATAAGTTATCAAACGTTTATGCTCATTTTTAAAATCTATATTACACTGATATCTACTATGAATCGACAGCATTTTCAAAGCGCTCCAAATATTTAGTTGAATACAACATATTTTCACCGATCTTTTTCCGCAATGGATCAATATAGCAGACCTATATTTTATCCCCTCTCTCACACTCTGTCTCTGTCTCTTAATCACAAATTTAATGCTCATAACGGAAAACTTAATATGTTCGTATTGTATTGGGTAAATGTTGGGTGTGGTTTTATAGTAGTGCACAGTACATTATAATATCATTGTGTAAAAGAGCGTAATCTTTGTTTAACATATATGCACGATCTATACACGGCGACGGCTATTAGATATATTATTATGTATAGATTATACCTTTGTGAGTATTTAAATAATAAAAATAATAAAAATAACATATACCTATACGGATTTGGTCGGTTCGAAATTATACTCCTCCACTGTCGGCACCAAAGCCGGAGCGTATAATGAGTGTTAATCCCGTGCGCATATAAATAAGAGGATTTAACAATCGTTAAGATAATTTTTAATGACCGCTGGAGAAAAGTGCGAGGTCCGCCCTTCCCCCAGTCACCACCGTTTGATTGGTGACGTTGTAACTAACACTTAACGTTAATCAGAGGGTAAAAAAGGGGAATAAGATAATTACCCTCTAGGTATATATATGCGCACCTATATAGTGGTAGTGGTTGTGGCGGTGATCCCTAAATTTACAATCTCGAAATCCGAATAAAAAAATATTTTTCGCGTAAAAATTATAATTCCCCCCACCGTATAATAACGCATTAAGTTGCATTAATGCGATTAGTGTTGCCACACCCGACACGGCTCGTCGGTCGTTAAGATACTGTTAGAAAAACTTCTTCAAATTACGAGTTGACTTATTTAAGACATTTTTCGTTAGAAAAACATAAAAAAAAAAGTTCCAGAGACGCGCCTCAGTATATATATATACTATATTATAGGGAATGAATGTGATTCCCAAGTTAACGAATACTTGCGCAGAGTGTAAAGTGCTCATTTTAGGTTTCCAGGGTCTTACACACACATATATTATTATTATATATATATATATATATATAGCACATTGCACACACACGAGGTTATATCAATTTAATATAAAACTCATTATTTTAGAAAAAAATTACATTTTTGAAAATATTTATTTTACACAATTTTAAGTAAGTGCAGTTACAATTTTAACTTACCTACAAAACAACATTTTTGGAAAAAAAAATTTGAATAAGAATATAATATATTTTTAATTTCATACTCCTGAGCAAAATATTATTTGTTTTATTTTGATCTATGAAAATCTAATTGCGGACAAGGAGATTATTAGTCACGATATTATTTAGAATTTAGACGAGCAGAGTAATAGATAAAAATTGGGTGGGGGGTTGACCCCTGTTCTACTTCACTACTAACCACTCAAACATCAAACTATACTTATAAGTTATAGCTCATAAACTACACGACGTCCTAAATTTGATTTGTATGTATCGAAGTACTCCAAATAACATGCTGCTTTGAAATAAGGAATTAAAAATACGTGTAATTGTAGTTAAAAAAGTAAAGAATTAAAAAAATTATAAAGTTAAAAAATATATTTTTCATAAAACATTTGACATTTTATGTTATTTATATGTTGTTTTTTAATGACATAAAATTATGTAAAAAAAATACAGTTTTTAAAATAATTAGTGTCTTGCATTAAATTTATCACATGCTATTATTAGAATATTATATGGATTAATTAATTAGGTACAGACAACGGTATCGTACGACGTACTATTACTAAAAAATAATGAGAACCGAAATAATATTATAATTTACACATGCAGACATATTATGAAGTTGAAATTATAATTTATATTATTGTCTCGATAGAATTTCTACAGTTTTTGTTTCCACAGAGCTTGAATTGTTTCGTTTTAAATGCATAAATTAAAATTATGGTCGTTATAATATTATTACCATCATATTTTTGATACTTAATAATACTGACATTATTTATCTTTCTAAGCATAATTTAGTTACGTTAATTATCGTCACTGTAAATATATTATAAAGACAATAATTGTTATCATTTAAATTATTAGTATACAGTATTGTAAAAACAATTTTTCGTTGTTGCATTTGATATATTTTTTGTTAACTAATATTATACATACTCATAAATATAAATCTCAATTTGCAAAAAGTTGTGCAGTCGAAGAATTATTAAATATTTTTCTACAATAGGTCAGGGGGGGATGTTTATGAGTCTAATTGTATTTTATATGGTTTTCTAAATACCATTCGTCCATCTAAATTGCATGCCGACACTTGAGTTTTAATTAATTGCTTTTTGAATAATCAATACTAAATGAATAGTGACAATAATATAAGAACCTACTTATAATGTTATGATGACAAACAACTGAACGACAATAAACCACAAACGAATAACCAAAACACAAAAATACGTTAAATTAACAGATGTAATATTGCACTATTGAGTATAAACTGTACTTGAAAGTAAGTTAAAAATATAACGTTATTGAGTGTGTGACGAAGAGGGTAATTGAGAGGCGGCCATCTCTGAGTTACTTCTGCAGGGGTAGTGCTGGGTGGGTAATAGCCGATAAGTGTTAAATGATAATTTACTATTAAATATAGTATTTTAGTAATAGAAACGACGACATGTAGTTCTAGTTGACAGTGAATGCTTTTACTGGTTTTCGGTGCTGCAGTGTGGGTGAAATGTGAGACTAGCCTACGAACAATTTAATGTTCACCACGCCATTGCGGTATATTTATTTTAAAACAAATCTTCAATGATAAGTGTGTGGGTTCGTTGAGTTAAAAATAAAAAAATCCCGACGTTTTTACTAGTGGACCTTGCTTGTCCAGTATTATGCTAACACTGATGTACGAAATCGCGGATAGTTAACGTATAGTTCGAATATTCCAGCTAGATGGCGATAACGGTGACCAAATACAGAAAATAATTTATATCATCATTTGTTATACAATATATACTGTACATCCATTCAACCCTATAATAATATAATAATATACTTTTTAACATATATAATGTCTTTATATGACCCAGATATAGATTATAACTTTTTTTTTTAAAGTTAAATTATTGACTTTTCTGTTACTATTATAACATAGGTTAAATATATACTCTCAGTAAAGGCTTATTGTTTAATGGTATCAGCAGAAAAAATAAATTGAAAATCGTCAAACGTTAAGTGCCTCACGTGTTTGTCCCAGTCATAATAATTTATTTTCTAATTAATTTTTTTCTTTGTAAGAATGGCACATTAATTTTTCTTTTTTGAAGGTTATTGATACAAAAACAAATTAATTTGTATCGTATTGTTTACAATTTAAAAAAGCAAATTTGAAGTATTAATTTTTCTAAAAAATTTTAATTTAAATAATTAATAATCTCAAGTTACAAAATGTAATTCTGAATTTTCCAACTGAAAAATAAATCAAAACAAGGACACTTTAATTTTTGTTTAAAATATTAACATGTCCATGATTCACTATAATGAAAAGTAATATTCAACATTTTATAATTTTAGAAAAATCAGTTTTGTGAATTTTTTCAAATTAACCTTTTTATTCTATAACTTATTAAGTAGGTTTTTAAATTGAAAAAAAATGTGAAAGAGCAATAAAATTGTCATTCATAAATTTTTATTTAAAAAAATAAATCTTTTACTGTTGTGATGAAATGTTTATGACGAAACATCGAGGAACCTTGGTCTTGTCTCGTTATGGGAAAGAAGAGAAGTCAACTGCCCGATAGAATTAGAAAAAAATCATGCATGCATATGAATCGTTCTATATCGTTTACGCGTCATAAAACTTACAAGCACTGAATTACAAAGCTTTAATAGTTTTACCTTCATAAAATAAATAACAAATACTAATCGATGGATTATAAGAATAATATCGTTATCATAGTAGTCTAGATACTGGGCCCAGTATATTTTTGCGATATTACGCGTATGGAATTATTTTTATGATCCAACCGTACGTCATGATAGGTACCTAATTAGTAAGTAGCCGTATTATACTTTCGCAATAACAATAACGACAAAAAAGCGTTGATGATAAAAAAAAATCTTTCGATAACGTCAAGTACCTACCGTGCAACAACATTGCGTATAGGTAGGTATCTACGTTTCTTTTTTTATGACGTTTATTTATCGTCTAATAAAAACTTAAACGCCGCAGTAGCGTATAATTTATACAACGGGCGAATATAAAAATTCTGAAATGCGCTACGGACATTGTTAAACACGGTCTCTAACTATGTGATTACGACCTGGATAAAAACTTTTTTTTTTATCCTCCGTACCTAAAACTTATACAGATAGCTCCTCGCGTTATACGTGCATATATACGCTGAGTCATAAAAACACAAATTTCGTAAGTGCAATAACTGTTTGAAAGGTACCTACACTGAAGTCTCCCGCTGCTCATTAATGAAAACAAATAAATAAAAAATTATATATGAAATCGATAGAGTTTATCATTGTGCAGGTATTACATAATGTGTGTATTATTATTGCACACTTTCATGTTGTATGTATGTATGTATGTATGTTTATATGTATACAATATTGAATATATAGGTAATGATCGAAAGACGTCGCTTGAATATATTTGAAATATTCGTTAGATATTAAAAAAAATAAAAAAAAAACTCAATCGTCGTACGTTCGCCCAACGCGCGTTTTACGGTTATTGGAAATCGTGTATGTGTGTATGTGTTTTTTTTTATTATTTTCAATTTTAGGAGAATTTCGTTTTGGAAAACGCGTGGCTATATATACGGGGAGGAACGCATTCGATTTACAGGCGGCGTATCATAATAATAATAATAATAATAATAATAATAATATCCAGCGCAGACGACACTCGCAATACGTTTCTGCTACGCCGTGCAATAAAGGCGCTACGAAACTTAAATCAAATTTCGTCCGACTTCCGGTCGCACACGCCGCGCGTCTCGATCAAAACAAATTGCCTCTCGCCCTGCACACGGATAACCAATCACACGGCGGGAAGTGGGCCGAACAAGTCCTACACATACACACACATAAATATATATGTGTATTTATTATAGGTGTGCGTGCGGTAGTGCTCGTCGTATAATATCGTAGTATCGTGTCGATCCAATATTGTTGCAAAGTTTGCGCTACGACGTACCCGAGATTTCCATCCATATAAAGGAGCGCGGTGACGTTGGCGATTTGAGAGCGGCGGCGGTGGCGGAGTTTAAGAGGGAATATCGCCGAGGCCCTTATTCGTACACACACGTATAACAGTCTTGCGAGGATCGGTGAGTGTTGGTCGGGGGTGGGTGAGAGACGTGAGTGAGACGCGAAGCAAAACGGGCGACCCATCTGGTGCCGTACACCCCGGTTGATTGTCTATTTTTCGCCGTCCCGCGCGACTCCAATAATATTTCTCGTTCCTTTATATAATAATATATATTTTATTTTATCGTACTCGTTTTCTCTTCGCGTGCGCATCATCCGCTTCACCACGCACTCTTTATTCCCGGTTTTCTTACATATATATATATATATCCTAAACGGTCCCGTGCGGAAATTGGCCCATTCCGAAGCCGCAGACATAACCGTCTTAATTCTCCGTGTCAGATTTGCAGATACGTACGTGCCCGGTCCGGCAAACATATGGTTTCTTAATAATAATATAATAACGACAACGCACGACCGGCCACACTGGACACGATGTAATAATAATAATAATAATAATATATAATAACTAATAACAACGTTGTATTATACGAAACGACCGCGACCGTCGTCGTCGGCTGTCCCGAATGAGTTCGGCGACCTATTTTATTTTTCTGAAAGCGTATGATGGTGGAACGGAGTACACACGTAGCACCTTTGCGCAGTGGTCGTCACGTTTTTCGTCCCAACATCGGTCCAAAACGGTCTTGTGCATATTAGATAGTGTGGTTAGGAACGAATTCATTCGGTTTATGCAGTCGGAATGATGCAATCGACGGTGTTTAACAATCTAGCAAAACAGTTGTTAATGCCCACCGTCTACTAATACATAATAAATTACGTGATGAACTCGAGTAACACGATAACGTTCTTATTAATAATGCGAGACATATATGAGGTAGGTATACTTTATGATAAATGTAAACCGAATTGAGTCATTCAAAACAATCATCGTCACGAAAAAACATAATTTTCAGGAAATCCTGGTTTTGAAATACAATTTAACGGAAGCCGCCGCTATGTTCGTCATAGGACGTGTCAAGTGTATAGGACGGGTCAAAATACATACACGTACCTATATTATAATAATAATTAACGAACAGATCCTTCTAAGGTGGTTGCGCGTGGAAGGGGGTGGGTGGCGAGTTCGGTGACGTTAATTTCGCGCTTTACCTATACACGTTATTATACAGTTTAGAGGCCGGTTGATTTATTGAACAGCATACCCGTAGGTGTGTGTATGTGAGAGCGTATATACGAGGAGACCGACCGACGGCGGCGGTGACCCAATTTCGATGGAAATCGGCGGTAGTTTGAGTGAATATTTGATATATCAATTAATAACGGCAGCAATGGCTGGTGGCGGTCGTCGTTGTCGTCGTCGCCGTCGCCACGGCCGTCGTTTGATCTCGGCACCCCAAACGGAATCGCTAACAACGCACAATAGTGACCTGCACGAGAGGTATACCAATATATATTATTTCAGAGCGCCCACCACCCCCACCGATTGCCTCTTTCTCTATAATATAGCTGGCTAGGTGCGGTAAAGGTACTCGCGAGGAGCTTTGTTGTACACACCATACCGTGCCTTATATAATAATATATATACTCTTTGACGAGACGCAGATTAACGGTAGACACCTCGTAATTAGCAAAGCGATTCCCCTGCGGTTAACAACGCGACTACGTCGACGCCGACGACGTTTCTAATATTATAATAATACACATAATATTGATAATAATAATTATATTATAATCTCGCGTGTATATATATTATATATGCACGTGAACCGCAAGCCCACCCGCCACGACGTCACACGACAAGCCTACAAGCGAACCAAGCCTTTGCCGCGCGTCTCGCCCTCGCGGCACGTCCTCCGGACTTAAAACGTCGACGCCTTTATTAATAATTTCAATATTATGCATATTATGTGTATAGCTACACAGGTAGGTAGTGAGTATCCGACGTTCGCCGGCCATCGTGGTCGGACGAGAGGACTAGGGTGACTTTACGCGCGCACGAGGGTTAATAATAATAATAATAACGATGCCACCTCTGCCCCCGCATCCACTGCCACCACCACCGTAGGTACGCAAACACACACTGTACGCGATCGCAGGATTAGAGAATGATATATTATACATACCTATATGTTTAGACTCGGCGGTGCCAAAGGGCGATACGTGTCATTACCAACGGGAAGAAATTGTGTGTCGATATTTCAATATTATTATTATAATATATGAAATCCATTCCAGTCGGTGGCGTCTCGTTCTGCGGTCATACGTAATAGTTTATATTTTGACGCATACAAACGGAAACATATATTCAACCGGTGCAGTGTACGTGTTTAATTATTATTATTCCTATAAATATGATATTACCATGACGTACATTGCACGCCGTCTGTTCGCGAATCTTGACGAGCAAAGTTCGGAAAATGTCTTGACGGCAACTTAATTATTTTTAAGATCATGTTAAACACCGATAAGTCTTTCATTACCAGCCTAAAGTATAGCTCACTAGATCAATAAACGATTTGAAGGCGTAGACAAACCAACCTAAGTTTTAATTGTATTTTTATATATTGCAAAAATAAAAATAAAACAAAACTATGTTGCTTTTATTTTAACGGTTTTTATAGAAACATTTTATACAATAAATCTGTTTCCGATGTTTTAACACAAAGATAAAATTTTTTAATGACACTTATACAATAAAGAGCTTCTAAACTCAGGTATTTAGTAGATACAATTCTGTAATCTAAAACATCATTCCACTGTTAAAAAAAAAAAATAATATATTTGGCATCTGAAATATGATTAGTTATATCTACTATAATAACATATGAGTTATTTTACTCATATGAGAGTAGGTAACACCTATAAAAATACAAACACTTGTTTTATATAGAGCCTTAAAAATACATTTTTATGACTATATAATTATGAACGACAAATAAATTAAATTTTATAGTGAATATACTATTAGTTGTGATCAAGTCGGTACACCAAACACCACCGAAGTTGTTAGAAATAAGTATACAGAAGTCTATATTTACCGATAAAAGAACAAAAGACAAGAAATTTCAAACATTTTGAAATGCACTCGGATGTTATGCAAATAAAATTACCTAGTGTTTGTTTTTTTTTAAATTAAAAAAACTTTTCTTCTAATATAAATTGAATAATAATTTAATTAAAAATTAGTTTTATGAATTTGATTTAATGGCTTACATATAAATTGTATAGTAGATTTAATAATAATATACAATGATCCTAAATCGAATAAGCAGACATTTTGTACTCGACGAGTACGTCTGGGACATAAATTATAAAATAATAATATAAGTAAATATAAGTATTTATTACTTACCAGCTGCCTTTAAAATGATGATCATCGCAAACCAAACTAATAATAGTTAAGCTTGGCGAAAAGGATTAAACACTTTTACTGTAATTGTGCTCGTAAAACATTTGAAATATCAAACCGTGATTTTAGGTTACTGGTAAGGTACAATTTTACTCTATAATAAATTACGAATATGTTCTGAAGAATCTTCATGGTTGGATGGCTCGTCATGTAGACAAAACGAATACATAATAGTATACAAATTATAAAATCTTTACTGAAGACTTCAGTGTTCTGTGGAGCAATATCTTTTGTTCGTAAAACTTTATGGTTAAAAATTATCAATGTCCTAATGGCGTATTTCGGGCCACTAGAATATACATAATTAGGTTTCATCAGCAATCTGTGTTTTGCACGTCCATAATAATATCTTAAAAATGAGTGTTTAATTAAAATGTATAATCTTCTAGGGTATTATTTATTTTTTGGGGGTCTCAGAGTATCCCTGTCGTTTATATGAAACGATAAAATAGATTAACTCCAGTAATTGTTGAAAATAAAGTAACAAAAGCATTACATTTTTCTCAAAATGATTGAAACTGTTTAGTATTCTCAGTAGTCCGCGGTTGATATTGTAATTAGTTGGGTATTACTATAATCATGACAATCTAAGTTTATGGCCGAAATTCTGTCACTGGACGGTTTCTTCAACAAATGAACATGATGTATTTTTTGTTATTTTATAACCACTCATGCTTATTTTACCCCTAATGTATAAATTGTATGATTAAATGATTAAAAGAAAAAAAAATCTATACGTTTATTCGCTTTTGTCTATATAACTTTTTGGCCATTGAATTTACGCTGAACGTATTCGAAATTGAACGATATAAAACTGAATATTAGTTCGAATGCTTTCATTGTTTCATTAAGATACATTTTATGAACAATGTGAATAATATACGGACAAAATATCAAATGGTTTAACGAGCTCTAAGTAAATTTTGCTTAGAAATGTTAATATTTTAATTAAATTAATAGTCATGACGAGTTTCACAAGATAAATAATTAGTATTTGAAATCGGATTTTAAGTTAATAGAGTTAATATACTTGGATGTTCTGACCGGTTTTATGTCTTATTGATATCAGTATTGGTTGTAATGTTTAGCGAAGACTACCAGCTAAACCATTGTGGTTTAATATTTTGTACCGAACGTTACAGCATTATAGCGAGTTACGCCAACGTTGGCTATAAGAATTTCCTACATTACGTTAAATTATAAAAATAAAATATTTTCACTGTAGTTACGGATTACCAGCAACAAGAAAATAAATATCAAAATATATCATTGAGAAATAATTGATTGACCATATTATACCAAGTTTGATATTATACACATATACCTAATTATATTTTTTTTATTCAAAACTCGACTTTATTTTAAATGATGGAATTAATATGGAAGTTCGATGATATGGACTGCAAGTCTTTGGACGACCATCGTGGCGATGCTGAAGAAATAGGCCAAGCCTTGTCCGCAGATACATCTGCTCAAATGATGATAGATGATATAGTTAACGAAGCGGACATTCCTCTTCGGGCTGCCGTCGGTCTCGACGCACCGTCGAGCGACCACGATTAGGCGCAGGTGGTTGCCCACCTTCGAAAAGGAACGGAAACTTCGCTGACCCGATGGCGTCGTTGCTTAAACCGTAGAGTCGGATGGCTGCCGGGTAACGGATATTAATGCTGGCTCTAACTGTACTCATAAGTAGCAATTGTGTAGGTAATGATAATATTATAATACTATTATCACTGGAAGTAAAATTGCTGTATAAGGTATAATTATATTTTACCACTTGATTTATTGTTTTTTTTCCCTCGAAACATTTCCACTTGGGGTTCGCCTTAATACCATCTACGACGTGGAGCTCATACGATATTATTATAATATAATCGTTCACGTCACAGTTTAATAATAATATCGTACTTACTATTTGGCAGACGTTCGCCGCCCTCTTGGTGGAAAAATTGGAAGGTTGGCGGTAATATATAATATATATAATAAACGAACATATTAAAATAATAAAGATAATATTATCAGTAGCCAACATAGTATTATTATTAAACAAACAATTTTAAAGATTTATACAATAGGTAATGTGTTATATTTGGTGACTTGTGTTTTATATACAACAACTATATATAAACTATAACTTTTTTGGATACTGAAAATTCAAACTACTGAATATAATAAAACGTAATGTTGTATTAAGAGAAAAATAATAATTCCAGAGGCCATATTAAACTATTTTATACAATCAAACTTTTGTTAAACGAAACCGACTTGTGATACACTTCGAGAACCGTCGTTCTACTTTTACAGCGAAGTTAAAAATTGAATAATTAGTCAGTAACTGAACGACAACGGCGGTCTTCTTCTTTATTTTTAATTTAATATTTTATTTATGTCAACTGAGTTACGTTGACAGCTGGCAAAGTTTTATTCCATCAACTCCCACGCCGTTGTATATACTGCCTCCGTAATTTTTTTCTGGGTGATTATTTTTTAAACGTTTCTTGACGGTCAGATAATAAATTAGACGATTCTTTTGGATTGACAGCGTTAATGAACTTTCTGAATGCAGTGACGACAGTTTCCACGGTTGAATGATGAATTTTGTATTTTGTATTTTTTTTTTTTTAACTGTCACCGAAAGACTCAACAACTCTCCAGTAATTTTCTTGTAAAAACAATTGTCGAGCAAATTGAATTACTCAAAGTTTAAATAAAAATAAAAAGTTTTATGTTTAACATAAATATACGACCCTACGAAAATAACATTTTAAAGAAGAACGAAACGTCATAATATTCCTAAGAAAATATTTTCTTTGTCGCATATTTTTTTTTCTTCAGGACTCGTGTAATATAAAATTAAATATTATTAAATATTAACAGCTGATATTAAAATATGTATTTCAAATAATAATTACCTATTATCTATACATAAATATATTTTCCTGAACGATGTGAACGATTAACGAATTGAATAGCAATTTTTTTAATATTTCTGTTTGAAAACCAAATGGTTGTTTAATACGTAATTAATAATATAGTTTAGATATCAGCTTTGCACCATTCTATACCGACTACGAAGTTCTATATTATGTGTGTGTGTACATGCGACCGTAACACATTGAAGGGCGTTATGACTTAGGTTTGAATATATATTATTATTACGCCTTTCTATCGACTCGATTAGTTGGCGATTATTGTTGTTGCGATATGTGTTCGGGTTAAAATAATAGGAATCCCCGGATATACGTAAAATATTTGGGATCCAATATTATATACATCGAGGTCTACAATAATATTATCTTTGGCCAGTGTTTTCGAGGAATGCAGCGGCGCTTGGATGTATATTGTTTTGCCAAGACGATGGCGGTGTCGTCGTATAGTCGTATGTGTCCCAATAAGACTTCCATATAATATATATATACATATAAATATAACTTTTAAGGAACGACCGCCACCGGTGGTGAGCGCATTGAATATTATATTACACACATTGTTGAACGGTTCCAACTAAGGTCGTTAAAATCAACTCGCAGGGTATGTGTGTGTGAGCGGTGTGGGGGGGGGGGTAGGTTGAGGGCCAATATCTTCATGCGTCATAATTCACGGTATTGGGTACAACTCGAAAGATATCTGATTTAAGGCGCAAAGTTTTGGAGGGTTGGGGAAGGCAAAACTGATGCGAGCGAATTCCTGCGGCTGCCGGTCGGATATCTGTGCACCGCTCGGGTAGTGTATGGACCGGACGAGAGAAACTTAAACAATAATTTGTGCGGTGAGTACAGAGCACGGGGTGCTAAGATTTTAGCAAAACTGCTAGGCCAGGAGCGGGTGGGACCTTAATGGCTTTTAGTTGGGATTTAATATACATTTGTCATCCGACGGGTTCACGTCGATTTCTCCTCTCTCTTTTCCGTTTTGATCACGCGGCCCGATTACACCTTGCTTGACTCTTAACTCGGTCGCTCGGCTCTCTCTCTCTATCTCTCTCTCTCTCACTCGTCGCATCCCCATCTCCCTCTCTCATACTTTTTTTGAAGGTTCCCAGTGCTGCTTAATGAGGTAGAACGTGAATTATGTGCAATCAAGGCTGTATCAGTTTCTTATCAGTTCCTGTAACAAAGTTTCACCGCCACAGTCTGCCATGATTTAGGTGTTACTGCCGTAATTAGCACTCAGTTAAAAAAAAAATTACGTCTACCTCACGAGAGAGCACTTCGAAAAGGTGTATCAGCAAAATGATTTATCGGAATCGTAAATCGTTGTGCAGAAACAAACAATATTGGAAAGGTATGTTTTTTTTTTTACTTTCACACGTATATATTTTATTCAAAGCATCGGCATCAAGCCCAGATAATTTTAAAATAATATATGGCACGGTTTCGAATGAATAATAATGACTTCATAGTGTTGATCGAATGTAAAACTAAATGAAAAAGTTCTCGACGAAGAAAATATTATTTGGATAACATTTATGTTATATCGAACGCGTGAGCCGACCAAGCTCGTGTTAAGACTTTGAGACTTACGAAATTCAATAAGTTATTATATTTTATTTCATACAACTGACTGTTCAGCATTGCATGACGTATTACCCGATATATCACTGATGTCACGTTACATTTTGTGTTGTTATCATATGTTTATATTGTTATGTAATTATTTTTACATTCTATGTCAATAATATGACACCACCATGGCCTTTTTTGTGGTATTATTTTCTTTGACCCGGCAGTTTATCGCATTATATATAATTAATATGTTGTAGTGAATAGTTGAATCATTATTTAAATATAATAAAAAATATTTGATTGAGCATTTTTTATGAACCTACATTTTTTTTTGACGTTACACCGATCGTCATTTTTATAAGTTATTTCAACGCTTGCTATTTAAATTTCAATAATTCTTCGTTTAATATTATTTCGTGTCTGATTATGAAAAACTATTAGATTATAGGTAAGAAAATTTAATTTATTAATTAATATTTTTATAATATTAGAATTTTCAATTTTGTATGTAAATTAAATACATTCCTCAATTCAATAAACCTTACTTTATTGAAAATCAAAGTTGTCATACACTTAAGTTAGGTTATCAAATTTAATTAAAAAATATAATGAAACATTTTGTTAAATAAAAATAAGTATTTTAATGCCTTTGAATAATATAAATATGTCACGGCGTTTCAGTTATGCAATTCAGCTACTCGACGGTCGAGGTGGCCGTTTTTCCAGTATTTCATGTTCTATTTTAATATAATATGTACCTACTTAGTTATTATAGCATGGTTCGTAAAAGTTTATAACTTCTAACACATACAAAGTATGACATCAAGCCTAATTATATATATATATACTATAGAATATTATAACATGATTATATGTAAAGAAATTATAATGAAATTTTGTTTGAAGTAAAAAAAAATTATGTATATTAAAATAAATTACCTACATTTAATAAATATTTGATAATGCGGGTATTACTGAAAACTCCATAATAATATTTTCTATGTTTTTAATATTGTTAGAAAATTAATTTAGAATTTAGAATAATAGTAACTTATACGACTCAAATTAATCGTAATTGGTAACTGAATCATAAAATAAATAGTTATCTTGTAATCTTTTATTTTTGTGGTTAAGCTGCTGCCCCTTATAGCTTATATAATATTGTACACGATATGAAAATAACTGTTCACTCGTTATCTTATTATCTCAATAACTGTTTTTATCATTATTTTTTTTAGCGTATCGACATTAATTAACACATTATTGTATTAACAACATATGTATTACGTCTTCAAAAAAACTACCTCGCCGATACTAACTATTCAAATATTTCATAATAATGCATTTGCCGTTCAGCCTTAAAAGATTTTTATGGGTACTTTTACCTATATAGTAGATGAAATTAATTTGAACTCGTAGAACCGACAGAGGTTGCTGAGAACTTTAAATGTAGGTGACCAAAAATTTAATTAATTAATTTTTGTATAATATACCGTAACATGAAACCGTTGATACGGATTTCCACGGTTGGGTTTAAACGTCGTAATTTTCTATGAAAAACACGTCGTCCGGAGAGACGAGCTAAACATAAAGTTTGAAATCAGTCGCAAGCGTGTAACTGTGAAACTGGACACTGTGGAAGTGTATTCACACAGTGCACATTATGCTGCACAAACAAACACACTTATATGTTCTCACACACTACATACAAAAGTGGAAGTAGCAGTCGTCGAGTAGAAACGATGGGAGGTAGGTCGGTAGAGGTGGTGGCGATGGAGTTGGCGGCGGCGGCGGTGGATATAACCGTCTAATGTTCGGTACCGTACAGTCGATTCCCATGCAAAACAACCGTTGCTCGCGGACACACGGCCATAACAATAATAATAATAATAATAATAATAATAATTTCTCGCGTACACACTCACACACACACACACCGTGTCCGGCTGGACATTACGAGAGCACACATGCACACACAGCATATACACATATAATCGCCGCACACGACGTGCCCACTGGAAAAGGTCCTGGGCAAAATAACCATAACAATATTCAGGCGTTAAATTTAATAAAGGATTCAAACAAAAGTCATTAATTACGATAATGCGTTCTGGCGCTCCGCGTAGAAGGGATTATGTCCCCGGTATACGACCAACAACAGAACTAAGGGACCGCCGCCGTTTATGATATCTACATCATTTTAGTTTAAAACCATTATCTCAATGTGTTGCTACGCTCGCGAGAGAACCGCGGGGCCTCTTATACACACACATACACTGACATATATAATATGTACACACGATCATCGCTATGTGTCTCTCTCTGTCTCGTGTGTGTGTGTGTGTGTGTAATATATACGCACATTATACACCCCATTCCGCCACTGCCATCGACCCGCTCTCGCTCTCCTCTCTCTATCTCTCTCTCTCCTCTCTCTTTAACTCTCTCTTTCTCTCTCTCTCTCTCTCTCTCTCTTGGTCTCCGATAATATGTGTCCGAAAATCCTCTTCCTGTGCTCCGGAGGAATCAAAATGAAACACCTCGCACACCGGCTTAACGACGATTACCATAAACACGGTCCTGTACACGGGGCCCCGGCGCGGTTAACAATGTTTATTCAGACCGTTTATAGGCATCGTGTGACGCTCGCACACACACACACACACACACACACACTCGAACGAGGGTGGGTATTAACGGCACGGCACCGCCGTACATAGTATGGCACCTGTTTCGCGACGACTATTATATGTATTCGCATGTATGATATGGCGAGGCCATTGGATGGGATTTAATTTTAATCGTTACGTGACTATTATAATTCACATTAGGTCGGGCGCGAGATATCGCCGGCCCGGAGAAAAGACATCGCAGGGCTGCGCTGCCCCCGCACACACGAATGTGCGACGTACTCGCGGATCTAGCGGGGCACAAACGACTGCCGCCGCCCGCAGTTTTATAGTTATTATTATTATTATTATTTAGCTGCAGCCGACCGACCCGGTCGGGTTTATCCCATTATCCGGTTTTATATATTATATCATTACGCACACGCACTCGTCGTACAATAATAATAATAATAATTATTGTTATTATTATGACTGTCATTATTGTACGTTATTGCCGCCGCCGACGCCGTACAAAAACTAGAGCACGCTGTCGTCGTCGATGTCGTTTCACGCGCGTCCTACCGTAGTATAATCTGTCGGTCTGTGAAATCCATCCGAAGACGACAAACGAATATAGAACGAACGAGAGAGCTAATCGCGATGTACGAGATCTATATATAGCTATAAGCTTAAAAATATTACTTAGCTAATGAGAGGGATCGTCCTATCGGATCAATCCAATTAATACTGGACAAAACGGTTTTTAATTCGGCGGGACTAATTTTTTTATTCTCCTTAAACCGCTTAAAAAACGTATTAAAACGTCGTTATAGAGAGTCCGTTATATTATGGCGTAGCAGTCGCGGTGGTAGTATATTATAAGTAGAAATATTTGTAATGGTCGTGGTAGTATATACCTAGTAATAGTGGCAGTAGAAAGCGTGCGTCCCGCGGAAGTAGTACTTTGTCCACTATTACCGCCGCCGTCGGGCCGGAGGGTGTGTGATTAATGACGAAATCATTTACCATCCCGGGGGCGCTCGAGACAAATTAATTGTGAAAACATCGAGTCTCGCGGTCGAAACGATGTCGTTAGTCTCTCGGTGTTAAATGGGTGGGGATAGGGTGGGGGTTGGGTGACTGGGAGTTGGAATCACGTCAGCGCAGACAATCGCGAGTACGCACTGTATATGCATATAATATAATAATATATTGTGCGCATATCAACTCGGGCGGCTCGGTGAGTGTCAACCCTGCACACCCTGCAGGCACCCTGGACTTTTATTATACGACTCAGACGCGTTTTTCGCGACGATAATAATATAACGACGACGGCGGTGTTTATATAAATGAACTCGCAATAATGTCCACGTTTATTTATTAACATCTCGGGTGGTAGTTTTATTCATTGCATAATGTTATATGTGCGCGTATACACTACTGCAGGAATACGACTCTGGGAAAATTAATGCATTTTCTTTGTCCGGTTTGATATTTCGAGGCACCGCGGCAATATTGTTGTGTGTATATAGAGGAAAGCTTTTGGACGCCGGCGGTGGAGGTGGTTGTAGTGACTGTGACGGGCGCGGTAGTATGGGTCGGGTTGCCTTTTCTTGTCACTTTCGTGTTTAAGCTGTTTGATTTGTAGTCCGGGTTAATTGAAATTCGAGAATCACCGGTCGCTAGGGTCGACGGCAGAGAACACTCTTCTCCCGCGTCTCAAACCCACCCCCGCCTCCCCAACGCTCGCACGCCCATCGCCCGGTTTTCCATACAGTAATGGAATGGCTTGTCGTTGATTTAGTGCTGGATTCTGACAGGCTATCCTCTTTGATTGCTCGCTCGAATGAGTTATTGACTACCGCCAACACCGTCCTTTTTACTTTGTCCCACATTTCGCGCTTATATATTTAAAATAATATATTATAAAGCAAGTTAAAAATAAAAATAATAATGCACATTGGTCGGTGGTAGGTACCTGCAGCGTCATGCGTGTGTAAACGCATGTCGACAATTTTTATTATTTTTTTCAAACAGGGTCAAAAGAGTCACGACGTCACCTACACTTGATTTACCAAAGGTCTTTGTCGTTTGCTCATTGCCATTTTTTTTTTGTCATTCTTTTAATACGTTATTTTATGCGTGTGTAGAAAACAATTATTATAAAAAAACTATGGAATCGTTTTTTAATCCACCCGACAATCAGGTCTCACTTTGTTTTAGTAATACGATGGACGATATTTATCCGTCGTGTTCACACTATACACGCATACTTACATACAACAATTGCTAAAAAAAAATCTCAGTCTAACTACCCGTCACAATCCTTGTGTGTGTGAATAAGGTGGTTCGATTTGATAGTATAAGTCTAAGATTTGACGTTGTCGAACCAACAACGAGATGGAATAATTTTAGTCCATTTCTCGGACCACTGCTTCTATGCGAATTTAGCCAAGTCGACGGTAAATAATAAACTAGCTTATCCAGCTTGTACGGAATCGCTCTTGACAAAATGAATGGCTTATTTCCTTTATGAAATCCGTTAAATGTAAACTGCACAGATTTTTAACACAGGTATTAGGGTAGTTTTGAACAAATATAAAATATAGGTCTAAAATATTTAATCATAATCACTATTTTATTTTCTGTAATTAATGGGAAACAAACCAAAAAAAATATTAGTTTTTTGTTAGCCATCAATTTAACAACAAAAAACTGATGTCTGTGTGATTCACCATCTAATATGCAAAATTTAAAAATTTGACTTCGATGTTCACTGTGCACATCCTCGGATAACCTAGTATCAAATTTCAGAACCACGAGTGTTTAATTGGCTGTAGATCATCGCTTACACACACGCAAACACATACAAACATCGCCTATTTTTATTGTTCTTTATGAACATCGGCGAAGTTAGCCATTAGATATACAATTTTTTTTTTTTTTGTTTAGGCCGTCTGCCTATGGAGAAATTATGTGATTATGTGGTTTCTCTCTTTTACCATGACGTATCCGTGTGTAAGAAGGGTGTGGCCGATGCAGAGTCTATACTCTATTGGTAATTAGTAATTACCTTATTCCTTCTATTCAGAGGGAGGTTAGGCCAGCTAAAGATGGTGTTTTCGATTTTTTTTTAATTCAGCGTTCTGATTGAGCCAGTGTGTCTTCCCTTGGATTTGGGTAAGTCCTTTGATTTGGTTTTTTCATCCAGCATAAATTGTTAGGTACATCAAGTTTTGGGGTTTCTGTGGATTTTACTGCTTTCTTGACCGGCCTTCAATTGTACATCGCCTTTTATTAATATAGGACATAGGTATATAGATAATGTTATATACACGTGCACACGTTTCATACTTATTCGAGGATAGAACCGACATTTACCATCGCGTACACGGAAGTCAAAATGTAATATCGGAACAACGATAATATAATACGGTCGTGTATTATTGGGCCGTGATGTGTATGTGACGCGTTTCCGTTTCACAGGGTCAGCCACTCGTCGGACGGCGGACAACGGCGTGGGCACTCCATCAAATATAATAATATTCGCGAATATTGGTCGGCACATTTAATTCGCGCGATGATATTACACACATTTACATAATATAATATTATTATACACACATTATACAGATAGTACTACTATACAGCGTCCATGGAAGACGAGGGTTGCAGTGAACATTGGAGTGGTGGTGGTGGGCAAGGACGTCCGCGACGATATTTACAACCGGCCGGGATCACGCGTCGTCCGTATAATTACCATAATAATAATCGTATTATTATTATTATTATCATCGTCATCGGTCGTGATTATTATAAACAGTGATGCGACTGGATATGGCGGGGGCACTATTATAATATAATAATAATATTGTGTAATGTTATATACACACCGTAGTCCATGTATAATAAATAACCGATTGATCGTGTCCGGGCGGGTCGGGGGGGTTGAAACGGCTCGCGCTATATTATATCGTATATGATCCTTGAGGGTTAACAATATGCCAAAATTTATATTAAACGGGCTCCGGGCCGGTCGGTCTCGCGAGCGACCGACGGGGATGACGGGGGGACACATTGTTTCAATATTGGCCATTAACGTCATCCGGGTCGCGAATATTGTCCCCTCGTCCCCAACGCGGCGGCAGCGATCATCGAAAAAAAAACATCCCCCCCCCCCGTTCACCGACACCGGGACTGACCGGAAAATTCGATATTTTTACGATAATATTATAAATAAAATATAATGCGATCGGATTTCGAACGTTCACTCCAGCACACACACACACGTATACATAGCGTTTTACATTGACGGGCATTATTACCGTTATGACCCTGCCCTCTCGAACGATGCGGTGGTGGTGGAGGCGACGTGGACGTGGACTGCAAAACCATTTAAAAAGGCTTGTGAAATATGGTTGGCGTTATACACGATAAATGATAACATATTATTAGGTATCCATATAAAATATCATTTCGGACACGCGGCCTAAAGCAACCGTCGTACATTGTTGTTTAACGATTAATGAACGCGGCGGCGGCGGTGTAGTAGGCGGTCGACTTCGTTTATATACTATACGCGGTCGACGATTGGGTCTGTGCAGATGCTGCTGTGGTCCGAGGCGGTAAACGAGACGACGGGGATTCCGAGGGAGTAAAAAATTCGCCTCGCGGGTACCTATATTATTATTATATTTTATATCAAGAAGAACGAGGCGATATTATTGTATGGACACCGAGAGAGAAGCTCGCGCAAGAAGGGAGTTCGCCCACGCTTATCCCGGCGGGCCCATGACTTCCGATTTGCCGGCGGTGGCGGTCACCGGAAGTGGGCGCAGCGCGGGCGTTAAGGAATGTCCGTCTCTAAGGGTGGTGCAGGACAAAAATTAACAAACGACCAGAACCCGTAGCCGCGGTCGCTTTTGATTTGACAATTCGTTCGTTCCGAGCACCACCGCTCCGGTGCGGTGTATCCCGACCGGAATTATCGCGACGCCGGTCGTCCGGCCGACTTGTGGGAATACGTCTGCGTGGGTGTGTATATATATAATACCCACACATATATATATATTTATATAGGATCTCGGAGTAACGTGCAACTCGCCCGTGTTCCTATATATCCGTTTGGCAGACCGACACGGTTTTCGATCATTATTACAACCAAGGCGTGGCGTATATAATATGTATACTTATCACCGCCGTGCCGAAAGCTTCGTCGTATATATTTATCGAGTACAAAGTTTTACGCAAAGCCGACGACACGCGACTTACCGTAAAAAACCACAGTCGTCCCGTAGCGCTTATATTCGAGCGATAATACCCTGCATAGGGTAGCACGGGTTTCATCGGCCTGAATGTGTGGGGAGGGTGGAAACGAGAAAAAACGAACTCTTTTCATCCGGACGACCTTGTGGGTTTTCAAATCACGAGGGTAAATCGTCATTCATATATAACGCCGTGTTTATCTCTGGTCCGGAGCAGGAGACATCTTGCTGCAGCCACGTTGATTAGAACGACGGTCTGGCGATTCGATAGTGTGTCTGATAAGATTTGCCACGTCTCGGAAACTATTATATAGTACCCGACCCCTACCCCCACCGTCGGTTCATCGTATTGAATACCACGAGAATATTATAATACCGCTCCGATGGGCCTTCTCATGCGAATTACTATAATATAATATTATTATTGTCGGGAGAACATTTTTCAACGCGACACAATGCTGTGCTGCATTCAGTTGACTTTTATCGTAATAAAATGTTTGAGTGTGTGTGTGTCTGCGTTTAATGTTTTGTCCACTATCGCACTATGGGTCTTACGATATAATCCTCTGTTCTTGATTGTCTGAACTACAACACGAGCTTAGTAATGTTAATAATATTATATGCATACTAAAAAATCTCAAATCTACGGTAAAATCCAGTTTTGAATTGGTCGCCTCGCAAAATGTAATAGCAAGGTTTAATTTAATTTATCACGAAACAACAGAAAATGTATTAATAACTATTGTTCAACTACTGATTTTCAGACAAATATAATATTCATTTCACCGCTGTGATTATATCAACGTCAACTAATATGTGCATTTAAAAATCTATATTTTAGTGTTTTATATTAATATGTAGAATACAATAATTATTATGTGCATTGAAAACAAATTACAATTTTAGGATTATTGGAGAGACTATTTTCACTTTATTACGTTAAAAAAATATTAATTTATTAGAATGATGTATAAACTTTAATAAATAATTAAATTTCCTACTCATTGATTTATAGTTTTTACGACTGTAAAAGAGATCAAATTTTGTTTATCTTCACTTTGATCTACCAAATCCACATAAAAAATATTTTTTATTGGTACAGTATTACTGTGAATTTTGACTGAACTATTACATTAATTGTTCATCTATGAAATGTAAAAAGTGTATCGAAATTATACTTCATCTACAACAGACAACGATTAGTTTTGCATAAAAACAAATTAATTTCTAAGATTAAAAAATAAATAAATGAAAATAATCTGATTATAATATGAATCTGATTATTTATTTTATTCAAAAATATGATATTTAAGCACACTGTGTGTTACTAGCTTTAGAATGTCAAAAAAAAAATGTATAAACATGAAATTTTTGGAATTATATAAAAAAAAATATTTTTATTTTACTTTTAATTCTGTTTGGATTGAGAAATTTATTTTTGAATTTTTTTGATTTTGAGCCCGGTATTAATGGCCATTATGCAATAGATATTGCAAGAGTTACGTTTTTTTATAGTTTTTCACTAAGAACCCGAGTGGTCACCCATCCGGCAACAAGTGTTACCAGCCGGTGTTCAGAGCACTCAGAGCACATCAGTGACTGAAACCAGACACCGCGCCACACCGATCCACTGAGGAGAAATTTATTCGTTTTACAATGATGTTTTTATTTATTTTAACCGTTCGAGTATTCTACAATACATACAGTGAGCAGGTAGGTATAAAAATATTGAAATATATGCTAAAAATTAGTAATTACACTAAGGAAGTCGATTACAAAATCTGTACACAGTATATCGTATACAAACGGCTATGATTACAGTATACCAAATTCTCAAACTGGAATTACTGGACAAGATCCGTACAAATGTTAACCACCGTTTTATCCCGGGCTTAACAGATGGTTGTACGACCACTGTAACAGCTCAACTTCCTGGATCCTGGGTCTACCATGTCACGAATTCATATACGTCGTATATATATTTACCCGCTAGTCAACATAACTAAATTAAAAAATTTTCTGCGCATGATGTGGGTAGCTGATACGTGTATATGGCTTCCATGTGTAGTTAAATGTTACGTCGAGGGTATACGTCTTATTATGTAAAAAATACTGTCTCATATTAACACCAAACGCTAGGTAATACATAAAAACATATACCTAAGCATAAGTAAAATCAAACAAAAAACATAATATGTTTATATCGTAATATAGGTAATAAAACTAATTAGATTGCCAATATTTATCCATTAAAGTTATTTGATAATTTACAAATTATGTGATTTTCACAACGAATCTTTTCCAGTAGAATGCTTCCGCTAAAAATATTTTTTTACGAGTGCGAATGTCTCGCTTGGATAACTACTAATAAAATGCCGAAGTAAACTAACGAACCGGATCCTAAAACTTCAATTTATTTGTACGGACTCAGTAAACATATATTATAATAAATGCAGAAAAACGTATAGTTTAGAAGAAGTTTATTTTGCCGGGTAAATTTAAAAATAACAAGGAAACGAAATCAGAACGGAACGAACGTACCAAATGTTTTCCAACGGATTGGAAGCTGAGCGGATAAGTAAAACCGCTATAATTATAATTTATATCATCAATTAATTACGTGATTTTTAATGCATTTTCAGTAATCGAGCGATCCTTGAAAAACCGAATTCAAATAAATTAAACAGAAAATATGAAATACGTCATAATGATATGTTCGCGAATTGATAGCGAATGGCAATTGTAATGGATTATTATTTATATTAGATCGATGTTTCCTCTATAAAAATTACAAATATACTAATAGTATGACCAACAATTATTATTACAATATTATATTTTGTTGGGAATGTCGTTTTATGTAATATTTATTATAGGTATCTACCACGGAACGACAAATTTTGGACGGTGTACCTGATTTGCCTACTCGGAGCGCCGTCACAAGCGTAAATAGTTTTCATCGAACGGACCGATTACTGCACATTATTACCATAATAAACTCTATCGTACACCACCATAACCACCATAACCATCACCATCACCATCACAACCACCGCCACCATCGCCACCACCCCTGTCGTCACCTACCGGTCTCCGGCAGGACGACGGAAATCGTCATTTAAACGATTACGCGAGTAAAACCCAGCGAAAGGCACGGCGGCGACCGTGTATAAATAACTGCTATTATTATTTCATATAAACACGCGCGTATAATATGTATATATGCGAGCAGTATACACTCGATATTGTAAAACCGTTGGCGTAAAAGCCTTTGCAAAGTCGGCATATTATCGTCGGCGTCGGAGAGAGGTTAATGTCAAAGCCCCCGCGTAAAAGGCCGTTATTGTGTTTTGTGCACGTCATAAACGCGATGGGATCGGGTGGCGGCGCGACTGTATACACTATACGGCGACCACCACTCTGGTACCGGTGGGAAAGGGGTGTCTCGTCATTACCGTTGATCCTAATTCTTCGCAATATTATTATTATTATTATTATTATTATTACTATCATCATCGCACCGTCCTCCTCGCCGTCGCCGTCGTAGTCGTCGTCATCATCACCACCGCCGCAGCCTGCACCGCGTCGACGCCGCTGTCGTGGTTATTATTTTTATTATTATTATTATTCAAATAACCGACTACGAGCTGTATGCCGGCGGGGTGCGAGTGCGCGAGGGTGGGCACTTTAATATACAGGCGAACATTCTTGTCGTAATAATTTTACATTACACCCACCGCAAATGGCCTGTTATACGCCGGTGAACGTATACGGTGCGGTTTACGATGACGATAAAAAAATAATAATAAAAATAAAAAACGACACTGATAATGATGATGAAAAAAAAAATTGCTTATAAATAGACCCACAGTCATTACGCCGTTAATTTCGAAAAACGGACTGCCGAGGTAGGCGCATTACAGCAGGTGAACCATACGCATCTCGGCGGCTAATACGCTCTGGCTGTTTAATAATTAACAATTAACCGCCGGCTCTAGCGTTGTTTTACATGCTTATATTGTTTACGACCGAACTTTTTATAATAATTATTATAATAACAGTGTAACGAACCCTTTTTACCCGGCCAAAAGTGTGCCGTCAAACGGATTTTTTTGCATCTTATTTTTACATAATTATTCATTATACTGTAGTATTATATTATTATCTCGTAATAACCATCATTATTATTATAAACACGAAACCGTGCCACATCTATTGATTATGAAACCAGAATTTGCTTTACAAAAAAAAATTCACATGATTTCATATTATACAACTACATTACATAGTGTAGTAAATTCATGTGCGTGGTTTTAAAATGTTTTTTGACTTCGTCGATTACAAGTATACGAATATAATTACATTTATGATATCGACATTTATTTAAATAAAATCATTAGGCATCGTTTTATAAGCCCCATTGTCATATTGTTCGAATAATATTATTTTGTTAGGTCAAGCAATATTATTGATGATTTATATTTAATAATAATATTTGACCAACGATTCTCTCACTGAAGATAATAATTGTGCGTAATTGATTCGTACGAATACAGACGTTAATAGATTTGTATCAAAGGTATCTCTATTGTTCGGTACCACGGGATGAACTTTTCTTTATAAAACAAGGGACACTATACACTATAAGGTCAAACCTAATCCTCCGGAGTGTCTAAGGAACGGTTGCATTTCAACTATTTGAGAGTCTCTTTAGAGACTAAAACTAATTCGAGGGACGATTCCCATGGGCGTGCAAGTGTTACTTAAAGGCTTTTGTAATACCGAAATATACGGTTTTGCAAAAACACGGGTTCTGAAAGGTTTGGAGAATATTGAATCTAGAAAACGGTTTTCGAAATGATAACTTCTCTATTTGGGTTATAGACAGAAAGTAATTGTGACCAGCCACATATACTCGACCTTTTTTTTTTTCGTTTAACCGGCATACATATTTTAGTTAAATTACGAGGGCCACAACATAACTAGATGGTGGAGCCAGCTCTCTTCCCCCATCTAGTGATTGACGATGATTCACATAGGATTAAAAATAAATACGTTTAGAATTATAGATACCTATATAGGCTATAATACATTTTAAGATTTATTACATAGGTAATAAACCAATATTTTTTTTTTTTTTTTTTTTGTATTTTTTTAAGTAATTTACAATCTATACAACATTATGTACAATGGGCAAATTTGATAGTTAATAATGTGAAATAACAGAGTTTAACATTTAAGGGCAGGCACTCAGCAGCACCACCCGAAAACCAATATTTATAAATTCAATGTTAATAATACAATTTTTAAATAAGTGTTATTTTGATTTTGAGCTTATAGGTATATTGGCCACATATAAAGCTATGTAGACAGCAGATTGAATATGACTGTTTTATACTTAATTAAATATTAAGTGGACAAAATTGATCAATTGTATGTAAAATATTTTTAATACTCAATAAAATTACATCTAATTTACAGTCAGTAAAATACAATTTATTGTATAGGTAATCAGTATTATTATAAATATACTTAAAAGTGCTTAAGTTAAAATTCATTGATTTACGGACAACTACAAGCTCGAACTCTAAATAAATCGAAATAAAAATAATAATTCCCAAGCAGTTATTATCATTTATGACACTAATTTGTTAGCCTGTGTTTTCTCTTCACTATAAAATCTCGATGATTAAAATATTAGTTTGTGCTTAGATCACTATAAAATACATTTAATGTAAATAGGTTCATAAAAACAATAGGTATAATATTATTATAATTTTTTTATTATTATTATATACATCTTTGTTTCGTTTTAATTAATAACATAAAGTACCTATTTTATTAATAATTGTGTTAAATCATAATAGCTGCAGTAGCTGGTATTGAATTGTATGATTGAACCTACAGAAAAAAATGTTAGTCAGTAAAATATTATAATCTAAGTATACAATGTGTAACAAAATTATCAGACAAATCAAATCACTTTTGTTTTAATCAAAATTTTAATTAAAATTTTTTCATGTATGATTTTTAGATACTTGTGCTGGAGCTTGGAACCTGGAATGAGCCTGAAATGAACAATTTGTAAATCTAATTTAAAAAAAAAATTAATCATCCACATTTATTTAAGGCAAGTAGTTTATTTTGAGCAATTTTTAAAATATCAATATCTTGTTGGAGTAATTTAACAATAATTATTCAAAATGTAATAACTTAAATCGACATATTCTTTTTGGGAATTTTCACATAATATAAGTAAATCTTATATTAGGTATTTCTCATGCATATATAATTTTCACAATTTTTTTCATACGCTTACACTAGTACCGATTTTTAATTTTTCGTTTGTCAGTATTCTTTCTGCAGCTACACCCTGTAAGTCGGCGGTAGTACGACTACTGCAGCTTTTCATACGGAACAAAATAAAAAGCCATCTCATACATTTTTAAATACCTACTCGAAATTATTTTACTCGCAGCCGTAAAACACCGACGGAATATGATCCGGCGTAATGCTATGCAGAGTTCATCTGTTGTTGTCGTGCTCGCCTAAAATGTCGAGCCACAAGACACGCGGACAAAGAAACGCATTTTAATATGACTAGAAATAACAAGAAAAAGCACTAGACCCTTTTGCGACGTTTATCGTATTAGTGTATCACGTATGTTGTTCTTACTCCTTACACACCGAATATAATAATAATAATAATAATAATATTATAGGGGTGGCTTCTGTAGTTTTCCTCAAAAATAAACCGTTTTCCGTCACGTTTAAATTTCCTGCGAGAAGCCATGCAGCGGATTAAAGGCCTCAAGATCCTGCCGTTCTCCGTCATCTTACAATAATTATTATCGCCCTAATCCGTTAGTAATACGACAAATGCTTGGCACTTTTGAATAGTTTATTATCAGTTAATTACGTCCCCTCTGAAACGCTTGCTAACAGACCCACCTAATTAGAAATGAAGATGAAAGCGCGCCGCATAATATATAGTAATTACGTGTAATGTTATATTTAAATCTTTAAATTCAGTTTAAATAAGTTTATTAAGTTTAGTCGACAATTTATTATTATTGCCGCGTACTTAGCCAACCTATACCTACGGTTATATAATATAAAGTACGTGAACGAAGCAAGTGAACTTTCTTATTAATAATATAAGTAGGTAGGTAGGTATACTATTAAAATGTTTAATTGGTTGAAAAGAATAACTGTAAAATTTACTCTGCTTGTACGCATTAAAGTTATTTTGTTATCCTGTAACATATTTTTTTCACTAAAAGTCCGTTCCGAGTGTTATTCTTCATTAAAGTGGATAAACTATTTTCTTAAGATATATCAATAAATCAGAAATATTAAATTATTCGTATTTGAGATAAGCTGCTGTAGAAACAAAAAACAAATTAATACCCTCGGGATGTTATTCCGGTTACATTCCAAGTGATCCCAAACGGTTTCGTGGAATATAAATCAGGAGTTCAATTTACACAAACCCACTTAACAATTAATGCACTTATAAATTATAATTAAAGCAAAAAACTATTGATTCGAAATTAATAATTGAATATTGAATACATTATCCGCTATAAAATTAATTATAATATTTAATAACTATAAACTTTAATTTAAATATCAAAGTATTTTATGCTGATATTCTGTATTATACAACAATATTTTTATTATTACGTATAATATCCATTGACATTCGTATATGTTTATTCAAAATAAATTACTATTTTAAATAAGCCAGATCAATATTGAAAATAAACTGTACATCAGAATTTAATTTCAAAAAATATGTCAACCCTGCAATTAATATTGAACAATCAATATTCTAACTTCTAATAGAAATTGCTTTGCTGCACGATGAATAATAGAATGCATCAGTATGTACATTATATGGGATAACCCCAAGATCAGCTTTTAAGGCACTTTAGAAATAGATCAAAAACATAATGTTCATATAACATGTAGTCATAATAGATTTTCAAAATGTATGTATACCTACGGTCACTGATTAAAAGATCCCACAGAATATAATATTAGTGCATAAATGAAACGAGGAAATACATAAAACAACAGAATATCGGCAATAATTAGTTATGATTAGGTATTGATGACTTTCGAGTTTAATTGCATTATTGAACTGAAAAAACTAACATTTATTTATTATCTTCCAAATGTCTTTCAAGTTACTCAATTCAATAGGTCCATACTATAACTGCGTCAGAACAATAGTAATATTGATGTTTCTTTACGATTTCTTAACAAATATTGACAAAATCGGCCGGTGACATGCCGTCATATTATTGTAATACTATAATAATGACTCTCGGTATAAGTATATATTTGGTGTAATAATATTATATTATGTACCCTCATTTCCCGCTCTCTGTTTTGCCTCTCACGTTTCGTTTTGTATTCTATACTCGGTCATCGTTAACAAGGACGACGATGAAAGTACGAAGCATACACATTCCCGCACGAGCTGTACATACACAGTGGGGCACTTTGCAGAGGCGGCGGCGGCGGTGGCACACCAATTCGGCACATCTGGCGGCGAAGACATCTCAAATTTATGAGTGACCCCGGTCGGTTTTCGTCGGAGCGGCGGTGCGCGGGGAAGGAGTCCGAAATGAAAACACTTCCCCCTTGCCGACGCGCGACAACGGGTCCCCGTATAAACCACCCCTCGCCCTCGACGCATCCCCGACCAGCGATATATAATAATATCATAATATACACTCGCCGGACCCGCTTATCAACGACTTTACTCTTGTCAGCACACGAGACTGCAAGAGCGGCGCGAAATCCATTGCGCCAATACGCTGCACACACACACACACACACGCACGTTGGGAGCGGGCTAACCCTTTGGCCACCGACCGGATGTTTTAATGACCGAGACTTGAATTTACATTAGTAATTAGAACGGGCGGGGTGTGGCGAAGACGGTGGTGGTGGTGGTGGTGGTGGTGGGGGGGAAGAAAACCAGCAGATATTATTATATATTAAAGAGTGTGTGTATATATACGTGTGTACGCGCTCCGGCGTTGAGACTGCGGGGCGGGGTGGGTGCGTGTGTGCGTGTGGGAGAGGGTATATATCGTGCGGGCGAGAGGGAGGTGCAGCAGAGAATGAGAGAACGCAGAGCAAAGCCGGTTATTTACTGTCTGGCCGACCATAAACGTCTGCGCGCGCTTGTAATATACGACGCGATAACACATTACGGTATGGTTGGGTGGCGAGTGGCGTGTGTGTGTGGTGGGGTGGCAGTTAGTACACGCTAATGCCGTGTTTGTCGCCGCCGCCAATATACGCTCGCGACATATACACTCGTCGTCGTAAGACGCGTGGCCTCGTCGTCGTGTGCAGCAGTGGTGCGGACACACCCGAAAAGTTTTCACTCTCTCCTGCACACACGCACGTCTGCGAGATTTGCGAACTGACATTATATTTTTGCTCTCACACACGCACACACTCGTGTATATGTTCAGCTCAATCGATAACGAGAGCGCAAGCCGTTCCTTCGAGTATTTTTGGAGTTTCGTATATATCGTTTTTATTACTCCGGGGCGACAACCGATTCGGCTCACCAGGAGTAAGCGGGGGGGGGGAGGTTCTGATGAACACGATATTTTATGATCGTGTATATGATATGTACAGTGTACAATAAGTTATAAAACAAATATTCACCGACCTCTTCGATCTGCGTGTTGTACCAGAGAAAATTCCACGGGTTTTCAAAGACCGTATCGCATAGTGCCTAAAAACCTATGTCGTGTGCTAGCAATTTATCAACTCATCACGTTCAATGTAGAATTTAGTACACCGCGGGTACCTATGGTGAGGTAGTGGCCAGCTGCGAGTGTGTGCTGTATGTATTTTTTGCAGTTCAGTAGCCAAAATAATATGCAGCGCACTGTAACTAATAATTAAATACTTTGTAAAAGTTATGCTACGAATACGTTTTTTTCATTCACTCGTTTCAGTCTTTGTAACGAGTCCATAACGAATACATATATATATATATTAAATAATAATATAATACATATAATACTTATATTAAAGCACGTAAGCAAAAAAAAATTATGGGGGTTCTAGTACATTTCGGGGGTTCACAATATATATATATATATATTTTAAATAAATTACACAAGTATTAATTTAGGGGGGGGGGGGTTGAACCCCCCAACACCTGACTTATACGTGCCTGATACCATTACTCCGATGTAATCTGCATGTCTAGCCGGTTCGTATAACATTGGTCGGTTGCATTATATTATGATAGAACAATCAGATCGACATATTATTGTTCAAAAATCAGTCTGTTCAACAGTCTTATATATGTGGATAAAACCAATCACGCTATTAGTATACGTTTTGTTGTTATCTTAATCCTCGTACGATCGATCACACAGTACTTTAACGAGTTCTATGGTCGCCAATATTTTGGTAACATCCATAAAGTTTACCAATCTTATAAAAGTAATTTCGGGAGCAAACTTAAATGCGACGGATCGTTTGATCTATATTTTCATTTCGAACATATACACACGATTTTAATTAAAACAAGTTTAATATTTTGGCAGCGATGATGGTCGTCTCGTTTATCGGATCACCAAAGTTTTTGCGTCGGGACATTGTATACACAGTAATTTGTAAGCAAATTGACGTATTCTAAAATATTATATTCCCTGACTACGAACTGTGCTCTCATTTTTCGTTTATGGAAATCGTTTGGGTTCGAAACAGAAATTAAATTGCGAGCCCTCAGCAGGGGTCGGTGAGTTTTGATTTTTCCCCACCCCGACCGTTTTAAACATCGCTCTAGTTACACCTTCGTCTCGACCACCTCTCCTTACTATCCTTTTTTCCCTCATTATTGTTGTTGTTGTTGTTGTTTAACAAGGTGGAGAATTTCCCAAAGAGATTAATTGAGGCCAATGTAGAGGAAAAAGAATGCGGGCTGGTTATTGACAAGTGGCTGATGAACAAATCAGTCATCCGCGGCTTGTTAAAACGTGCCTGCTTGCCGCCGTTCTCATCACTCAAATACACTTTGACAGATTAAATTTACATCGTTGAGTTTTTGCTTTTTTCGCTCCTTCGCAGTTATTTGCCTTAGATGTTCGGCTTTGTTCAGAATTAATAGATTGCAGGAAAAAAAAAAAAATAAAACCTCCAAGAAAAATCTTTCACCTTTCATTACCGCCCTGTTTGACGTCTTATCAAAATTCATTCCTCTTTTGTCCCTCTGATTTTCGCACTTTTAATTATTTTCCTTTCAATTAATTTCTTTCCCTCTCCCTTGTGATTTTTTTTTTTCGAAAACTTTACTTTGTTTCTCAACGTCCGTCACTGTTAATTTATTGCGAGAAACGAGCAAAAAAAAAATTATACTTATCACAATATTTTCTGTCTATACTGCCAACATTTTTAATTTTCCAGTATACTATTGTCGAAACAAAACATTTTGACAGGTCACTACGACATCGATTATTCTTTTTATAATACAGTGTTTACCGGCATAATTAAATACACTAGAATAACCTGTGTAACAACTAACAATATAATGGATTGGGACTGTTCAATTAAAATTCGATTTGTCTAAATTTATTTGAACTTAAATACATAAACATAGTATTAAATAAAAAAAAATTTATATTATTAATCATTCATAAAACAATTTTTTGTCACGATCATAAAAATACAATCATTTTTTTTTTCATTGTTATAGTGTTATACTTTAAATAAATATTTAGACACTTTATATACTTGAAATTACACGTGTGTATGGTTAATAATAATGTTATATACCGAAATAATTATGCAAATAATATAGTTCATAAAGTTTATGTTGTGATATTGTCGTAAGCAATAGGACTACCACAGAAATATCTGCATTAAATAAGTATATGGACTTATAACACAAGAACTCATGCTAATGATATATAATAACAAATAACATTGATCCAATAAGAAATCATGATTTTATATTATATTTGTAGTTATAGATATTATTTTATTTCCTCTGTTGAAACGCTAAGCACAAGTTAGACTATACAAATACTTTCCATTATCCAGATATAAATTAGAATTGACCTATAGAACATATTATAGTTTTAATTTTAAACTATGATGTCTGAAATATTCTCCTTGTATTATTCGCTCATAATGTATCATATTATAAAAAACAGCTTCATATTATATTCTATGTAAATTTATATTTAAAATAAAATAATTTTATTAACATAATACCATTCATATAAAATATCGTAATTTTTAGACATCAATAGAGTCCATCATAATAATTATATTATTACAGGTACCTAAAATTGTATATTATATTTTTCACAATCCTATTTTAAAAAATAAATTGCTGATTTGACAGTTAATTTATAAATTTAAACCAACGACAGGTATGTTTAAAAACATGAAATATTAGCAGCTTATAACAATAATTGAACAAATTTAAATTTTAAAGAACAAACAAAAACCTAAACAGCATTTGAAATTTGAAACTTTAACTTCTTATCAATATCCAAAAGTCAAATTATTTTTTTTTTCTTCTCCTGAACTTTAAATTATACAAAGTTGAAATAAGCGATTACACACGAAATTGTTTTAATATACCAACAGCCTTTGACAAGTTGACTGATGGATGTTTATAAAATGAGTTTCAAGTATTTTTTATGTTTTATTTATTTACACAAACATTTTACATTTAAACAACACTAAACAGAAGAAACAGAAGCAAACAATTTTATAATTTTTTCTGTACGCTCCTTAAAGAATAAAACGAATCATTAAAAGCCCGTTGTTAAATTTCAGTAAAGCATAGTCAAAATAACTACGATGTGTACTTCGTGTAATATTGTATTATAGTTTATAAAAATCAAAAAATCTTATTGATTTGTTTGCTTTGAAATTCAAAAAAAATTTAAGCACTATTTTAATATTGTTGGTAACCGTTGACGGTATACAGATTGTTATATAGACTCCAACAATGAGTAGGTACCTGCGTGTACATGGTAAGTGGTTATATATTATATACCTAAGTGTTTGTTTTATATTTTAAAGTGTACACTAGGTTTAGGCAGTGGATATTTTATCGAAAGTCTTGTTGTTGTAATATAATAATGAAGATATAACGTTAAACAAACTTGCTGATCTGTTGCTAACAAATCTCAACTGCCTCGTTATAAGGAATGGAAATTCGAATAAGCTGTGCATCAAAATATTGAGGTACACAAAACTAAAACTTTTGTATTGGCACCATTAAAACCGTATACTACCGAAAACCTTCATATTTTACTCGAGTATACAATATATTATAATCTTATTGGTAATTTAAAGCTTATAATAACGTAAATCGACTTAAGTTTAATATTTGGTGTCTAGGTTTATAACTATTTTTATGTTTACCCATTATTTGTTTAATGATAATAATATGAATAACTACGAATGTGCAATTATTATTAGGCAAGTAAATAGTATTCGGAAAATAATAAGTTTGAAACGAATTAATAATAGTACCTATCAAAAATGTATTATCTATATCTACATACACCACTAAGAAAAAAATTATCTTTTTGCGAAAATATAGTATAGATAATATGGTTTACGGTACAAGCTAACAATTATTTTTCAAAATAATCAAATTTTTGATTACAAATTATAGATTAATTTTCTTTGAAAAAATGTATTATATTAATATCTAATTTACTTATGGGTTCACTTTCAGAAATAAGCAATACGACTTATACACGAAAATCAAATTACAATTTTATTTTATTTTATTTTAAAAACCAGTGCATTTAGAAAAACTATTAACCATTTACATTTTATTTTTGACCTTAAACTGATTACTAAAAATAAATGTGTAGGTAAAACTTGTTAATGTTTTATCTCGGAGATAATTCTAATGAAGAATAGAATAGAATAAATTAATACAATATCTGTATTCAAAGCAAACACTGAGTCGTTGTTATTCTGAACAGCTAAAATACGATTAAACAAATGTTTACAATATTACAATTGTCAATAAATAAATATATATAAAAGTGTTTGAAATCAAAGTAGCTTACATTAAAATAAATAATATTTTTGAATAATTTTTATGTAACAATTAAAGTTTTATAATTTATCGCCAATTCTCTTTGTCGATATAAGTAACAAACACCGGTTAGTATTAAATAATATTGATGATTAAATAATGATTTATATAATTAAAATAATAAACCATTATAGTTTATGTCTCTACTTATCTTTCAAAACATATATTTTGTAAACTGATATCCATAAATAATAAAACTCGGTAAATGAATGGCTCTTTCATACATATATTATGTTATGTACCTATACTGTAATCTGTAGGTACTCAAACAATATTCAGTATCTTAGGTTTAATAACTCATTTTTACGAGGAATAAATTGTAGTCTACCCAGATAATTAAAAAAAATATATAAGACATAATAAATACATTAAATATAATATTGAAGTCTTACAACTATCATTTGTGTTTTTAATATTTAACGACAGTAACAAAAAATCTATAAAATATGTAGGAATTCTAATTTCAATGAATACATTTTAATATTATTCATATTATTTAACGTTTTTCAAAAAACAAAAACTATGTCTTATATTAAAATGAATTATTTTATTTTTCTATACATTTTTCAAACTAAAAATAGTTTTAACAAGCTTATATCAATTATTAACATTTTAATAATAATTGAACCAATAGGTAAGTAATTTACCGTCGACTTAATTCTTAAAGGATAATATAGTATTTTAGATAAAAGTAAAATAAACTGTATACTCGATATTCCCCGAGTATTAGGAGGTTAACAAAGGAAATTACTAAAACATTTAGTTCATTATAAAAATAGCAAGCAAGAGTGGAAAACATCAGTGTTAGAATGCTGAAATGTTGGTGTCTTATTTATTACGAAAAAAAAAACTATATATTAGTGTATAAACATTTGGGTTCGCTGTACAGCGTACAGTATATTAGTATAGGATAAAATACAGTATTAGTCTTAATATGGGGTTGAACAAATGGTGTGGGTACCTATAGATGAAAATTATATGTTCTCAGTTTTACCACAGTTTAATATAATTAATTAAAATTGTACACACTTAACGAACCTATTTAATATAACGGTTATCGTCGAAACATTTAAGGTGTTTCGACCCTAACTAAATTGTACAAGTACATTTAATTTACTTTTGAGCTCTGTTGATGTCGATCATTTTCGAGATTGTTAACTGAAATTACCATATAGAGGGTATAATCGTATTATTTTTGTTTACCGGGTAAATGGCGTAACCATTTTGTTTTAATCGCCAATGCCTCGTAGAGTGAATTTGAAAATGCCTGGGTTCTGAACAAAAGAGCATTTAATTCTCACATTCAAATCCGAAAATAGTCGCATACAATATATATAATATTCTGCTATGACTATTATAATACTGGCACGTGTCTTTATTCTTTACTGCTCGTGTTTACATTACGACCATTATTCGCCTCTGTCCATTCGCCATGTGGCCTTTTCTCCGAAACAATAACAAACGTCATGTTTTATTGTTTTAGAAGCGAAAGAAATCGTACATAATATGATTTTTAAACAGTTTATGTTTCTCGTTTGCAGACTCAGAACAAATATTTTTCCTGATTACATCGACTTAAATCATTATTTTTACAGCGCTGTCCGTTTTAAGTAGCACAATCTTAACGTCTCTAACTCATGTTAACAAAGTCGTGTGGTAGTTCAAATCGTTTTTCGTCGACCTTTCTCTCAATTCCCACACACATCAATAATGCCTTTTTTAGTATACAGCTACGCTAACGGAACAACGCTAAAAACAACATAGTTTTAATAATATTAATATTTAATTAATATCAAACATTCTGATAAAATTCAAATTGGTCGGTATACGAATTTTATTATTTTTAATATTTTCAAAAATGCTCAGCTCGTTCGTCAAAATATTAATTCCTTTACAGTCAAATTTTGTGAGTTAGACTTATGTTAAAACTAACTGTGATCTGATATTGAGCGTATCTAACTGTGCAAATTCTATAAATAGTGATTATACAAAACTCCATTCAAAAGATATGCAACGAATGAGAGTGTGAAGTAAAAAGTGAAATAAACATTTAAGAAGTTATTATTCTATTAACTGGTAAAATGTACCGTATAATTTGATAGACTTAAGTTCGATACACTATGCAGGCGATAATATTTGTTTCGTAACGAAGATAGTATCGTTTAAATGACGTGATTGCATAAAATATTTTAAGATTGTTATTCCGTGCGGTGTAATAACATTTCTTGAAGACATCAAACTTTCGTATGACTTTTCGGAGTGGGTTTTCTACGAAAATAAAAAACATCACGACTGAAACGAAAAAAGTCGTTGCTTATTTTCGAAACGCAGTCGTATATAGATGTAGAGAAACGGACCTATTATAACTTTTCAGCTGCGCAGTAACGCCACAGTTGAGCTTCAAAGTCCTTGAAACTTCAAAAAAACTATGTCATTAAAACCGTTGGTTTAGAAGCATGTTGTTCTTCGTTAGCCCAACACAGTTTATTTTTCGGAAATCTCCGTGTCGAGGAAAAATTTGATCGAAATAAAGTGAACGAAAATAATAATAATAATAATAATAATAACATCGACTGGACGGCGAGCGGGAGAGACGAACGCGCGGCGAATAATGTATTCCGACTGCTGTTCGGACCCGTTTTCCTCGAGCAGATAGTAAATGAAAAAAAAGACCATTCGCCTTTTCGTAATAAGCCACCCCCGAGGAAACGGCGGAGGCGGCGGCGTGGCAAAAGAGAGTTATATACGAATATAAGAGGACCGGTTACCGGTTTAAGAGAGATTAAAACACGTAGATTCGATGGCTCGAAAAGTCGAAAGACGTACGTGGTGAGCGCAACTGCGTACTATATACTAATTAAAAAGTCGATTACACGCGCGTTTTCGGCCGACGGGCCGGGGGTGTGGGGAGGTAGCGAGCTTATATTCGTTTTTCACGATAAAACTTTCAAAACGACGGACGTGACGAGAGTCGGCGAGGACGCCGCCGTGTCGCGGGGAACGGAAACGTTCGCAGGAATTCAACAATTAATATGTAAATTTACGCGCGTTGGGAAATCCGAGTGCGTGTACATATCGCATATATACATATATACGACAATGGCAGAGCGCAGTGGGGAGGAAGAGGCTTTAAAGACGACGGATATACTGCCAGAACCCGACGGAGGTGGCGGGGGCGGGTTGGAAAGAACCACGAGCGGCTGTGTGTGAAAAACAACGTTCGGGGCGCATTGAAAATCGAATGAATGCATAAGCGGTGGGGGGGGGGTAAGAGGTGGAATAAATTTCGGACCCAGATAATAATAATCCAGTCATTCTTATACAGCACCGGCGCGGCACCAGCTCCTCCACCGCGTCAATCCCCGACGACTGCGGCTGCAGTGCAAAGAAGACGACGACGCCGACGACGGACGGACGGATCATAAAACTTTACACCCCTCCCCCATCGCAGCTCCGGTAGCCTGGCAATAAGGGTTTTCGAAGCGGACGGTGTGACGGAATTAGGACCAATGTATTATATTCTAAATGTATATATGTATATTATATACGTGCAGGCTCCCGTTGGAGGGGGCGACGAAGACGGCGGTGGTGGTGTTTATGCTAATCGACGCGAGAGAGGTGTTTTGTTTAAAGCTAATAAGCTTAAACAGGATATCAAGAAGTATGTCGCCGTGTAATCGGCGGCGGCAGCGTATTATATACGTCTTTCACTGTGCAAAAGTTTTCGCACTTTTGTGTGTTGTATACGACCGCTTTCTTCTTCTGCGGCAGCCACACTCTGCAGGCGGCTCGCGGGACCAATATAATAAATTCTTCGCGCCTTTCCCGCGGCGGCACACCGACTTAATCCATATATATATATATATAGAGAGAGAGAGAGATTGAGGGTATAATATACCCAAATATATCCCGATTCGGCGGCGACCAAACTTCTGAACGAACAGTTTTTCCTCGCCACGCAATAATTATCTTCGGCGTTTTTCCGGGAAACTTTTAAAATCCCGATTTTAGATTATCATAATAGAGAAGAGAATGATGTCCTATTATAAAACGCATATTATTACGTGTAAGTATGCCAGTCACATCGTCCCAGTCGCCACGAAAATCTTCACCAGTAACATGCAACTTGTGAGCTTTATTTTGTTTGACGTACTTCTCTAGTCGTCTTGGTACCTGTATAGTCACAACCGATGGAAACCACCTGCGATCTACCGTGTTAATTCTCACAACTTTCATCATATTATTTTAACGGAAGCACACGACTACTCTCACGTGGCGACGTTAAACTGCGCGTTTAACGGTTTTAGTAATATAAGTTTGAACATATTATACAATTTAAAAGGCTATAATATTATATAATATATATACCATCGATTGTCGTCGAATTTCATTATTTATTCTCGTAAGGTATAACTCTTGGAAAATTATCGTTTTGAATCCAACAATGAAATTATTAATGTTACAGCAAAATGAGAAACATGACTATTTCATAAAAGAGTATCGTACCATATCAATACGAACTATTATTAAACCTGTGATGTTGGTGCATGTCAGTCAAATCAATAATCGTGAGAGAAACCGATTCCGGTACGCATTATAATATATTAAATATTTTTTTTTATTAAAAAATGTTCCTGACTTAAATCAACTAAACGTAGATTTATATGTTTACAATGTTTAGCTTTTGTATATCAGATGTAGTTAAATTACTATTATTAAAATTTAACCGATTACAATTATACAATAATTGTTTTTATTACAGTCTATTACATATATTATGTTTTATTAGTTATTTTTATAATGGAAAATAACGAGGACTGAGGTAATTCAAGACACCGTGGATACGACCACGTTGGTTTCTGCGTCGGTGTCTATTCATTATGTATTGAGTGTTGTGGCCCATATTGTATATATCAATATATAACTGAATAGATGTTTACATAGACCTAGTTCCTTTATGTATCAGTAGCGGATCCAGGGGGAGGGAAAAGGTGGAATTTGTCTCCCCCATCGTGGTAGTTTTCTTTTGTTTCACACAGTGTTTGGCCAATTTTGGAAATCTTTGTACTTTTTCTCAAAATTAAGCTCTTGATCCACCACTGTTATGTACAATTTTTGATTGGTATTTTGAAAATTGTATGCAGAGCATCGTTGTGAACTGACCAGAGAGCATTTGAAACCACAATTAGGTCTTTGCACTGAATAGGACTTGTATTTTGTTAATGTCAGTTATGGTAGATTTTCCCCAGACCGAGAAGTAGATAGTAGTGGTCGAATAATTAATTTATATTATAAAAATGAACAACTCCCAGCTCAGTTAAGTGAGACGATTAATAAGTGTATGTAATATTTTTAAAAGTTGCCACCATATATTTACCTAAATTTATACACCTACCCACATAATAATGTAATATGACTTAATCGAACATTGCAAAAATCACGCGGCGTATACTATCGTGAAATCGTACTATACCACAACGTTAGGATCGTGGAGCTAGGTCTGGTATCGATTTCCTTGTTAAGAAAAACACCGTCGTCGTCGTAGGGTCATAGTAATAATGTAATGTATTCAACTCGGAAATCGTGTATTTGTGTATATTATATAATATATGTATATACACATACCTATAATACTGGTTTGTTTATAGTTTGGGGACGCGCGACGAGATAATATCATTATAATATCTACGTACACCGTGTAACTATATAACTATGCACACACACACACACACACACACATATATATATATATTATGTATGTACGTAAAGTGTGTCGTTACGAGAGACTATATTATGTAAGCGACGATATTCGGATGAAGCTCGCGCGTGCGTTTGTATATTATAGAGAACTCGGCGAGTGTGGGACGAGCGGCGGTGAAAGGGCGAAGTAAATTGTCGTCGTTTGAACCGTATATACAGTATATATGTACGGAATAATAATAATAATAATAAAGTATAACGCGCGTGAGCTTAGGTCGGTGGTGTGTGTGTGTGGGTAGTGGCAGTAAATTTAGGAAATGTAATTAAAACCAGTCCGGTGAAACTGCTGCTGCCGGACTCCGAGCGTGCGAAAAACGATGACACCGCGGCGATGTCCACCTACCCCTGAGCAACTTCACCCCCTCCCCTCGAGGTTACATATTTTATGCCGCTCCTCGGCGCCACGCACCCGCAGTCGTCGTACTCCACGTCGTCGTCCGTTTCCTTCCGGATTAATTAAACCCCGCTCCGGATACGGCTAAATCGGCACTTTGCCGGTTGCATAGCCTCGAAACTTTGCTGCGTGTGACCGCCATACCGCCGTCCGACCACGGAGGCTGCAGGACGAACTGCCTTGCAGAGGGTGCAGGTGGCCGAAGAGGAGGAGGACACCGAATTATTATTATTAATAGTGTTATTATTACTATTACGTAAGTCGGACCGAAGTTATCGCTTATCGTTGGGTCGGTACACGCGAGGCCCTGCGAGCACATATTTAACGTCATCAGAGAGTATATTACTATTATAGTCACATATAGATAGATAATACAATATGAAATAACGCGTTTGCCGTTTGTCTGCCGATAATATAATATACTGAGCTGGCAATTCGAGCTGCTTTTCGTTATTACACGTTTGACAAATAACTATACAAGATTGCATAAAATTGTCATTGAAAGTTCGTTGGTGGTATACAGTATTGGTCGATTAACAATTTCATTAATGTATTTTTTTTTTTTAGATGACTACAGAACGCAAACAGAACACACGCTAAGTTATTACTACTCATCAAGAATAAACGTAATATTTTACTAATTATTTATAAATTAATGATGGACCGTGATGACACGTATTTCAAACCAAACTGTGGTTGAAAATTATTGGAAGAAATTATTGGAATTATTGGAAGAGGTAAGCTACGCGAGCTTGGAAGAAGGCGACGATCGACGTTTTCGTGCCAAATGAGCAGACCAGAAGGCTAATCTTATACGAGAGTAGAACAGTTATTCGTATGTGGTGAAGAAAGACGGCGGATGCGAGGTGCCGCAGACATAAGCTTAACTAGGGGGAGGGGGGGGGGTTGGATGGGCTTCAGCCTCCTCAGAATTCCTTAAGCCCCTATACATAATATTAATAATTTACCTATTAAAAAAATGGCCCCCCCCCTAACTTTAAGGTCTATAGTTAAGTCTATGTCCGCTGACATATTGTAATATTACGGCGTTTGGAGAAGCGTAACTCGGTCGTGAACTCTCGTGCACCCTCGTTCGCATTTGAATAACGATGATGGAATACAAACACCCCATGAGGTCAGCAAAAGCCTATCGGCTAGTCAACTAAACGGACTTGGCAGTGTTACTATTATTTTTATACTATAGAAAACGGTGGCTTGAAATTTCTCCGGTGGGTCTTACGCCGCCGTCGGCTACTGCAGCGCGCGGGTAATGAACGGAATTATGGCGGTCATAAGTCGTCGTTTATAGTCGAAGGCTCGGCCGAGTGTTTCTCCGCAGACGCGATTAAAAGTTCCGGCCTTGACATAAACTAGTTCATTACCGCTGAAAGAAAACCGACATTAGTTTAAATTTGGACCCGCCGGCCCCTTTTTAAAAGGGTCACCTTTCCTTTTATGGACGGGCATTTACCTAATATACCGGACCGGGTAATGTGCGCCAAAGTTCGTTTACCGCTTTTCTTTCTACCGTGCACTCCTCGGACCTGCAGCCATAACATCGTCCTCCACCCACCGTCCACTCACCTTCCACACGCTGTCCAACACAAAGTAAGATCCAATATCCCTCCGTCCCTCCACCGCGATCGTCTAGGGATCACGGCGCAGACTATATATACGCTCTTCCACCGACTTCTTTTTACTCTCTTCCTCTTCTCTATACCTCTAGATCTATTGCTATATTATCGTATTGGCTTTAGCTACATAGTACATAATACGCTCAATCAGTAAATTGTTTTTTTTTAATTATATCACCATAATATTCAATTTCTTACTGCAGTAGATGCTTTGAAATATATTTACTTTTTACCCTATTCCTCTTCTACGCATTTCGAAATATTCCTATATTTTTTTTTTTTTTTTTTTTTTTTGTTGAGTTTGAGCCCGACAACTTAGGCCATTAGCTATTTCTATATTATTACATCGGTTTTAGATAACCTACATGGGGTTTGATACTCGCAATCAGTATATTGTTTTCTAATTAATATATTACCATAACATTATATTTACTACTGCAGTAGATGTTTTGAAATATATTAATTATTTATACAAAATTACAAAATCAAACACACAACATCCGTATAGGTATTGTTCACACACTACACGTTGCTTATAGGTAAAGTCGGTTTAATGGAAGCCTAAAATATCTTATATTATGTATTTTAGAAAAATCTGAAGAACTCGTAGTCAATAAAAAATCACGAAAATACAGTGATTCTATTTTAAGACATAATTTTGATACATTGTTAAATATATTTATACAGTGGAATACAATTTATTAGAAATGATGAAAAGATTGCAGATATGACGTATAAATATAAACACACTGGCCGTTAGTTAACAAATAACAATAGTTTAACAGAAAACGAAAACTCCAATAATAATTTATAATAGTAAAACCTGACATTGATACAAATCTTAATAATAACTTAAATCGTAAAATAAATATTTTTTGAGACATTCAATGTAATGTGTTTCGGTGATACGGCGACTACAAATAACTATTGTTTATATTATAGCTAAGTATAATGTAGGACTATAAATGGGAGTATAGGGAAGAGAAACGATATAACTTTTTAGTTTTATAACATTACGAAATGTTATATAGGTACTAGGTAGGTATTGAGAATACAAATTATGTTGATAAATGTACTATTTTACAACTTTTAAACCTCACTTTTAAAATGTTTAATTAACAATTACAAATAGCAATACAAAACTAAATTAATTTATTGTTTACTCTAAAATCAAACACAAGTAAGTTAATTCACACATTTTAAGTTATCTCTTATCGATGCATGATATAAAATATGAAAAAAAAAAATCAGAATTGAAAACTATACAATATTACATTGATTTGTGTGAAAATACACTCAATTCCAAAACAATTCGGATGTAGTTAACAATGGGATTTAATCCATTATTAATATTAGGTATAAAATTTTATATTCTCAAACTGCTATAACATTAGGAATGAGTATAACGATATCGGATATTCTATAAAATATTATTTTCGATACCTTCATAAAAGTGGGACAACATAGTAACTATTAATCGCATTTAAAAATACTAAAATATAATAACGAGACGAAAAACAATTAAATTATTTTATAGAATAAAACTTTAATTCAACTAAATATCCACAGAGATGTGAATACTTATTGATACCTATCGGCTATCACATATTAATCATATTATACATCTTAATATAATCTAGTATAATATACAGAGTGATTGTGGATGCTCACTTCCATTTTTAATTTAATAATGAATTTATTTAAATTCTGAATTTCAAAATTAATAAATAAACTCAAAGATAATAACTTCAATTTCTTGATTTTTTTTTTTTTTGCTCTACTTAAGGCGTATGTCTTGTAATAAAAAACTTTTTTTTCAAATAAGGACCCTCTTTTTTACTGTAAATTATTTATTGGATAATTGTTTTGAAAATGTTGATCTACTTCATTCGAAATTCAAACGAGTTATTCAGTTATTAAAATTATTATATATATTAAGGATATTAGTCCTTAAAAACGGTTTTACAAAAATATAAAGTAGATTTAGAATGAATTGTATTATTTATTATTAAAACCATTTTTACAAATTATTAATATTAATCACTGACATTTTAAAATTACCTCAGCCCTTATATTTTCCAAACCTGTTTTAAAGGACGTATAATATTATCTTTAGTACACGTAAATACGTAATTAAATAACTAAATAACTACTCGTTCAAATTTTGAAGCATCTGCTAAACCTAACTTAAATTATAGTATAAAAAAGCAGTTCCCGTTTGAAAAACAAAAGTTTGTATCCCCCCAGAACACTGCCTGAAGTAGTCTCAAAAAAATCTCAAGAATTTGAAAATTTGGACTTCAAGTGGGCGAGAACGCTTGGCCTATCATTGTGTATAACCTCCAAAATATCCATTCAATCGTTTCGAGCAGAAGAAACAGATACAAGAGATATCTGCAGGATGTTATAAAACTCAAATTTTAATTTTTTTTTGAAAAGACTTCTGATCGAAACCTGATTGGAAAGTTTTGAATCGACAGAAATAATAACAAACTGTGTGTATAGGATCGCACGACTTTGGCAAAAGGTGACAACCGGTTGTGAAGTATTATTTGCGGCCGGAATCGGCACACTATCGACCGGCACAATCTTGCCGTTTCCGCTGCAGTATAAGTCGTAAATTCATCTGATCTCTTAGGTACTTATAAGGGACGTGTGTGTGCAGTAGGTATATAGATAAACTATAATATTAACGTTTGGTGGACGGATGCTGAGCGGGCGCGGCTAAACAACGTGTGCCGATAACGCGACGCGGTTATCAGGCCAGAAGATCGGCCTGCAGAAGGGAGCAGAAGTAGGAAGGACGACGACAACGACAACGACGACGACGACGACGATGGAGTTATGTGGGCAGGCTGACTGTCGTTGTACATTATGATATTATTATAATAGTAAAATATTATACGGTTCAAAAGAGACCTTTATGTTTGTATAGCTACTTATCTCTTTTGGGTGGGTAAGAGGACGAACGTCTTGACTGCGTTTGTGAGAGAGGGACGGGTAGGGGTGGAGTTTCTTAGATGTCTTCCTATTGAACTGAGGTTAAGTCGGACGATTTCTTTCGTGCTGATGCCGAACTTGGACCGCGTCTCAAACACTGCAGCAAGACTTGTGCGGGGTTTCGGTATTCCGTGATCTGATACCCCGGCGGTTACGTCGTAATGATTATAATATAATAATAATAATATCATGATAGGTATATTATTAACTTTGCCGTCGTCTGCCGAGAGTTCACTCAAAACTCACGCTAACAATATCGTCTACCTAAGATACGACCGGTGATAAACTTTGGAAACGCTACAATTAATATACGACCCACGCGACCGGTTAAGTAAATGTCTAACGTGGGTGCGTTAGCGGTTAATTAAAGCACTGCGGGTTCATTGAGAACAAACGGCCGCCACTGTTGTATGTATATAACGAACAAAAACATTACTGCACAACAAAACATCCATCTTCATTGCCGCCACCCCGTTAACCAGCTCTTCCTCGGTTATCATATTTACGCCACTATAATTGTAAGCGTTTAAATCATTATAATATTATTGTTTCATAATATTATAATACGCGGAAGTGCAATTTGAACCGTGCTTTGTTATAGGTGTGTCAGTGCCACATTTAGACAATTTGCGTGCCCCGGTGCAAAAAAAAAAATTGGCACCCCCTAAGCTTCAATGAAAAAAAATTGCTCCCCCTAAAGGGCCTACCCAATAACCTTTTAGATTTTGAGTACAAAAAATAATATTTGTTATACAATGTGTGCTTTTTTGAAAAATATTGTTTAGTAATTGCTTGATCCTCTCTCCGCAAAGATACATTTGAATTTCAGAATTTATGTCGCTGAAACCTTGCTTATAATTCATCATATGAGTTTTTTTTTTTAACATATTGAAGTAGGTACTTTACGAATAAATAAAATACAATTATATAAGACTATAAAACTATGCAAATTAATATTAATTAAAAAAAATTCAAACAGCTTAATACTATATATATAACACTATTGTACTGAATTATAATATCCTGTTATTAAAATAAATTAAAATTATAAAATTGTAATAATTTACAAATAAACAAATTTCTGACCACAACATTTCATACGGAGCGCTTTACCTATATGTGTCTGAATTATTGTGATGTTTTTGAATTTTTTTTTCGACTGCAGGTATTATTGTTGGTATTTGTCCGATGCTGAAGACAACTTTACTGTTTGATTTTTGTACGAATTAAATAGTTATACGTATAATACCACCTAATTAAAACCACAAAAGCCCAACTCAAGATATAGGAGGGGTGATCCCCTCTCGAACACGCTACTGCTTCAGACGTGGGTAAGTCAGCGACTGTCGGATTTTACGTTAAACTACATATTATTATGATATATTGATATAAGATGTGTAATACAATATTATAATATTATGAATCATTTCTCCATCTTATTGGACAGCCTGATCAATATATTTTTAATGTCATTAGGTATTTTTTTTCCCCATTGAACTTGAAAGTTCTGACAGATTTAACCATTACACAGCTTTTAAGAAAATTAAATTACCTGCAAACAAAAGGATATACATTTATAATATAATGATTAGTGCTTTCACAATATCCTCATTAATAGTTACTTATTTGTATTGCTATTATATGACATTGGATTCGTTTAAGATTGAGAATATAACAAAAATACAATTTAAAAATAAGACTACATTTATGTTGTATTTTTTCCCAGGAGATAACACTTTATTGTCTTACTAATTTTTTGAAACCGAACATTCAACATGAATATTGCGTAGTTTTACGATTTGATAAAACGAAAGATTCATAAATGTATAAGAGAGCAAAATATTACTAGTTCTAATGATACAACAACTACTGGAGGTGTTCAAAATATAAAGTTATATGCAGTAACGAATGCGAATTGATCTATACAATATTTCAAGGTAAATGTTTCAAACGAAGTGAATAGGTAATGAATAAGGTGTTTATAAATAATTCAAAACAAAATGCTCCGTTGAAAATAAAAACCTAAAAAGGAAACTTCCATAGCTTTGAGAAAATAGAAAATAGAAAAAATAGCTATAAAAGAATTTTTTTTAACAACAGTAGAATATTAAGTGTAATTGTATAAAGCTTTCAAGCTGTAATATCATATTGAGAAACAAAATATTTATCAAAAACTTATTTAATTATTCGTGTTCGGGTGTAGTTATACGTTATTCAATACGATTTTTGGTGTTCACATGTTATACTTTTATGTTGCCATGTCGGAATGGCATGCCAAAGTCATTGAATAATAATAATAATAAAAACAAAAACATAGTATAATATATTTATGGGTTTTTCGTCTGAATTTTTTTGTTTAAGACATATTTTGTTTCACCAGTGGCGAAAAACAATAATTATAACTCGGACAGCTCGTGTATAGACATAACGAGTACGTAGTTGTAGGGAACTGCATTTATTTAAAATAAAAGTTAATCCGAAAAAAAAAAACAATCGAAACTCGAGAATGCAGCTTTTCCGGATCGAGTGAGTGGAATAATATCATACCCATACCACGATACACGAACGATGAAAAATCGTCAACGTCTCGTTCGATCTATAACAGACTCTATTTTGACTTATAACAGTTTATGGATTTCAACTGTATCCTCAAACGAGTTGAAACCTGAAAAACTTACATATTATCAATAATATTATACTTCAAGCGATGTAGGATTTGCTGCAGTGTGCAGGCCGCCGTCCGGTTTATCGTCGATATCAGACACGACGACGACCACCGACCGGAAACCGAGAGAAACGTTCGAGTGTGTACGCGAGTGTATACGATATATATATATATATATATATGTTTTTTTTTCGTCTGACAAACAGCTTTCGGTGTCTTAAATGACACTGTCAAAGCGTTATTTCTGCCGGTTGATTTGCGACACGAAACAGCCAACGGCCGACCGACGGTGATGGGGTAAGAGCAACAGCAGCAGCAGCAGCAGCAGCAGTGGTATAGGTAGGTATATAGTGGTAGTGGTAGTATTCGATTAAACACCGCCGCCGTTCACTATACATATACGTACTGTGTGCTACGGGTTATAAATCGTGTCGGAAGGGCACACGTATATATATATTTATGTGACTATATATTGTGTGTGTATATATATATATACATATAATAATATATAAGCGCACATTTTCCCCTCAGTTTTTGAAAAGTGACCGTGTGCGCGGCACATCAGTTTCACCCAAACGGCCACGAGTTATACGACTGATCATAATTCTTTTTTAAATGGCTTCTTTTATATGAAGAATGACCGAGTCTTTTACACCGGCAACGGCGGCGGCGGTACGGTTTTTCCCATATCGGCCGTCCGCTAACAAATGCGTTTCACATTCTCTCTGTCCGGCCAGCGTATTTTTCATCTTTCCTCCGAGCCCTCGGCACACGTCAATGTTTTATTTATACTCGATTTTCCACGCACAAACGTTTTTACCCGTTCGATTACCACCACCTCCACCGCCCCCTAAGGGACACGAAGTGCGATCCACACCGCAGCTACAGCCTCTTATCTCATCGTCGTCGTCTCGTCTCTCTCCACCACTGTCACCATTTCACGTCTCATGCCGATGTAATATAGGTACCTACACCTGCAGCTCGTACCGTATGACCACCCCGTTATTATTTTAAAAACGCTTCTCTTGTCCATGATATTAAATATTAATATTTATTATAGTTTTTTCCGAACTTTGGTTCCTATATCGTTCATACACCCGAGCGCTGAAGACGACCACCGGTTTTGATTTTACTTTAATTACTTTATACTTTAAGGCTGGAAACGTAGTTATTATTGTACTGTTAAATGTGTTTGATACGATTGATACAGCGTTTCGTATGGAACGAAGTCTTCCGAGTTAGCTCAATCGCGTCCATAGAAAAAGACATAGCAATAATAATAATGTGTGAAGATTATTGGTCGGAACGTGTAATTTTCAAAAATATTCCAATGAACAAGAAAATTAAGAATAACATTTCAACGAATATTAGTATAGGTACAACCACTACACAACTTAATCAACGGGTTTTCGTATGCGCATAATTTATATGTACTGTTTTAATATTCATATGACTTGGGTAAAGTTAACTTATAGTTTGTATTTGGTACGCATAATCGATAATAATATATTATTTGCCTTATATTAGAAACTTTAAAACTATAATTCAACATAAAACATGAAATACATTTCCACCGACAGATTGTACGACCAAACTTTGTTTTAGCGTCTAATCATGAAGTCGTTATCCTTATCGACGTAATATTATACGATATTTACGATTAAATGGACCTCGTTTATGAACTCTTCCAAAAATGTCTACTATCCAATCCAAATCCAAATTAAAATAATTATTGTAATTTATTAATTTATTGACTAGACCGATTCGTTTTAATAATCTATGCTATATAATGAATTTTAACAAAACAATAAGTCCGATTACACATTACAATTGTTATAATTTAAAAATAATAACAATAGAATTAAATATGTATAATAATATGCAATTAACATTCGATTGTGTGAATTGTAAATATAAGAGTGAAAGAACAATTTTAGTGTTGAAGATTGAATAATACAAAATATATATTCCATTTCCGTAACGGTATATTATACTATATATACAATACACTATAATATAGGTTTAGGTTATAGAGTACGACGTGGAAATATTGTTACTTTTTATAGGGCAAGTAAAACAATATTGAGAATATGATGTCTTGGATAGAAATTGCTTTTACTCTGAGATGATGGAACAAAAAGAAAATCATAATAAATATTTTTTTATATATATAATTTGAAAAGTTATTGCAAATACTCATCTATTTTTATAGGACTGCCACTGAAATGTCGTTGTTTTAGGTTTTGTTTACAAAACTTAAATTAAGTTTTCGAAAAAATAAGAGAAATCCGTTTTTTGTTTCATATAACGTTTCATATATGAATCCATCCATTGTCGGTCTCCTCTGGTGTAAAAATAAAGAAAAATACTAACGCTAAATTGACACTGAGTGCGAGAACATCACAATTTTGTTTAATGCCTTTATGGTAGTGGTCGTTTTCTTTGTCGGAGAGGGTGTTCATCGCGCTGTATATATTGTACATAGTGTTTAGACGCAGTCAAACGAAACTAATTTTTTTTTTTTATTCAACCCGAACGACGGAAATATTTTATTTAAAAAATAAACTCGTAACACGACAACGATATTCGCCGGGGAGAGTAACCATTAAAAATGTCACTTCACGTTTAATATGCAAGCGGTGGAAAAAAATTGCTAAAAAAAATTGTGTGTTCGATGTGGATCTCGGTGAGTGAATATAATATAAATACTGCAGAGTGATTCCCGAAGTATTCTCACCCCTCTTTTTTTTTTCTTAAAAAAAACGATGCAGCATTTTATGTACAAAAATACTTAAGGAGTGTCCTGTGGATATACTAACTTATGTCGACAACCCATATTTTTCACTGTATATTATTCGGTGGATAATTTACAATGAATATTCTGAAGTATGTAATTCATAAATTTGAAAGAGTAACTTCGGGTTATATTTTAACGTTATGTTCTAATAATGATACATCAACGATCATAGGTTTGGAAGGTACTGTAATTTGAAAATTTTAGTAATTTATTAATCTACTAACATAGGTTTTTTATAATTTATAATAATGGTTCAAATATAATAAATACTTGGTTCCATATTACATGTACTTTATATTTTTGTAAAACCATTTTTTAAGGACTAGTATTCTTACTATAAAAATTATAATTACTTAAAAACCAGTAATTCTAATTTTTAATTTGGCACATCAAAATGTATAAAAAAATATCCTCTAATAATAACTTACAGTAAAAAACTTAAATAGGGAGTTCTCGTTTGAAAAACAACACAAGATCGTATCGCCACAGGACACACATTAAGCGGTACAAAAAATCTCAAGAAAACACTACCTTTAAGAGTGGGAAAGCCTAAATAAAAATATTCCAAAAAAATCATAATCCAAATAAATTCATTAAAAAAATGAAAAAAAAAATAGGGGTGTCCACGGTCGGGGAAACGCCATCTACATTATCATATTATATAATTTCTTACAACGTCCACGTTCAGAAGTTCGCGAATAGCTAACTAGATAGCTAGATTTACTATCGGTTAAGGCCAGGGCCCGTTATATTATACGTTTGCATTAGTGAGGTTGCGGACGAGAGATGGTAGGTATTTAAGACACAAATTATGTGCGCACGATAGACGAACACAGTTGTCCAGAACGACCATAGCACTAACAAGATAATAAGTTTGGAAGGTATGAGTGCAACTGTAATTTTAAAATGTTAGTAATTTATTAATCTACTAACATAAGTTTTTTTAATTTATAAAAATGGTTCAAATATAATAAATACTAGATTCGATATTACATATGTACTTTATTTTGTGTAAAACCATTTTATAAGGACTATTGTTTTTATTATACAAATAGTAATTACTTAAAAACTACTAATTCGAATTAAGCACATCAAAGTGTCCAAAAAAATATTCTCTAATAATAATTTACAGTATAAGAAAGGGTGTTCTCATTTTAAAAACAACACAAGATCGTATCGCCACAGGACACCCATTTAGCGGTAAAACAAATCTGAAGAAAACAAGGGCACGCCTGTGTATAAAAATATTCCAAAAAAAAATCATAATCCGAATAAAATCATTATAAAAATGAAAAAAAATAAATAGGGGTGTCCGTGCTCTTGGAATGACAGTAGCCTGCAGTATGCGATATCTATATTATAACGTCCGCCGTTGGTGCGTTGGTCGCCGAGGAGAAGTTCGCCCACAGATAACAGAGAGATTTACCATCGGTTAGGGCCAGGGCCCGTTATATTATACTTTTGCATTAGTGAGGTTGCGGACGAGAGATGGTAGGTATTTAAGACACAAATAATGTGCGCACGATAGACGAACACACTTGTTCAGAACGACCGGAGCACTAACACGATAATAAGTTTGGAAGGTATGAGTGCAACTGTAATTTTAAAATGTTGGTAATTTATTAATCTACTAACATAGGTTTTTTATAATTTATAAAAATGGTTCAAATATAATAAATACTAGATTCGATATTACATATTATGTACTTTGTTTTGTGTAAAACCATTTTATAAGGACTATTGTCTTTATTATACAAATCTTAATTACTCAAAAACTACTAATTCGAATTAAGCACATCAAAGTGTCCAAAAAACTATTCTCTAATAATAATATTTACAGTATAAGAAAGGGTGTTCTCATTTGAAAAACAACACAAGATCGTATCGCCACAGGACACCCATTTAGAGGTACAAAAAATCTCAAGAAAACAAGGGCACGATTGTGTATAAAAAAATATTTCGAAAAAATCATAATCCGAATAAATTCATTATAAAAATGAAAAAAAAAATAAATAGGGGTGTCCGTGCTCGGGGAATGACAGTAGCCTGCAGTATGCGATATCTATATTATACTTCGCCGAGGAGAAGTTCGCCCACAGATAACAGAGAGATTTACTATCGGTTAGGGCCAGGGCCCGTTATATTATACGTTCGCATTAGTGAGATTGCGGACGAGAGATGGTATACGTATTTACGACACAAATCTTGTGCTCACCATAGACGAACACTGCAGTTTGTCCGCACAGAACGACCGGAGCACAGCACTACACCCACACCGTATTCCACCACCACCGGTGTGATGTACGCGCCACGAGGCATATCAAATAGCTGGAAAACTTCCAACCCGGCGACGGTTTTGCAATAATATATTATTATATCAGAGAGACAGCGAACCATAATGTAACGCGGACGCCGCCGTTTTCCCGGCTACGATTGTTATCTATAGTCGGAAGTATACTATTATAGTGTGTACTGCAGACGCAGGTATATAATATATGGTATAGTAATAATATCATGGTAGTCGTACACGCGGTAAATGACGATAATTTTAACCGCGCGTGGTAATCGACTTTGACGAGATACCTGCAGCACTAGCCGTATATAATATAAATTATAGAAGGTATCCCGTTGGCCCGCCATCAACAGCACGAGGTCGAAATAATAATGTCTACATCAAAGCTATTCTGTGTACGCAGACGGTTTTGCTTTATATGATACATAATATTACATAGTTGTGAACGAGATATAATAGTAATAATGATGTGTAATTCACAACGGTATACAGAGTGATCTGAGTACGCAAGACACTTATCGGTTCAAAAACCATTAACGAAAATATTTGTTTCGCGTTGTTTTGTTTGTTGTGATTTTTTCACTCGGCATGATGCATTTTTAATTCCTTATTCTAAAGCAGAATATTTTTGGAGTGCTTCGAATGCTGAGATGTCATACGAATTTTCTGAACGAGTAGTCAACGAGGGCCGTATACGATAGTCGATGCTTAAGAATAAGTATTGCTAAAGCTAATTTTAATAATTGAAAAAAAAAAATGTTGTGATAATAACCAAAATCAATGCTTAAAGTAGGTCTCGACCAACCTTAATTCATAAGTCCGCTCATCTAAACTTTTAACACTAATTACTACAATACTACATGTCCGAAATTTAATTTTATAGATCAAGATCTTCCAAATAATATGATGTATCACGGAATATGAAATTTAAAAAATGTACCTATGGTGTCAATCGAAAGTATAAAAAACTTAAGAACTGATGACGGTTAAAATAGCAAAAAATTGTAATTTTTTTTCCAAAAATTAGGTTTTGTAACGAAACAATAGATTTTGTGTTATCGAAATATTTTCGAAAACATTATTGTTTTCTGAAATAACGAGTGTCTTACGATAAAGTTTTCACAGCGTATTATTGTTATACGTTTGTTATGATATGAAAATGTATACTGTCATGTAAAAGATAAAAGAAAAAATGTTTCAATGGACCCGGAAATAGGTTTTCTTATACAAGGGTGATGTCAGCAACGAGTATTACAGTGCCATACTCATAATCCTATGTCATTGTATTTGCGACTTAAAAACCGTTCCGTGTTAAGTGACTTATTGGGGTATCAGAGGGTATAATAGTCCAGAAATATAATCATGTTATTATCATTGTCGTATGTGGTATAGAATCGTTTAAACCTCGCCAAAACAAGGGCGGCGGCGCCAAACGTAAATAAAAAAAACACTAACTATTCCATACTATCGAGGAGGCATTAAAATAACTTTTCACCATTCTATATTGCATGATCCAGCGTGGTATACTGGTTACACTGCATAACCCACATAATTATAATAATAATAAAAATAACAATATAACAATAATATGTAGGTTGAAAATAATATGTAATACTATAACTGTGAGAAATGATCTAGGGACACCATTTATCGCAGTATAATACACTATAGATACAAAATATAAAAAACAATATTTGAAGAATTATAATAATGTACAAGTATAATAATAGACAGCTACATGTTTAGTATTCCTGAAATGCAAGCGAGTTTCTGCTTTTTAGTAAAAATAAGTACAGAATAGAAAATCAAATTAAAAAATCAATTTAAAAATTTCAACTTAAAGTAAATGATCATAACCACCTTTACATTATCATTCAGTTATTATGCACAACCTAAATTATCGTGCTGGCACTCAGAACACGTTTGTGACCAAAGCCAAACACCGAGCCACACAATGCCACTTTTATACTATTATTGGTTTAAACAATTATAACCTTTACTAATTAAGTCCACATTTAGATATAAATGAAATAACAGATGAACTTCGTGGTTATCTATACAATTATTACTATTGTTTTTTAGCTACAATAAAATAAATAATCAATTTAGTTTAAGACAGATAAATGGATAAGTGGTAAATTTAAAAATAATTTTGTAATTGTATTGGTAAAACCTAGGAAACTATTGAGATTATCGAAGAAATAATTCTGTCGAGTATACTTACACATTAGATAATATTACTATCGATATTATATATTATTAAATATTACCTATGTTTAAATAACACTTTAAGAACAACTTACATTAAAAAAGATTAAAATAGATCTTTGAATTTCAAGTTCGTAAAAAATCTTAAACATTTAATGGTCATCAAAAACGTTTAAAAGACTATAGTTGCCTTAATTAGGTACTTACCTACCCATTATTGAAAAAAAATACTTTAGGTAGGTACAATATGCAGAAACTTGTACTTAGTTTGGTATTTTGTATTACATCTATTTACGAAGTTAGGAACTTGTTCAAAGTTTAGTAAAAGAGCCTTTCATAAGCTTCCAAAAGATGATTTGGGTCAAAAGATTATTATTATGAAGATGGTACTCGAAGGGTTTGAAGTTGTTTAAAGATACAAGTGGTGTTCAGCAATAGCACTAGATAGACTCAAATTAAAAAGACTGCAGGAGTATACCACTCCGACGTAGATAGGAACTTTGAAAATCTTGACAAACTTTTATTATTAACAATTACACCAAATCAGCAACATAAAAATACAAAAAATCGTTTCTATTTATGGTACATAAAAAATATGATCATAGAAAAATATTTAATTATATAGAATGTATCAAACTCATCAAAACCTGAACACTTCTGAAATCGTTTTTACGAATAACATTTCTAATATACGAGTTATGAAACTATGTAATATCATCAGTAGACAGTAATCTTGTTATTTATTACTTAGACTTGATATATTAGAGTGAAGCTTGAAATGTTTTAGTTTTACAATTATGTATATTTTTTGTCCTTATTATGAATTGTGCCTATATAGTCAAGTTTGGAGTGTTGTTTTTGGTACCAAATAAGATATACTTTAGAATGTAAAGTTACGATTTTCGATATTATCTTGATTTGAATAACAATAAAAAAAAAATATTGGTGAAAATAATACTTATATTTAGTAATTTGAAGCTATCTATATCACAAACATATTTCCAATATTCTACGGTACTTACATTGGTATTGGCTATATTAGTTATATTAGTTATACGAGGGGTTTTTTTGTGATTTTTTACTGAATTACGATAATTTTCATTTTAGTGTAAATATTATCTAACATGTTAAAATATTCTTAGAAAAAGATCAAAATAAGATCTTCAAATTTTGTTTTTTCAAAATAAAATCAGAGCGAAATACTTAGAAGTTAATGTAGGTTAGGTTAGGAAAATATTTAAACGTGGGTGTCTAATCAGATGTATTTTCATATAATTATTTACAACAATATAACTTGTAAGGTAAAATCAAATGCTATTTTATATAATTATTGAAATAAACAAAAGTATAAAACAATACTATTAAATACGTATTAAATAACAAAATTAAACTAGAGTTAAATGCAACCTTACAAATATTTGAATTAAATTATCTAAGCTTTACTATTGAAGGTAGACCTACGACGGTTAGGTTAGCGAAAATTATATAATTGCATATTTATGTGCTTTAATACCTGGGTACCGAAAATGTAACTTTAAAATAAAAGGCAGGTATACCTATTCAATGATCTGATGGGAATATGGTTCATAATGTTTCTGTAACAACAGTGCTCTGTGTAGAATGGTAGATATTATCGAAATAGTGTTGAGCATGCAAGTTGTTCTAAAGTTGTTAATACGATAACAAAATATATACTAAATTCGACGATTAAAATGTTCAAATATAAAATCCTAACTGCAAACGCTCGAGTATGATGGCAATACTATATATATACGGACACTTATCCAGTGAACGGTAAAACTTTTATTGCGAACACATCGTCGATTAGCCGACACTTAAATGCAAATGGGTTTCACTACTCCGAAGGTTCTCCCACCTGTCTCCCCCCCCCCCCTACGGCTGCAGACCTGTGCCTGGATTATACGTTCTCGGCACAATAACAACCTCCCGCTCGAATATAATACAATAAAAACTAATCCGGCCGACTTACACGTCCGATCATTGCCACTAACCCTTTCGTTCGGCGGAAACCCTTAACTGCCTCTACGGGAACACGGTATACGCGCGTGTACAGAAATACAGAAGGATATATATATATATGGTGAGAGAGAGAGAGAGTAAGAGATTTACACAAACACACACACACACACACTCTCACCAACACGCACGGGGACGAGAGCAAATAGATAGGACTGTGAGACGACGAGAAGAATGCGGTATGGAGCGAGAGAGAGAAAAGTCCTTGTCCCGTTTCCCGGGGGACAGACGCGGGATGACTCGGGTGTGCGGTGGTAGGTGGCTTGTGCGGAAATTATAAAAGACATTAAAAGTAAAATATACGAGTGGAACCTTTTAAACTGGCCAGTGATTTAATGAGAACGCCATAAAACGCCACCACCGCCGCCGCCGCCGTTGCCGTCCGCACTTTTGTAAAACCCACCGCGAGACACATACAATACATATAAATACGCGGCGGCGGCGGACCGGGGTGGGCCGCGCTGGCGGGTGGGTGCACAGCAGTGGATTTGCATGTGTAATAGCCGGAGCACCCGAAGACAAGGCGGCCCCGGGGGTTGCGGTTATCAAGCTACGTAATGACCAAAGGGTCCCTTGCGCCAGTCACAAATCACTTTTGTCCTGCGGCCCGCACCGAGGCTCCTTCAAATAATAGAATAAGCGCCGCAGAAAGAGGATAAGCAAGCCGGCACCTATAAATTGTACCGTTTTAAGTACAAAACGCGTATAATGTGTTTGTAGATACGACGGCGGCGGTGGGGCATCCCGTGGAAGGTTTTGTGGGGGGGGGGGGGGTGGAGGTGACACACGCGGAGAGATTTTTGCATCTACGAAACCCTTTTGTTTCTAAACCTTTTTTTTTTCCGAAACAATAAAAAGAAGGGCCCCTTTTTTCAGTCGCTCGAGCTCGTGTTTGTTGTATATATAAGCGGGGAGCAGAAATTAAAACGGAAATCGTAATTCAAATCCGTTGGCATCTCTACTCGCACGAGTTTCCGACGAAATATATATCACGCGGGTTTTTCTTGTTCTCTTTAGTGAAAACCAAATTATCATGTAAATACGAAAATCCAATCACTAACGTACCACGTACCTACCTAAACATTTTTACTGATTTAATGTGGTCATTTGCACACATCACTGCGGAGAATACGGAGAACAATAATTTACTTTTTAGCGGCTATAAAACATGTCGTCTTAAATACGTCTTAAAAATAATAATAGTATCTCTGATCTCAATATTATTAATTTTAAAAAAATAGACACCCTAATACTGTCTTCAATTTTGACGCATTTATATTGCTTGGGCAAAAATAAAATATCTTATAAATAGTGTTTATATGTTATACCTACATACAAACCTTTTAGGAAAGCTCACTGGGTGCTAAATTACTGATTATTCCAACCTATTTTTATACAAAGTACTATAATTTTATTTCAAATTCAATTTGAAACGAATTTGGTAGCCTTAATATTTTGATAGTAAGTTTTTTTTTTATGGTATGAAATATGAATCCAAATAAATAAACACTTATACACTGAGTAATTCTCTTAAAATTAACAATCGTAATTAAACACATTATTAAAAAAAAACAATCATAACTGTATGAAAAGTAACTACAAACAATAGTGAATAAACAAATATGTATCTTAATATCAACAGTCGTAATTATGTACTGGTAACTTACCTGATGGACTGACGGACGGATACAACAGGAATATAAGGATGTTCAGGTGTTCTAGACTTATTATGTCTTATCGTTTAGAATCCTAACAATTAACCATAAGATAAGCATCAGACGTGAGAAATAAACAACAAGTAATAACTAATACCTAAATCGAGACAAGTACTTAAATATTTTAACTTAATATATTTAACTAAAAATTTTAAAATACACATGATAATTAAATTAACGATGGGCGTACTAGAACATATTATTATGAGTTAACAACGGAAAAATTACCAAAATGTAAATAATATTTGCATTATGCAACTGATATTTAAAAGTAACTAAAATTAAATTAAAATAACATTATAATGTATTTACAATCGTATTATCGTTATTGTTAAATGCATTCGTGAGGAGTGTTATTTTAATATCGATGAATGCTGAAGAAATTAAAACCCGGATTTGAAATGTGTTCCCCTTTTAAAATATTCGAACAATCATATGGAAGTCGAAACCTCCGTAACCTAATGAGATAAGACATGAATTATTGGACGTGACAAGGGGTATTCGTAAAGAGATTATTTTTAGATAACGACGAACATGGAAAACGCATCACAGACGGGTTTTTAGTTAGCAAACCCTCAATATTATGGAATTTTCGATAGATATATTCACGCAGTAAATAAAGGCGTACCGGATTCGCTGTTTAATGACATTAAAACTCAAACATATTAAATTATAATAAAGGACAGTACAGCAAACAAGACACTTAAAATACAGTATAATGCTAAGAGATAAAAGTGAGTTGATAAAAAAAAAATATAATGTATGTTTGATATGTATAATAAATATGTGCACAGTATAAAGGTAGTCCAACCAAAATAAAAGAAATAGTAATTATAATATATTTATATTACCTCAGTAATGTATTGAATTCGAAAATAATTGATTTACCTACCTAATATACAATATATTATATAGAGGTAGTCTATATACAATCATCATATGTGACTAAAAATATATAGGTAATAATTAATATTAACTAATACACCTTTAAACATAATTATTTGATATAAGCAATTCATATTAATTAATTTGTTATTATGTTTGAATATAATGTTATCATTGATATTAAAATTGGATCTGATAATTACAAAATATGTATAAATTACTAAATGGTCCAGTAACTTACAATAAAACTACAGAAAAACTTTTAAACAATAAATTTGATGTATAATAATAAATTTAATATAGATATAAAAAGTAATACAATATGAATAATTGTATGTTTGTATTTTTTTTTAAATAACTGCAAGGTTTTTTAAATTTCAAAAATTTCAATCGATTTAAACATTTTGAAAAGAAAAAAAAATACAATTCGGTAAGAATAATAATAATAGTTATTAGTTATAACTTATTAAAAAGTTGTGATGACTTTTTTGAATAACATTAATATAACAATATTATGAAAACGCGCCACTTATAATAACTCGGATACGTGTGATACGTGATGAATTTCTGCTTTTTTTTGTTTTGTTTTTATTACACCTATTTTGTGATTTATTTTATGTTCCGTATAATATTTCAGACTGCGTAATGCCGGTATATACATCGTAATTTATCGTTTAGTCCGTACACTGAAAGGTATAGCATTATCTTTAGTGATCAGTAAAAAGGGATCGGGAAGTTAAAATTATGTTTGATATAAATGTCGTCTTAAATCGAGAATAATGAACACTATCAAACATTAACAAAAGGGGAAATGAAATTTGTTTAACGATTATTTTTATTTATTATAATTATAGCTTTCACATTGTTAGTTTACGTTTATGTGCTCTAAAAGATATTACGCTCAGAGCTGCGTAACGAGTGACGCGGGAGACGTTGTTCGCTCTTCGCGAAGGGGAGAAACAGAATTTTGATTAGATGGCTTTCGGATGATTTACATTTTTCCCTCGTTTTCTAATTATTATTACGACGGCGCGGATATTCGACGAGAATCTTAATCCGTCCAGACGGATTCACTCGCTATGTGTTATTATTATCGTAGCACATATACACATTATATTCTATTGTATGATTACTTACTAAAAACGTTTATAAACACAGTCGGTTATCGTCAAACGTTGGCACGATGAAACGACTCGTAAATATATTATATTATTAGCTCCTGCGAGGCCCGTAAAAAATGAAAACCCTAAAAAAAATTGCGATTGTTCAACTCCTTTTGGGTGTAACTCACTGCAATAAATGCGACTCAGCCACCCTGGTATGTGCGAAAATTCGATTTGACGCATGCTTGTACCTGATCTGCCCGATTGACCTATGGCAACCGATAATAAATAAATACTTTATCTAATATTTATTATTTCTCCTATAACCAATAGCGACCGTTTATAAACAAACATTTCCACCGTAAATTCATGTTTGAGCACTTTCCCCAGGCTTCTATTAATTTGTCGTAGCGTGATGTTATAAAGCCTTCCTCGATGAATGGACTGTCCAACAAAAATATAATTTTTCAATTCGAACCAGTAGTTCTCGAGATTAGCGAGTTCTAATAAACAAACAAACAAACTCTGCAGCTTTACATATTAGTATTGATAATATTAGAAATCGATATTTGACATGCGATTCTTATAATAATATCATCATCTGCACATTGATACCGGGCGAAATACTCTTGGGCTACATATTATATCGAGAAGCGTGAAATAAAATTCAGGTTCTCATTTGTTCTTACTCTATAATATTATTGTAGGTATATATATCTGGCATACTCTTATTTTTATTTACACGTCGTGTATATTGGGCGCTACTGCGTTTTATCGGTTCGATTTCAATTTCACTATACGCAGTGAATCGTAAAAAGACAAATAAAATTACCGGTGGTCTTAACGTTCGACTGTCCCATCCAAACATATTGTTGTTATCATGATATTGTAAGAGTGTCGTGGCAGAAAGTCGATTACCACTCCCTGCACAACACAGCCAATATACAGCGTAAGTCGTAGTTGCAATATATTATATACTTTTATATGTCCACGACGGACAAGGTACCTTTTGATTTCTCACACTGTGTCCCGTGACTGCACACTAGTGTTGTACACGTCGTTGTTGTATAATATCCTTATCACCTGGTCCCTCATCGCTGCTCTCGGAGAAGTTTTATCGCCGAGGCACTAACTTGATATTATATTTTATCGTCACCGGCGTTTTGCCACGTGCGCGCCGCCGCTCATTTGAATTACGTTCATGACGAACCTTTCTCTCTCTCTCTCTCTCTCTCTCTCTCTCTCTCTCTCTCTCTCGGCTATCAAAACACATTAAACGCCACCACCGCCTCGGCCCTATAATAGCTCTTACCGCCAAATGTCGTTTCGTGCACTGGGTAAGACACACGCACGCGCATAACCGCACCCGGCGGCCACCTCTTCGCCAAGGAGACGCTGTGAAGGCGGTGGAGTAGCTGTTAAACTTACATTTCTCATTAACTTTAACGTCGAGTTTATACAACGCGCGTCTTACCCGACGCTGTTTAAACTGTTGACGTAGTCCAGAGATACATTGCCCCCCCCCCCAGTCATCCGCTTGTGACCTGTACATTATACGTTATGACTGCCTATAACCTAATGCGCTCGTAAATACACACGCCGTATAAACTGCGTCCTCGCGAAATTACCTCTCTCTTTTACGCTTGTACCTTTTAACCACGACCGCACCCCCACAACAACACCCCCGTTGCACGACATACAGGAGATTCCGCAGTCTTTGGCCTTTCAAGCGCCGCGTATAATACTCGTTTATACAATCACGTGGATACGTCAAGATTGGTTTTTACACCTCGAACCTTGCTACTCGTCCTCCACCTATATTACGTCCATAGTTATAGTTTATCGATATACTTGAATTTATAATAAAACGAACGAGTGACTCTACGAGTTCGGTAAAAATTGTTAACAATTTTTTATTGGCAAAAAAAGTCGCAACTCTATATTGATATACATTGACATCTGTTCTAATACAATATGATGACGTATTCATCGTGTGAGGTGTGTAGGGTGCACTGACGACAACAGACTATCGTCGTACGTTATTCGTTGACGAGCGGAAAACCGCGATAAATCCAGTTCGACGTAATCACATGACAGCCATGAGTACCTACGTCGTTGTTGTGTGACGAGCAAGACGTTATACGATGGCTGCACATGTCGAACATGTGTTAATGCACATGTAAAGCTTTCAGAGAATAATAATATAAAGTAAAATCGCACTTGACTGTTATATAATATAATACAAAGTGTTATAAATATTTTGCCCGTTATTGACTTTCTTTGTTTTAAAAGCAACATCAGCGAAACGTATCGTCAACGTAAAAACTGTTAAATCAAAAAAACTGACTTTCGCTGAAAACGTTTGTGATATTTTTAAATGTACTTTATGTATTTATGAGTACAAATGAACATTTTTAAGTGATCAGTAGACAAAATAAAACTTAATAATAACTGAAATGGAATAATAGTTTTTTTTTTAAATATATTTAAGATTCTGATATATCTACCCCTGGTTACGGTACTATATTAATATCTATAGGAGGGTCCTATGACTCTCTCTGGATATCTTATATTTAACCGGTCGTTTCCCCGACCACGTTACAAAATAATAGCCACTATTTAAAAAAAATTAACGGAAAGCAATTTAAAAATTTACATTTTGCGATTACAATTAGGTTTTTAATATTTTATAACATTCTGTTATTATGTAGTAAATAGTAATATAACATTTTACAGCGTATACATTTTTTCAAATTCTACGAAACAGTAAATATAATTCTTGTTTAATTGTTGATTTATTGGGAATTCATATAGCCTATATAAGTATACATATAATCATATTATGTGTATTAATATGCTAACATAAAAAAATTGGAACCCGTTGAAAAATATTAAGGGTTCATAGAATAAAAAAAATGTAGAATAATATTATTAAAAATAGAAAGAGCACCCTCCTCGTTACCGCTTGGAATACGATTATCTGGCAATACAAATTTGCAAATAATTACAAATAAAAAAAAAAAAACCGTGAATTGCATACGAAACATATAATATCAGTTATCAATACCAATAAATATTAAATTTACAAGGTAGATGTTTATTATAATAATTGCAATAATAGATTGCTATACATATGATTTATCGTCGTTCCCGTCGACACTACAATATCATTAACGATCATATCATATTATTTCGCTATATCGTACAATAATAATTTTAATGTAACGTCATCAACGTTCGAACAAATTACTCTCTAAATTATATATTTTTATTAACAAAAAATTGTATTAGTACTAAAAAAAAACAGGTGGATGCTATATTATAATGGGCTAACTATAGGTAAAGGTAGTAGGTTTCGATTGCACTTCGTCATTGATTAAGGTAACTGTATACGTTGAGTTAAATTTGAATTCATGATTAATCACTGTATACGACATACAAGCGATTCTATTTCTAAATATCTAAATTACAAATATTATTATATTATAGTGTTATGCTATATACGTCTATATGTATTTATCAAATGTTAGTATTGTGCTAATGCGGTAGCTTGAACAAATTGTTGCCAAACAAATCGCATAAAACTCATACTATACAATTAATGATTTGAATAGGTTTGTAGTAAGTCCCTACTTTATTGACCTTATAATGACTGAAGTTAATTGCAATATTTTTTTTTTTTTAATTTAAATAAAATAACTAAAGTCGTTATTTACGTTTGATTATCCAAATACATCAATATGTAAACTTAAAATATTGTAAAAAAAAATGATGTGACTATGTATTTATGATTTTTTTCAATTGTTGTAAGAAAAACTTGATGAATAATGTATAATATAATTTTCAAGTAATAAAATAATGTTCAGACATTTTACTAATGGTAGTTTCCTCTTTGTTATCAAATTTTTTTTATTTTTCCTACTATGGTAATATGTAGTTTTAAGTGTTGATTGAATAAAATAGATATAATAAAACACAAAAATTGTATGAATTTGTAACTACATAATAATTTACAAATGGTCCTGATTAGACAAATTTTAAGTTTAGATCGAGAAACAAAAATTTCATCAACGCATGAATCGAAAAAATATGAACGAGTAACACATTCCTTTCTGAATTACAACAACAAAACAAAATCGATTTTTTAGAAAGCCGGTGTCACGTGTGCATAATGTCGTTCAGCTATTATTACTTACTAATAAATATAAATCTTGGAATTTCTTTCGATCCTCCCCTCCCCTCCCCCTCGATGGTCCAATAAGTAGATCAAAAATTCGCTCGAAAGCAGTTATTGTGCGGAGGTTGAAGATTGAAGCGAAGTCGAAAGCTCGACGAAACGCACACACATATAAGCGATAATAATATAATCAAAAACACACTTCATCCAATCATCCCAGTATAAAACCAATGTACCTACATCTTGATTCAAGTCGGTTACAATGCCATCACACTTGACGGTCTATATATACACTACACGCGATTCACGTACCTGCCCAATAAAATATGAAACGGAAGCAGTTTGTATCCGCGTAAATCGTTTTCAATTCCGAATTCCAATATGTGACCTGCCATCATCCCAATGTGGGTAGACGTCAATAAACTGATTCGACTTTCCGTATATAATACACCTTATGCCCCCCCCCTGAATATAACAATAATATTGTGTTCGTGCACAGTTCTGAGGGTTTTTTTAAAAAATATTTTCTATTATAGCGAACGGATAACCGGCAGGAATCGCGGAATATCGTCGAAAGACGTCGTGGAAAAGTCGTGTGAAAAACAAAAAAAAAAACGGTTTTCAAAAGTTATCGTGGCCGCGGAGGTTTCGTCGGCCGACCGGTAGATGGCACTCGCTTGTTCGCCTCAATAATAATAATATTATTATTATTATTATTATTACAACGCCTGCCGGCGGCGGTCTCCAATGGCAACGAACATTACGGCGGCGAAGGCCCATTCATAAATCCTCGTTTGACGTACTCGTACCACGTTATCCGTGGTTGTGTTTGTTTACGACCTAGTCAGCCGCCTGTGACGTCACGCAACGTGTCATCTACCCCCGCGCCAGCCCGCCCTCGCCTTTGCAACCCTTCTTGCAGCGCGTCACGCCGAGGTTTACTGTTATTATTATTGTATATATATATATATATATATATATATATATATATATATATTACGATTATTATTGTAATAATTATTATGATTTATCAGTGTTGTACGCACATGGTGTATTATGCGAGATGGTCAAATTGTATACCTATCGTTGTCCTGCAATATCCTCAGGTCGAGAAGCGATGACGACCAGTGCCGTGTGACATATATTATCCAAGAGTTGCTCACCTTACATATCAGCGGTCACCAAATGGCGGCCCTGGGACAAATTTTATCCGGTCCCCCAGATAATGAAAAAAAAGTAAAAACCGATAATGAAGTACATAGGTAGGACCAAGAGCCTCGGCAGTTTGTCTGAATTTCCACCAGACAGTAGCTGTTTTTAAAGTTTACAATATCAAACGTTGTTATGAGACTTCATATAAATCAATTGCCGAAAATGTCATCTTCGTAAATCAAAAATTGTGAGCCTGCATATAAAATATCAATTGTACGAATCATACACCAAATTGCATATGCAGTTAGTTGACAGAAAGACTTGCCATTTTTCCCAATAATTTTAACTCAATTTTTTTTCTATTTGTATTAAATTTATTAATAATTTGTATTTCATTTTATTTTAGTTGACTTAATTAATTAGGTGATTATTGTTTTATTTCCACTAGGCCACTATTTTACTTTTGTATTGTACTATAATAAGTTAAGAATATTTGCTTTGAATTTTGAAGGCCCCCGAAAATTTTCAAAATTCCCAATGTGGACTTTCAAAAATATTAATTGGTGACTCCTGCCCACGGTTATCTACTAAGGTTGGAGCACGGCACCTTATCACATGTACAAGTGGTGTGACTAGTGAACTAAAAGCGCTAGTAGTAGTCGACCCGATTTTTACATGTAAAACATACAATAGATTGTAGTTTTGTACTTAAACAAAAAAGCAGTTAAGTTCTGTAAAAAATTGTTCTAAGTAAAAATGTTGAATGTTAAATTGTTCATTAGTTCAACTTAGTTTGAATTATTTAATTAACAGATAAGTCTGTAAATTAAGTTTTTATAAAATAAGCTTAGGGAAACATTTCATGAATGAAATGTAACCCACATGTTCAATTTTTAAAATAAATATTTTTAATTGTATAGCATTTTTAACAGATTTAATCACATTTTGCAATTGATCATTTGTACTCCCAATCGTTCCATGAATTGTATGTTAAATTCTCGAATCCTAGAAACATTAATTATTTACACCCAACCACGCAACATTTGACCATTTTATACATCTTTAATCTTATGCTACCAAGTATAGGTCATCTCCTAATTAAAACAAAGACACAAATGACACTAACACAAATACTCGAAAAATAATAAATATCGAGAAATACTATCTGCTAGTTTTTTGGAGGGAAAACGTGATATCAATTTTCTATCACAATACACGCGTAATATTTTGTTTTTAAATACTTTATTATAGTAATTAAAAATTTAAAGTCATCTAATCTATAAAAAATAAAATTCATTATTAAAATTAACTAACTTATTTATTACAACACAATTGTTTATAAATATTAAATAAAAAAAAAGTTGTTTGTCCTATTCATTATATATTAAAACCGGGCCAACTACTACTAGCGCTTTTAGTTCACTAGTTACGCCACTTCGACATGGCTATAACATGGGGAACATAGTAGCGAGCTCCAACCTTAGTAGATAACCGTGCTCCTGCCTTATATATTATGGGTGGGTAGGTAATAATAGAGGAAAAATAGGAAATTTTATAGGTCGGGGTATGAGGGGTAGGTCGCCTAAGACTATTTGAGCAACACCAATTCTTTTTATGATACACGCACCACTGATGATGACTGCAGCGGGGACGGCCGATGCGGGGTGGAGAAGGTAAAACGCATTCGGAAGATATAGCTCCGATTTCGACGCGAAAAACAATATTTCTTTAATGGGTAAAAGCTAGAATAAAAGTGTTTTTTTAGAATATCGTATATTATATTATACACGAGTCGAGTTATTACATAAACATATATATATATAGTAGCTCAGCGGCCAAGGTTTTCGATTTCTTTTTTTTTTTTGGGCGGCAAACATATAACAATATGATTTATACAACGTAAATATATAATATAAAAAAATATGTATAAAAATACTCGTATAACCGACGACGGACGGACGTGGGCGGCTGCTCTGCAGTGAAGTTTTTATCGGGTGTCCGTCAGCCTCGAGAGGAGTCTGTGCGGCGGCGGGAAATTAGACGCTGGGGGAATTTATCGAGGGCATTATCAACCGGGAAGGGCAACGTGCGGAATTATATTATATACGAAGAACAAGTATACGTCATGTGTGTGGGTGTGTGGGTGTGTGTTCGGGAGGAGAATGGGGAAAAAGGGCTTGCACTAACTGCCGCCGTCGGAGCGTTTTGATGTTTTCCCCGTGAATAATGGGCTGCGCGCACGGGGGTGGTACAGTGATAGTTGTGTGCGGCGGCCGTTTTTCTATACGCACATAAAAACTGATTTACGATGACCTCAGTGTAGAAATAGTCAGAGAGAGAGAGGGAGAGGGAGAGAGATAGAGAGACAGCGAGTGAGAGAGGGTGATACCCGGAGGAAAGAAGCGGGGAAAAAAGAAGATCTACGCCACCAAAAACCCTGGCCAATTTTACACGGTATTATTACAGTTGTGTGCGTGTCTCTTTTATACTTTGTTTTTACCAGCACACACACACACACACACACACACACATTCAAACCGACTGCAACGCTGTTTGCAGTGGCATTCGAGCTTACAACAAATACTGCAGAGTTTTGCAAACGTTTTTTTTTTTTGTGTTAAAAAATTTTCAATTTTAAAAAAAACAGCACTTTGTGGATATTAAAAATGTATAAACTGCAGTATGAAAAAAGAAAGCAAAATCTCACTTCTCACATATTATCGTAATAATTATTATCGCAGAAGTATTTCAATTTCCAATATTTATTAAATCTTAAGACATGATTGATTGATAAATGAAAATTGTTCGAACTCGCTTTTCGATTTCATAATTTGATAAGCCTATACATGACATGCAAGGTAGTAAAATAAAATTTATAAATCATATTATATGAAGCACTGGACAAGTGTTCACGTGTCACGTCTAGTATCAACAATCTAAAATTTCGCAAATTCTTACTTCTAGTTGGGTGTTATATTATATAATAATTAATAAGTATAAGTAAATATTATTAGAATTTATTTGTGAAACTCGAAAATGGAAATTTTTAAATGTTTTTGATCCGGTAATAAAACGTTTTAATTCAATCACTATTATTATTTACTTGCCTAATAAGTTTGTTTAATAAAGTGGCATTCCTATAATGTTATTGTTTTCGTTAATTTGTTAAATATAGAAATAATTACTACAAGCTGAAAGTACCCGTTTTAATTATCAGCATCAGTGTATAATACTTAACAATGTTTCTATACATAAAACGTAAGTTTCTCAAGTATTTAAATACATATTTTTTGTAGTAAGAAGATAAGCAAAAAGTATGTTATATTTTATTATCTATTATTAAAGTTTCAAACAAAAAGTTTATTTATTTTACTCGCGATTTATATTTCCGTATTTAAATACATTAAGATATTCTTTATATTCTCCCGTCACATTAACAATAAAAACTAATGCGTAATAATTCCGATTCTATTTTTGGGATTACCAACTTTTGAATACATTCAGAATTATTATCAATATTGTATAATATTTCTGATTATACAAAATGAAGAATAATGAATAATGTATTATTATTAAGATATAAACTATAATAGTAAAATTAGTCATGAGCGATAATATATAAAAAGCTGGTAAGTGGATGTCGCTCTGCTGTACAGTAGGTTACAAGTTGGTCATTGTATAATGGATTGTATTACACTTGAATTCTATGATATAATATCATTGTATAAGAAAAACGATTCTGAGCGGAGACGATTTGTCAGTTTGGATATTTTATATTATTATTAGTTATTACCTATATCATGTAAGTTGAATTAATATTATAATATTATTATTTTTTATTCGTTTCTATGGTAATAAACAAAGCATTAGAAATTAAAATCCAACTTTTAGCTTTTTTTCGTAATTTTTCGGTGGTTTTTACAGTGGTATTAAATAACTATTGATAAAATCGAAAAATTACCTCTTTAAAGTACCATTTTGATCCAATTTGCTAAAGGTACTATATGTTGAAATCGGAGAACTCCTTCGGGTAGAAATTTTGTATACAGGATATAAAAATAAAAAAAAAGAAAAAAAAAAGAAACATCATTGTAAAACCACTAGCTCAGAATCTAAAAAAATAACATTTTTATACACATTCATATATTATATTGGATGTATTTGGTGTTAGTTTTGTGTGTAATAGTTCTACACGATACAATTGAATACCTTTAGTAATAAAGCTATTAAATATAATATTAAAACTCAATATTATATAAAAATGAAATATATAGGTAGTAAATTGTAGTAATTTAGTATAATATACCGGATAATATTACACAGACATATAAACAGAAGCGAATGGACCTCAATTTGACAGAAACCTTCGACCCAACCCAAAACAGAACAGAAAAATCATGAAATTTCTGAAATTAACTAATCTAATTGACAAAACTTAATCGTACTGTTAGTATAAGAATAAAATGTATACAATTGTAAATAGTAATTAAGACATGATAACTAAAGGCCTTTGCTGCTGAGTTGCATTTGAGATCAAAAAATAAGTAAAAAATATATTACACAAATAGTTTTTATATAACCTAAATCGGAATACTTTATACTTTTAATTCATCAAGTAGGCACACTTAACACCTAAAAATAATTCGGCACAATAAAATAATCAAATTCATTGAATACATTGTTTTTTTTTTTTAAATACATTAAAATACTTATAATAACGTTGAAATATTATATGTAATTAATGTATAATAATATGTAAGCATGGTGTATTAAACTAAGTATCATAAACGTAGGTACCCTTAATTTTCTAAAAATGTATACATGTTAATATGTATATTAATTTTTATTGTGTTAGGTAAACTGTATAAGAAAAGTACATCAAATTGGATTTGCGTACCTACCTATTTAAAAATAAATAATCTCTAATCTCTTATATTGTTTCATTTTTCTGTAAAATAAATACTTTTTATTTTTATTTAAAACCAGACGTTTATATAGCCCCTAAATCTTTTCTTATCAAGATGAAATAAGTACAAAATATTCAAGTTATCGAACTTTCCTCTCGTTTGCCTTCAGATAGCACCTATAAATACATCGAGTGTAATGAAATGATTTCAAGAAGAACATCATTATATCTCAAAAAATATAAGTTTTTACTTTATGAATGACCATAATATTAAAAAGCTTATGTATTTATGTGTTTTAAATCTAAACATTTATGTTATTAAATATCGGTCCATATAAAAATAAATCTTTTTGACAACAAAAAAATAAAAATAAAACTTCATGACGTAGTAGATATCACTTTTGTATGCGTCAAAATAAATAAACTAAAAATGTCAAAACAACTTAAACCAGTATAATATTTATATTATATTAAAAATAATAGTAGTACCCGATATAAACATATTAGAAGAATACATAAATTTAAATTAGTCTGGTTGGTTTATTGCAGTAGGTATACAAACCATGTACCTAAATAAAGTTGACTAAATTGTATAATATATTGTATATATCGAAGACAAAATAATAGTTGTACGAATTATTATATTGAAATTTGAACTAAATCAGCTAATTTATGATATTTTATATTAGGTATAAATGTATTGTGAAATAATAATAACCACAGTTTCTTTTATGAGCAAAGCGATGAATGTATTGATTTTACAGTTATGTATTTTTTTTATGTCTGTGTCCTGAACACTCTATTAATAGTATAAAAAAATTGATTCAATTTTCAACTTCAAGGGAGGTTTCTGCCGTTTCTGGTTGCAAATTGAATATTTGAATCTATCATGGAGGTTAAAATGAAATTTCTCGGTACTTTCAAAATAATCAGGAAAAAAGAATAATTAAAATCGGGAATTTTTACGCAAAACTAGTTTTCGAAAAAATCAATTTAATTGATTAATATTGCTGTATCTAATTTAAAAATAAATTACCGTTCACACTTGAAATGTTTACCAATTATAGTAATTAGGTGCAAATGACATAATTTTCATAACATTTTTTTCAGTTTGTATATATTTTAAATTTTTTTAGCTTTTATCGATTGGATATAAAAAAAAAAATTTAGATTATAGCTATCGAAAAACATAGGCACATTTTCTTTCTACAAGCGTCTAAATTTAAAATGTTGACGAAATCCAACAAATAATAACCATAATTTTAGTTATTTTGTTGTAATTTAAAAACTGTATTCGTGTATACTTGACACTTCTGAATAACATACATTGTTATAATATGATTATAATATGTTTCTATACGCAATGGAATTTTCAATAATATAATATTATAATGTATAATAAAAATGTGTAGTTAAATAAATGCTATGTTTTCAACTAATTCAACCTACCGTACGTATAACTAATAGAAAAACAAACGAAAACAATAGAAATATCAGTACATACGAGTAGATGAGTACATTATGATTTATAGGTAGCGGGTTATTTAATATTGTTTAAAATCAAAATATATTATTAATGTTAAGAAGTATAGCTTCGGAATAGGCAGTAAATACTTAACTTTGGTAGGTATAGGTATAATACGGACTCTGTCTCTGCAGAAGTGTCAAATTGTCCAAATTCTTAGTGCATATTTGGTATTTGGTCAAGTGAAGGAATAAATCGACGAAATTTTTTTTGCGGGCAGGGCACACAATACACGTCCGCCAGTGTATTATGCCACTTCACATCCGCCTTGTGTGTATTATCACTAATTTAATTATATTTTTCTTCTTTTTTTTTTAAGTTGGATTTATATCTTAACAGTTCTTACTGCTTATCACTTGGTTTTAAAACTGTGTCATTACCCGAGGTTATCTACCCGAGAACCGTTCAAATACATATAGGTCGGAAAGAAGACGAAAAACCAAAATGTGCACGTTTAACAAAATATTGTTGTGCCGCTTTGTTAGAGCATGTACAATGTACATTATAACTAATAACGTAATATATTCTATGTAAAATAATTTTGTGTTGATTATTACAAATAATAGATACTTGGTGTTAACAATCAAAAGCCATTTAGTCACTAAAATATAATGAATAACCCGTTAAACAGTAGTCACTTGTCGCCAAATGATTTCAGAATATATCATAGTCTAAATTATCGAATAAAAAATCAATATCAAAAGCATAATTTTAAGTTAAAATAACGCAAAAAACTTAATCACATATACGGGTATTGAACCCGTGAATATAATTTTCGATATTCTTCAATTACAATATCTATGTAATAAAATATCAATGATATAATATCATATTATGCTAGTTGAAGGCAAAGAAAAAGAGACGCGTCTTCTAATCTAACCTCCAGTTAAACACCTCTTGGCTACCATACTTACATGTTCGTTCTAACTCTAAGGTGGTTTATTTAGTTGACACGTCTCTTATGTTATACGACGCCCGATTGAGCCATCGGACGTACAGGTGGAAAAAGATTTTTTATACTATTTAAATAGCAATATTGTTGATTTTCCACGGGGATACGCGGTAGTGAGCTGCACGCTCGTGTTTACAAAAACGCAGTGAATTGACATTATATTACGATTGTGAAATAATAATAGTATTTAGTTACTCAACAAGTCTAAAGTGTCTGAACTATACGTCAGAAAAAGTTTATTGGTAAATTATGACGATTTATTATGATAAACTTATTTTTAATACTATTAATCGCGGCTCGTTTAATAGATAGTACCAATGTATGAGCGTTTTATACTAATTATGTGAAAATAAAAATCAACTAAAAAACCTGCGCGGCGGACCCTCTAAAAAATCATTTACACAGTATATAAACGACGGGGTCGTTTGTTTTTTCATTATTATATTTCATATTTTTCTCCTACTCTCTCTCTCTCAGTGCGGATTCCTGTGGACTTTGGTTTGCATGTGTACGCGTAGTGGTCGAGGGAAAACAATACCGGTGGAAATGTGTTGCTCGACATACGGATATTCCATTCTGGCACCCGCTCACCCGTTTTATTTGTTCCGGCTATCCGCAAAACAGACGGACGGACGGACTCCCGCGCGAATAACAACGCGAGTGATAATAACGACACCGGCGGCCCCCTCCTAATAGGTCATTTGTATCATTTAAAAGTCGCCATCGGCCACATTTGATTTATGCCGATAATTGCCAAAAACGGCGGAAACCAGAGAGGGTCGGCTGCTCTCTGGGCCCGAAAACTGGCGAGGGTGGGCGGACGACGCGATGGAAACACAGACGCGCGGACAGCGGGACGAGTTCGATGTAGTTTTCATTAATACTAATAATAATAATAATAATGATATGATGGTATTATTATTATTATTGTTGTTATTACGGGCCGCCACCGACAAACATTCCATTAGGCCCGGGCCGAAATCAATTCGTTCCGAATATATTATATTTTATATCGTATGCTGCTGCGAGTCGTTCGCGGACGCGTTTCAATCTTTTTCGGTCGCCATATTAATATTGTGGTATTGTACTGCACCGGCAAAAGTGCATTTGGTAATAAAACCGAACAACCACGCCAATGTCCGAGTCGTTTTGGATCCCAAGCGATGCACCTAAATCGTAATACACGTGAAACAAGCTGCACCCACCGCCGTCGAATGGTTAAAATATTATGTCCATGATTAAACAATTGTTGGCCCACGAGAGGTTAAAATTTCTCAGTCTTCTAATATTATCTACTCGCGTGTATAATATTTTACTACCCATACCTACCCACTCATTATAATAATGCTAAAATTACCAGTTTTAATAATAACCAACTGGTCTTGATAAAAAAAAAAAAAACAGTTTAACAATGTTTATTGAACTATTTTACTAAAACTCACTTATTCGTTTACAGACAAATTAATTAATATTTTTTATTTTTTCTACCAATTAAAAAAAAAAAAACAATTCTCAACAAATATAAAAAAAAATTAACTCAAAGTAAATTGTAATGCTCATTGCTCAGCTTAAATTATTTGAAGCTCGCCGCGTGATAAATGTTAGTATGCAATAAATATTCTCTCAATTACTTAAAATTCGGCAAAACCCCCAAAAAAATTGACTGCATACAATACACAGTATGATTTTCATATTGCCTTTTGTTCCGTCAATCCGTAAATGAAATGGTCAATGGATAGTTAAAAAAAAAATTTAAAAAATGGTATTTCATTTTCATGGGGTTCCTAGGTGGGTGTCTACTTCGCTCAAAGGTTGATCCGACACTGAATGTCGAGCTCGATTCTGCTGGATAGCCGATTATATATGAACATCAATGGACATTCGGCGACATAAATTTGTTTGATTTTTTTTTTATCAAACGGTTTGCTAGTAGATACCGGCCATCACTGCAGTATTATGTGATATTAATAAATGATGTAAATTATTGTCGCTTTGAAACTGTATCGGTAATTAAACCACTCCAGTGCTCGTCGAATGCGTAATAATAATATATTCAAGGTACCTATTCTAGGAACAATACTACTTCAATGGCGATTTCGATACGTGACCAGCTGTCGATCATAGTATATAAGATATAGTGATATAAAATATTGAATTTGGACGCTTTGTCGTCGAGTTCGGGTCGAGAGTTATTATGTTGGAGTAAGCGTTTAAAAAAAAAAAAATTGTCGTATGACATTGCAAACATCAAACTGACAACGGATTTTCAATATGATAATATGATTATTATTCGATCTTTCTGCTTCTGTAGTGCTGCAGGGAATGTGCAATACAAGTCTACAGTAAACAATGTCCTAACATCTGAGGACGAAATTTCCGACCATATTGTAATCGTGCGGATGCGCAAATAATAATCATAATAATTTAATTTTCATCATCGACTGAAAACAAAGCACATAATATTCTTTATTGAAAGGATACTTTATTGACCATTGTTAATTATTATAGAATGAAGACTGACTTCAAATACTTACCATGGGATACGTGTAACACGTTAAAAATAAAAATTATATGATTAAAATATCACATACATATTATTGTCTCTAAATCTACTCCGTCTCCGAAACACCTGGTGACCACTCATAATATTATCTGTAACTTTCACTACCGCAATAAAGAACGTAAAAACATGGATAATTTTCTTAACTTTAAGTCGGATAATAGACGGAACCCACACTAAAATCAAGACCAACTACACAAATGTTATTGAAGTTTCTCAACGCAGATTCGGCGAACGTCGCGTTTGTAAAGACGGTGACAACACTGCGGTCATGACGTCCTCTTATGGGTTTCTTTTGTACACGTAATATTGCATTACCTACAAGGGAAATATGAAAAACTGTCTAGACGGGATGATCATATTGTGTATTAATAAAACGGTACGAACAGCAACGATATCGAAATCGACAAGGAAATAATATTACCGACTGTGAATCGGTTAAACAAAAAAACTCCAGGTATACATATTAATAGATATTTTTAATTTATTGTGTATGCCAGAACTAGTATAATGTATATAATGCCATAACAATATAATATAAATATTTTAAATAATTTAAAATTTACCTAAAATCTAAATCGAAAATGAATAAAAAAAAATATGAAAAGTGCATAATATTATGATAAAAATAGATGTATACTATTGTGTTATTCCAGGAGGGGCTACACCACACCAGTCGACCGACCTAGGTATTATGTGTGTATATTATAATAGGTTTAGCACTAAACAGGAATCGGAACAGATTAGCCGAGCAAGACCTGTGAGTACTAATGTGAAGGTGGTGTGTGAAGGTGTGTATGTGTTTGAATGTGTGAACTTAAAAAATAACAGTAAATAAAATGGTAACAATAGTGTTTTGTTTTGTTATTGAGTTGCTGTTTTAATTATCTATTTGTGTAATATTCAATAAGTATAGGCACATAAAAAAGATACTTATAGTGATATAAAATAATATGTAAGAAATAATAGCACCTTTTGACCGAACAGGTAAAAATAATCTGTATTTATAAAAGACAAAAAATGTTTGTACCGGTGTCATTTATGCTTTCCTAGACCTAACCTAAACCGTTCATCCCTTTGCCATTAAATTCGGTACATAAATAGATTAGACTTCGGAGGAGAAGATAGGCTTAGGTATAACGTCTTTAAAATACCGAGAACGTTGACGGGGTGACTTCCCTCTCACGTCAATCAAATCTCATCAAACTTACTTGTTGTATAACATTTAAATACAGATTGTAAATATATACATTTTTGTAAAATTAAAAAAATACCAAGAGCATAACTCCAGGAAATGCAGTCATGAAAAAACTAGTTTAGAAGTAGTAATATACATTTGTATGTTCACAGACAGCTTTTCCTTGGTAACTAAAATTTTTCAAGGTGGAATGTTCCACTCAGACTATACCGACTTACCGTGCCACACAATATACAGAGATGATGACACACTCATTGTCCGAGTATCATAATAAAAAATTGAAATTGTCTTACGCTTATAAATAAATCAAAGAGTCAAAATATTATTAAAACTGTGCGATGTATAAAAAATAATAAGACTTATAGACATTTGGTAAGAATGTCATGCATCTACAGTTATTTTTTTAGAATTACACCAAAAACCAAAATTGAATTTGTCAAAAAATTTCCTTGCGTAAAAATCTCCGTTTTTCCTTAATTATTTTTTATTTTTTGGTTTTTCCCGAAGATTTTAAAAGTTTTAGAAATATTCAATTTCAACTAGATTCACATTCCCACCAGAAAATATACCGAAGTTTAAAATCGAAGCATATTCCGACACAGACTTATCTTTCAGTTCAGAATCTAAAATTCAAAGTTAAATCGGTCATATAAACCAATTTTGGTTTCAAAATTATGTGGGCGTTGGACTAAGCATGTACCCAGCTTCCCCACCCAATTGAGCATAAACGATAGGATTAAAATCACAAATGAATGGAGTCAATTTTGTTTCGAAATTCCAAAGTATAATCCTTATACAAATAATATGCATTAACATATCAAGCTATAGAATAAAAACCACCGACTAATATACTATAAACTTGTTACATTAGATAATATACCTTAGAGTTTTTGATAAATTAAATGTGATATGAATATACAATTTTGTTTAATATAAAATAAGGTATATTCTAAAACTGGCCTTTGGAAAGTTTATAACTATTTTTTGATCCATTTGTGACTATGTGAGTTCAGCCTAAATTAAATAAATAATTATAAATAAAAATGTATTTTAAAACGGCGCTCTGGGTAGGCAATTAAAAGTGAGTTTAAATTTTAGATTATAAAATATATTATATTGTCCTATAATATTAAACACACACAGGATACGAATAAAAGACAAATATTATAAAAGAATATTTAAATAATCACTTATCTGGCTGATATTAGTCATCTGTGGGGACAAAATAATTACACATATATGTACGAATTGTATACATAATTTATAGTTATAAACTAATATAGATACCTACCTGTGGGTGCAAATTATTATAATCTAAAAATGTAATAAATTATTGAAAATAATTCAATGATAAATATTAAATATTATATGCACATATATGCTTATGTCAAATCGGTGACGGAATCATATAATAGAACATTGGTATTATATTTATAATATCTGTTCAGTGTTCATTATAATAATATTATCGTCATGTATACTGTGGTGTACCATCCAAGAAAAAATAAAAATAACTCTTTTTATGAGATTTTAACAAAATATACATTATTTTTATAAAATATCTAGGTATATCTTCATTGATAAAGTTTGATTGCCCCCCCTCAAAAAAAATAAAGCCTATTATAGATAAACATGAAAAGCTAATGGCTTACACACACACACGCACACATACACACATACACGTACAAACACTAATAAATTCCAAATTGTTCGATTGAAAATCCTTCGCCGTATAGTATACTTATGACGCTCCTCCAAAATTAATATCCAGTGAAACTGTCCACAAGGACCTAAACGTCATGCTCAGAGTAAAGCATAGACTGGCTATGAAATCGTACTTAATTACCCAATGGAATTCCTCGTCCATCATTTGGATTCAAGGAAATCGGTCGCTATTTTATAAAAAATGTATTTCGCCGAGTGATAATCAAAACCGCGTGTTTCAGCTGATTACAGTGAGATTACCATATTATTTGAAAAAATAGTGACAATATTACAAATGAATTACATTGTTCAGTTGCATTGAAAATAAAAATAAATCTCATAGGTAATGGAAATAAATAAAATATTTTGTAAAAAAAAACCGATTGATTCCAATAATAGTTAACAATAGTACATTATTATGAAATAATTTAATTAATGAAATATTTTGTAAAAAAACCGATTGATTCAAATAATAGTTAAAAAGTAAGACATAATAATGTTATAACTATGAAATAATGATATAACTTAATGAAATAATTTAACTAATGAAATATTTTGTAAAAAAAAATCAGATTGATTCCAATAATATTTAATAAGTACGAAATAATAATGTTTTAATCATGAAATAATAATAGTCCTATATCTTTATGAAATATTTTGTAAAAAAAAAACAGATTGATACCAATAATATTTAATAAGTACGACATAATAATGTTTTAACTATGAAATAATAATAATATTTATTAATGAAATAATAATGTTATTAGGCAATAAGCGCCTGGCAGTGTCGCCGGTCGCGTGACGCAGAGCGCCCCGTGGAAAATTATACGCGAGGGTGGAAAACCGTTCGGAGGAAAAACTTTCGCCGTAAAAGTTCGACTGCATCGCCGAAACGATTTCCCGGTACCAGGGTCTCATGCCGCCGCGGCCGCCGGGCGCAGACCTTTGCGGGAAAAGGGGAAAGCCCGCGGGCCTTTGGACGCCGTCGAGACGAAAACTTTTACCGGGTGGCCGGCACGCCGACGCGGTTTTTCGCGCCGACAATATATTTGTGGTGCACACGTAATACGCGCATTTCGCCTACCAGGGGCGCATAATAATACGACGGCGTTCGGCGGCGGCGGCGAGCGGGCGCGCTCGTGACTCGGCTCGGCTGTCGAGCGCTGTCGCGGGTTCGCGTGACCTAGGTACCGGTACGAACCGACAGCGTGGTCGTGGTCGTCTGCGGTACGTCACTCGGGCAAAATTCGTATACCTACAAACCTCGGAAGATCCTCTCTTTGTACCTAATTCCTTGGTATTCAAACGATTAAAACGACCATCGTAATGCACATTAAGTATAATAATTGTTATTATTATGTACAGTGACGCCCAAGTCGATATTGATTATTATTTTAGTTTGATTAAAAGGATTCAAAAAAATATGTTTATTGTTAAATATTATTGTTATATATTACCAAAATATCTTTAACTGTATAATATATATATATAATTTTTCTCAGTTAAAGTTTTAAATTAAATTAATTTTTTTTAAAACTGATCTCTGCATGTATCGTGACTAATGCTATTGTGTTATATATTATTTATATTGCTATTACATACTAAAATTTATATTTTTCTACAAGTAATTCGTTAAGGTTGAATTTATTTTAGCAAAAACAAATCGCATATATATCAAGTATATTTTGTATTTGGTATAATTTTATTTCAAATATTATGCATAATTTACTGACTTATAAGTCAAATTCCGACATACCGTAGAATGATGTGATGTTCATGCTTTCGTGTTATAAATAGCTTAAAATAAATCTTGATAATTTAAACATATCACGATGTACACTCCATGTCTGCATGTTAATATGTTATACGTAGGTAGTAGAAGAAATGTAAAGTCCTTTCAAATAATATGTTCTGAATTACAAGTTCAATTATTATTATTTATTTAATATTTAAATATATCCAATTTCATCAAAATGAGAACATAAAAACCTTATAAAAATGGGGCCAACGTATTTTTGAAAATTTTAATTTGCTATAAGAAAAACGGATCTTGGTTTCAAGCATTTTTAATAATGTTTCTAGAAATTTAAAGGAAAAAAAAATTGTTAATTTTAAAGGTCTGCAAATAGTTTAAATTCAGGAAATATGTTTTGAAAATTTAATCGTGTATAAAATTGAAGTAATATTTGAAAGTTATTTGTTTCAAGTTTCTACTATAATTATTTTTTGAATAATAAAAAATAAATGAAAATTATTTGAGAATAAATTGTTAGTGTGCTAATTAAAATCAAATGTCGTCTAAATTTGAATTTCAAATGGTCATAAAAATGTATGTGGCATTTCCCTAAACTTTTTTTTTTAAATTCCTGTAAAAAAAATTTGTTAGGAACTTCGTTTTTATACTTGGAAGCCTTATGTTTTAAAACTAAAAATAGGAAATTAGGTAAAAGCTCTGCTGTGAACTTTGGTTCTCTCTGCAGGTATTGAGTGTAGTAGGTAACTTGTCATTAAGTAAGTCACTCAGTCACTGTAATATATGTGTTAAATTTAAATTAAATCATAAATGATTTCATACGAAAAATGATTTTGAGCGAAGATAGTATGCCTATATAACTAATTATATTTTACTATAAAATATTATAATTTAATAATTTCTAAGATATATGTTTGTATATGCAATTGTTTTTGATACTCATACAAATCGATTCGATACAATAACTTAAATATCTATTTACAACATTTAAAATATTGTTTTATCTTTATCATAGTTTTAAATTTAATATAATATACTAAACCCATAATATGTTGCACCTTCTGCTGCAATATAATAAAACTAATGATTACTTTAATAATTTAAAAGCACCAAACATACATATCACTGGAAGACACTTTTATATTAGTTTAATATGGTAATTATTTACCTCTCTCAGAGTCAAAATCATCAGAATTCGTACAAGATTTGAATTAAAAATGCACAAAATTTGTCGTGGGTATTATCGCGCAGTGGCGTTGCTGAGTGCATGGACAATAATAATATTATGAAGAATTTTGCAATTATTTTTAATTATATTAAATACTAATTATACGAGTACTATCCATATTAATATAAATATTTAAATTGTATTATAATTCTTTTTTGTTGAATTCAACATCGATGATAAATTTTTAGCTTCGTTGAGTATAACTACTAATATTTTATGAATATCAAATTTTTAAATTACATTTTTCTCCCCAAAGACAATTTGCGACACTGCTACATTAGGAATAGTGAGCTTTCTACGCCAACAGCACACCATTCAATCGCTACCTGTAAATATCCGAATGTCCTGTGACGACGTATTTCACCAAAGTCTCGTCGAAAATTAAAAGATATGATACCATAGACGATTCGAGTCGGTTACAAATCGTCAAACACATTTTTCATTTCGTTAACAACGTAATAATTATTTATGTACAATTCGTATAATGATGTGTGCCTGTTGGACGTCATATTTTGACCGTAGATGTATAGTTCTTCTACCTACCCAAAATACAGTCTACAGGTATGTCTATTCCAAGTGTAATACGTATTATTATTAATTGTAATTAATAGGCGTAGGCATTCCGAATAAAAGTACATGACACGTGCAAGCGAACGTAAAACGAAAACAATACCTATTAAAATGTAATCGTTGTAATAGGTAGAATTACTATTGTCGGTTTTTGTACCGGGTTTCTATTTGCCGCCATTGCAGCACATGAGGTCACATAAAGACCTTACCCATTACGAATAACGCTGCTGACCGTGTAGATGCGAAGGGTGGAAATTTCTACGATAGCTCTTGGTCATTTCGGAAAGATAACAACGTATTATATAGGTTAGGTCTACCTGCTGGCTGCTACTACACATTATTTTAAAATTATTACTATCCTCTTTCAAAAATACTTTTTAGAGATAATATTTTATACGTACATTTAATCAACAAACCGCTTTATGGCACCGTAACAAAAAACCGAGTCCACCTCAGAACATTATTTTATTCTTAAAATACATTCCCGTACCGTTGTTCTGCACGAGTATTTATATGTATATAATATAATATATACTGTAGGTACATCGTATTACGATTCTTATAACAGTGATCACTCATTACAATATCGCAAGTAGGTATAATCGTTTTTCAATATAGCTTTAGTAATTTAAGTAAATTTGAGTAATTTAAGTAGGTGTCTACCTAGTTAATTAATAATAACTCTTTAAGTACCTATTACAAGATTAGATAAGCGGAATAGCTTACACTCATTTTGTGGCATATCTAACCCTTTGACAATCATCTCTAGGGTTATCTAAATTTTAAATACTCAAACCAAATTCAGTAGTTCTAGGGTTTCGGAGATTTTGTGAAAAATTTTAAATTAATTTACTATTTTTTCTGTTATCTTCAGAATTTGTTAAAAAGTTTTTATTTCTTATAATTTTGCATCAAAAACTAAAATCTTAAAACTTAAACTAAAAATTAATTGGATTTCTTAGGTAAGTAAATTAATTGTAAAATCCTGGAGTCAACAGCTAATTAAGGAGGGGGAGTTCACCCACGTGAAGATTATAAATCAATTTTTGAAAAATAATAATCTGTTTCGCACAGGTTTCTGTACCTATGTTTACTACTCTGGGCATTTGGCAATAAACCTGGGATCCTAATTCATAACTAACTTTTAGATATTTTTGAAGGAAACTGATTTAACGAAATACTCGAAAAAATACTCTTGGTCAGATCTGAGAAATAGTTCTTAACTCGCCCTTGCTTTGGTGTATAACATTTTTAAAATTTTAAGTGTTAAGGTTAAAAAATGTGCTTAGAATACTGCTGTTTAATCTATTATAGTTATCTGTATGTATATACTATCAGTCATACATCATTTACAAATATGTTATTTATATTTTTGAATTATATATTTCATAAAATTTCAAACCTAGTAAGTTTCACTGCATCAGTAAGGTCCAAGATTTTGTTTTATCAAAAGAATGATAAGCACGTAAACATACGTGTAAACAGTACAAATTAATAATATTATCGTCTTTATGAAATCTTATACTAACTTATATTTAAATAAATGTTTCCGCAATATTGCATTTCTTATTGGATAGTTTACAACTTTGATTATACTGGCGAACTAAATCTGTTTGAAAATGTGCAAACTGCAAAGTAATGATATCATGTCCTACCGTTATCGTTGTCTCGTTTTTGCGTGACGGCTATACGATTAATGTGAACGTTGTTTTTAAACAACAAAACTGTAACATTATTCAATCGTCATAAACAATACTATGCGAGTAAGACACAATCAAATAATTGGCGGTTTGTACATTATGTTAGATTGGATTTTACTAAATGTGCCGAAACAAAAATATATGAACCACAAATCAACGAATCGTCTAATTTCGTCACCTAATCGGAATCACAATAAATGATATTCAAAATAAATAAGTGACCGTCGTCGGTGGGCAATGGAGGACACGTGTAGGACGGGAGAATTTCAGGTGTGGATTAGTGACTTAGAATCATCATAGACACTTCCTCAATAGGTTCTATGTACTGAGCGTGTAATAAAATCGAATTTGACAAAGAAATTGTAATTTAAATAAGTAATCCAAGTACTTGTTAAATCATATTATGTTATGTACCTTTTGCCATATTGGAACGTAGGTTAAATTCGATCAAAATATAATAATACGAAGAAGGTGGACTTTGCAATTATTTATAGCGAATCTATCGATGACCAAGTCTTGCATAAGTCATGTGTAATATGTATACAACATAATAATATATTCCTATCTCATTAGCCAGTCATATTATATTGGACGAACTGGAGAAAATCGATTTTCTTTCGTTTCGGTCGGGACGCGTCGTAAATCACGATCGGTGTCGCAGCGTTATAATTTTATATTTTTAAAAACGTTTCGGTATATACAATATACATAATATAATATTATATAATAGTATTATTATATATTGTGTAATATAAATATATGCTTAAAACAGGAAGTAAACGCGGGCGCACACACACACGCACACACACACACACACACCACATAACACAATATTATATATATATATATATAAAGTATGTGGGTAATACTGTGTATATATAATATTATATATATATACCTACATGTTTGTATATGTGTACTTACACCTCGAGTTCGGTGCGGCGAACGAATGGGCTTATCGCACGCGACCCGACTTTCGGCGGCGGGCCGTCACTCGACGCCGCGACGAGAACGCAAAACGTAAATAAATAATAATAAATAATAGTAAAAAAGGGTTGAACTACGCGCGCGAGGGGGAGGGTCGGCGGAAGATTTCCGAATGCGAAATCGGGTGGTGGCGAAAGACAACGTTACCGCATATACCGAGTGTATACACACACACACACATATTATATACCCTCCTGTGTATATTTCATGTATATATAATAATATGAGCATATATACAGTGCGGTGGCGGCGGCGGTATACGTACGAGCGGACGCATTAATATAATAACGAAATATAAATCAAAAGCAAGTTTCATTACGAAGTGCCGGGCAAACATATAAATTATAATCACAAAGCCGAAACGCCACATAAATTACTGGCATTACCACCACTTTTAATTCGTGTGCATAAATCGTGTCGCGCCCGCGGTCCGTCCGTCCGTCCGTCCGTCGCCGTCGTCGTAGAGCCGTCTTGGTCGTAGACGATCATACGACGTGCGTATAATATTATGATATCGTAATACTTAGGTGTGAGTTGTCGGTCGGTCGGACTCTCGTGCCGATCACTCGTCACCGGCCGGAATAACCGTTTAATACGTCCTATAAAATGGTTTAAAAAATTATTCCAGTATGCGATCGACAGTGGCTAAAAAAAAAATATGAAAATATCACGAAAAATATATCATGTACCGGATATAGTATTATATTTTATTCGGAGAAAATCTACCCCCCGAGTATATAAGACCAGAGTCTATAGAATATCCCAAACGAATCGATATAAATATTATAGCTATCGGTTTTGAGCCATTCACAAACAATATCAATAGCAACTGAACGAGGTTAGCAAGACGTGCAGGCAACTTTGCAGTAAAGGTTCTTCTACCTATCAATAAAAGTGTGATTACGCATCGTTATCAGCTGCAGTTGTCTGTATATTGATCCGACATAAGCGCCAAAATGAGATAAGAAAAAATAAATATTTACGAAAGCGCCAAAATTCTAGATAAGTACCTGTGTGCCATGGTTAATAGATATTAAATTTAGAACTATATAATATTATATTTTAACAATTTATTAGTGACAATTTTTTATAAGATCGAATATCGAAAAATCAACTGATTTATTAAAATTATAATTTTACAACTATAGACTATTAATTTCTATTATATTTATTGACAATTTTTTATAAGATCGACATTTTTAAATAACTATTTATGTAGAATAATAGCTGATCCCATGCACTTCCCGATGCCCGTTAAATGTATCAACTCTATATGACTCAAACTTTGCTCAATTCGTTATTTAATATTCGGTGTATGGTGTACAAAATGTATCGTAACTTTTCCGTTGCCCGAAATAAAATTTCTGATTTGCAGCAGTACATTATCAGGTAGGCAGGCAAAGTAAAGCAAATATATTTATTTATTTTTTTATTATTATTATTATTCTTATAATAGCTTGAAAACTCATGGCAACCATTTATTAACAAAAATGTCCATCTGAAATCTCGAAATTCCCGTTTTAGCACCTCCCGGGGTTGATCCTCTCCCTTTTAAAATTAGCCTGTCTTTTAAGTTCATCCAAATTACACACATTGTAAAAATTTCATCAAGATCGGTCCAGTAGTTTCAGAGTTTATTCAGTACAAAGACGTAACACGAGATTTTTACATAAAATATTAATTTTGACTCAAATGATATGTCATTTTTGAACCTTTGGAGCTTATGTCATTTTGACCGCGATCGTGTTGATACAATTTTTTTCCAAAACAATAGCTTAACTAATTCGTATTTTAACACTTTTTGGAAGGCGATTAAACGTTTTCACAACATGTGTAACTATATTATATTTTCAACGATTGGAAATTTAGAAATTACCCCACACTTGTGTAGGTCGAACGGGGCTACGCTCTCTCTAGCACGACAGCCGCTTGTATAATATAGCTATAGCTTCGAAATCTCTCGGTGGTTTCGGCCCAACCAAATCGACTCTTCTGATTGTTTTTCCGGACTCGTTTCCGACGGAAGTGCAATCAAAACACTTCTTTAAAGCTCGACATTATGTTATAACTATGTGTGCTCTATTATTGTGGTCGACCGAGACGGGGAATTTTTTCCCCCTACTTGTGTGACATGGAGTGTGTGTTTGTTTTCTCGTTCGGTTTTCGTTTCAATAGGACCGCTGCAGCACTGTATATGTGTACACGCGTTATATACACACGCCGGGCCACGGCGAGGGATGATTTGTATTATTGTTTTTTTTCTTTTTTTTTTTTCGTTTTGTTAGCCAAAGGGATGACATCATACGGGCCGACGACGACAGTCGTAAAAGCAATAAACGACCCCTCTGGCCCCTCCGCCGTGTGAAATTTATGCTCGGTTAAGACCCATAATAACTCCTCTCTGTCTCGTCCTCGCCGCCCCACCCACCCACCCACCTAACCCCTTCACAGCCGCTCCGGGGCCGAGGCCATCGTCAACGCTTTCGCACCGGTTTTCCACCTCTCGCCGTACACCGCCGTAGGAGTGTACGTATGACTCTGACACTCGGACTACCGTCGAATAATTTGTTGCCGCGCAAACTTTTCTTGCACCGCCGACGCCATCGCCACGTTTTCCCCGCACCTCCCTCGTCGTCATCATCATCGCTGTGTTACCACCCCCCCCCTACTGCTCCCCGTCCCGCCCCCACGACCACAAAACAGTTTTATCCGTCGACCCGATTAAAATCGCCTGGCCTCGTACACACACGGATCCAAACGATACCGGTGGTTATAAAAATATTATTGTTTTCCAATCGACAGCGAACATTTTGTAAATACCTCTACTGCATTAGCATCCGCCGCGTCCTAATAATATATTACATTCGGACAATTAATTATCTTTCGTCGATGGAAAATAACGTCACAATAATATGGCGCAGGCGTTATAAACGCTGTTGTAATTTCATATAATACTCGTGTTATTATTAGGCAGCAGTAAAGTGCGTACAACCGAGCGAAGACCGTCGCGCAGGTTAGGGATACCTACAACACGTATATTACAATAGATCTCACTAGACAGCATTGTTATTATAAAGGTGATGGAAATTCGACCGATCGAACGCGTGTCGGGAGAGATAAACGGCGAAAATCTTCTCGAAGCGGCACGCTGCACTATTATCGCATCGTAATAATATATTGCTTACAATATCAAATGCGATATGATATATAAACGGTGTCGGACTATATATTATATATAATATCATATCACGTGTTCGCGTATATCGGTCTCCGTTAATAACGTTACCGTCGTATATATATATATATATATATAATAATAACAATACAATATAATTTACGTCTGCGATGAGATCCTAGTCGTGCTATAATACGCACACACACACACACACATATATATATATATCACAGCAAGCATCCACGCCGTTCCTCCGCCTATACCATAACCGTCAACAGTCGGTTATACTTATTAGCAATAATTCAAGATATAAATCAACGGACGCCGTACACACACTCACATATAATAACGTTACCCTCCGGAGGGGCGATGACGGGGTTTGATTCCGGAATGTCGTTTCGCGCACGCCGTATATATATATGTATATCCGCTATATCCCGCACATATAATATTTCCTTTACGCCGCCTCCGCCCGATCTGGGCTGATCCCTAGACCGTAATAACGCTTATATATGCCAGTAGCCAGTGTGTGTGTGTGTGTATGGTATACGGTTTCGGTCCTGCAAAGTCTCGAGACGCTATATCGCCACTACTACACAACACATATATATATAACGTAAACGGGCGAATAATACACATGAACACAACGTGTGTAAGTTTGTACTGTATAAGTTTGTGCTGGCGAGTGTGTGTGCAAGTATATTATATCATATTATGTATATACGCGCGGGACAACGTCTGCTGCAGGTCGGGTTGGACGTGTGTGTGTGTGTAATGTGTACATGTATATAGGTATATAATAAATAATAATATAGCAGTAAGTCCGCTTTCCCGAAAACAATTCCTTCCGGGCTCCTACGCATCCGAACTTCCGTATACACTCGTATAGGTCCCACGCAACGAGACGGCGACGAACTACTAACGTGGCGATTTGACTTTTCTGCAGTCGTATACGAGCGAGTACCACATATATGAGCTACAACTGTAAATGTATATAATGTCGCCCGTGATGATATAATGGTCTCAGAAGGCCACAAGCGTTATCATGGTGAGGATAGTCCGGAACCTTAAAAAAAAAAATCGTCACTCTAAACATCATCGTTTTTCAACGTGCGCAGTAGGTCCGTAACGGTTGACAAAATGACCAATTAATACGAGTATACATTTATAAATATTATAAGTTAGGTAGTAAGTTATTAGAAAATTGTAATTTATTACAATTTGGGTATGATAATGATATTAATTACTAGCTGATCCCGTGCACTTCGTTGCCCATTAAAATGCCAACTCTATAATTTGTTTATTTTAAACCAATGGCAACCAATAATTATTATTATAATACATGGCAACCATTTATAAACAAAAATTTCCATCGGAAATCTCAAAATCCCTGTTATAGCACCTCCCGGAGCTGGTCCCCTCCCTTTTAAAATTAGCCTATCTTCTGCCCAGAGGGCTAATCTATCTCTGTACAAAATTTCATCAACACCGGTCCAGCCGTTTAGGAATGCTTAAAGGACACACACACATACAGACAGACAAACATTAATTTGTATGTACATAGATATTGTGTAGATATCTATATATATATATATATATATTATACTCATTGACTTAAATAATTGTTTTCTAATCGTGAGCCAATATGCAGTTATATACTAGTACAACTTATGTAGTAACTGAAGAATCGTATGACTGAAAAAAATATTTTTTATTGCTTATAACTATTTTTTAAAATTATTTTGTAAAATATTTATGCATGTATTAATTCTATCTGTGTATTTGATAATATAGTACACCAATTACAATTAGTTCAGTCGATGTTGACTCGTATAGGAATTCATATGGCGTACAGCTATGGCGACCGATTACGACACATTATCGAATCAATTGCATACCCTTCTGTGCATCGCACAATCATAATTTTATCGTTATTATAATAATATAAGCGAGAACATCTCATCTATATTATAATATAAGCGATTTGTAATTAATTTAAAATGTGATAATGTTATTGGGATTACGTATTGCGGGGACTGCAACCGTTGAAGGATCTTATCGGATCGGTTATGTGAGATGTCGTAGGCGCAAATTGGGGGGGAGGCCTGGGATGCTTAGCCCCACTCAAACTTTGCCCCCCAAACACCTAGGATATACAAATTTTAAAATGCTATATTCATGGTCTGCTTGCCTATAATAACATTCAACCCCCCAAGTAAAAGTGGAAATTGCGCCTGTGGTAGGTTCTTCGAAATGATGTCTGTTTCGAATTGATCTCACCATCGGTTTTATACCATTTGCAATATAATACCATATTATATGATACAACTTGGATAAAAAATTATATAAAAATTAAAAAACGATGCTATTAAACGCGGAAACGTGCCTTGAGTACTATCAGTTCCGGTTTCTAAAACATTTAAATAAGGGACTCCGGATCTGTTTTTTTTTCACCAATCCTTGGTGCATGTGTGTCCATACATTTATTTTATTCATCATCGTTTATTTTACTGTTTGTCTGCTGAGCACACGGCCTGTAAACTTTCACGGTGTATACGATATATAATATAATTCACTATAACTTGTAAGTAACTCGTCGGAACATATTTTATAGATATCAAAATAGATTTAGGCCGTGATTTTTCGACACATTTAACTATTAGCGATATATTTAAGCTGCTGATTCCCATTACGATTTTTTACATCAAACTCGATAAAAGTAGCCCGACGGCCTAAGTGGTGCGTTTATGTTTATTTCGTAATCTTAGGTTATTATAATGTAATACAATAATATACGAAAAAAACACATAATACTTTCCGGTGGCGTTAATTTCCATCGATTTGTGAAATGTTTCTCCTCCTCGCCAGGACGGTTTTTTCGGATGTATCTGTGAACGACTTTTTTCGGACATTTTGTCTTTCTTAAAAATATTCAACACGTTTCATCGGCCTCCCTATACGATAATCCCGAACAAAACTATGTTCGTATAATATATATTTCATAAAAAAAATAATAACTCTATAGTGTTATCAAAATTATAATTCTGTAGATATACGTACGAAAATGTAATGATACAATTTATAATGATATTATACAAAAACGGCGTCTCAAACAAAAATGCTGTATGGAGTTGTAGTTTAGACGTATTTGTAGATTACCACAATAATATTATCGTGATAAATAACTGTTATACACACTATGATTTTGGGGCGTGATTGAATTTGAACGAAAACTACTAGAAGTGTGGTGTAATAATTGTATTATTATATCCGTTGATGTAATAAATATAATGCGCGGAAAACCGACGACGTTCGTTAATAATTGCAATCGTCGAAATGAACTAATAAATTATACGATTTTATGGCATTAAAATATGTTTTCCCTATAAATTCACAGTTATCGTTTATCATAGTACGCGTGTGCGTTCGAGTGTGTGTGTTTTCGCGTTTAATTTATTTCAATTATTGTTTTTCCTTTTTTTTTAATCTTAATATACTTTATATACACCCTCGCGGGGTGCAGCATGATGTTTACAATGTTTACACTGTATCCGTGTGCAAGTTTATATTATATTTGGAGAAAGATTTTAAGCAAGCACATAAATGATTGCTGCCGTTCGCGCTAGGGGTGGTTAAGTAATTTTTTTTACACGTCCCTCATATTTTCATTGAAACGAGTTTTATGATATTCAACGTGTATAAAAGCTGTTCATCGTAAATTTAAAACTACATAAAATTATATCAACAGAAAAACATATGTGGCACGAACGCGTTTTAACTTTGTAATTTTATATAATATACACAATATAAAAATATTTTATATGCTCAAAATTTACGATTGACGAAAACTTTATATTTTTTCCTGCTAAACTGTGATTTTTTTTTTATTTATTACATTATGTTTTAAATAAAATTAAACGCCGAGTAGGTATATAAATGTATAATATAATATGTAATATTTTTTAGTTCTGTAATATTATTATTATATAATAATTCTATAATATTATATCCGTTGTTGACTATCTATATAGTTAAAACTATAAATTAAATTTTGTAGATCGTACAAGACATTATATTTAGTGCATTATGTTATATGCATTATTACTGTTTATTTAATGTTTGAAATTTGTATTATATATTAGTTTGCTGTATATAATGCCATGTATAATCACGAAATTACGTTTGGTCTACTTGGTAGTTTTCAGACGCTCTATAAATAAAACATTTTTCAACTACCACTAAAACCAGACATTATAATATTATTATAGTCACTATTTAAACTAGAAACTATAGCGATGGATATTTATTATTTTCTATGTGCATACTATTATATAGGTGTTAGGGAGGTTGAAAATCACATAATCACTATACACGCACTACCACAACAATAATAATATAAACACGAGGTTTTTATTTATTTTAATAATAGTTGTAAAAACTAAAAAGACATTTAAACAGAGTGGATCACAATTGAATAATTAATTCGTCTTTACGTATATTTGTTCACTTTATACTATTTAGGTTTGTACACTTACCTACCATGATTAATATCTTATAGTATAATTGATCGATATGGGAGGAATGACTTTGAATTAGTATTTAGTTGTAATGTCTCTTGAAAGGTTATTTGTATTGAATATATTATTTTTGCTCGAACGAAATAGTCTCTTTGTTCCGGGTTTCATACCAATACGGTTGTGATAATTTGCTTTAAATTTTGGATCTCCCGTATTGGGTCAGAAGACGCAATAACGATATAATTGGACACCTGTGAAAAAATGTCTGAAATCTATTCGAATATTGTGCTCTATCGATCGGATACCGTTTAAGAAACTGCGAAAAGGACCTGCATGACCGGAGACCCGCGGCGGAAGGTCCGTGAGAACCAAAATATTTATAATGTACGCTTCCTGTTATTTATTTTTTCCATCATATTATTATAATATAATATAACGTGTCGTCGTCACGAAGGAAGCATAATAATAATCATAATAACGCGGTGACAAGCAATAACTCGATATCGTCCAAATGACGGATTTCCGGAAAACGTGTGCGTTTTTTTTCCACAATAATAATAACAATAATAATATTATAATATGCATACGATGTTTCTGTTCCGATATTATATTATACCTATCTCGCTTATTTACATTACGAAAGTAGGTAAAAAAAGACAGTTCAGAAGCCTCATCCGCTCGCCCTTGCTCGCCCTTGCTCGCCCTCCTCGCCATTGCTCGCCCTCCACCGCCACCGCCGCCCGATCGCGCACGTACGCGACGTACATTTTACCCCTCCCCCACCCACCGCTTACGTGCGCGACGTATATTTTACCCCACCCCACCTCACCACCCCACCACACCACCCAAACCCGCCACCCATTGCTCATCCTTGTCATCACCGCCGCCCGATCGCGCACGTGCGCGACGTATATTTTACCCCGCCCCGTCCTTGCACCCCTACCCCTTTGTATATTTTAAGCCTTGACCACCTGCACCTGTTACGGCAGACCGCTGCTGACACTGCCCACCCCCGACCGTACCCTCCACCACCTATCCTTATCACATTGTTTTTATCTATTAATGTTATAATAATTGCTATCATATTACCATTATCACATTGATAAATAATTATAATGCGTTATCATATTACCGTTATCACATTGATAAATAATCTATTAATAATTAAATATGGTTAAATTATTTAAAAAATATTCGTGTATATCGCAAACAAAAACACACGCACACACACACACACACACACACACACACACACACACACAGATTACACGGTTAACCTGCAAGGTCACCGTTGAATGACCACAGCCACCCTTTCACACATCATTAGTCTTCACCCGATCTTTTACCAAGTCATACGTAGTGTGTAAAGTATTTTAAAATGTCGTGTAACAGCAGCCAAGTGTCTACAATAAATACACCAGATATATCTGCAGGATTCATTGATTTCTTAGCGAATGGCGAGTTTGATGAAATGGTAAGTTAAGTTATTTTCATATTATAATTAAAAATAATACAGTTAATACATATTATAGCTATCAAATACACCAAGACGTGTCTTTTATAGTACATTACTAAGCCAAGAAGAAAACATATCTTTTGGCGATGAACAAAATAGTAAAAATGTGAGTATCTTGTTTTATATTATTCGTAAGATATTTTAAGAATTACATATAATCCGATTTTTAGATGTCAAATAATTCATCACCGAGTACACCGGTATATGGAGGAGAGGAGTATAATCGACGTCTGGCCGAAATACATAGCCAGTCTCCAGTCTCCAGTCCCCAGTCTCCAGTTCTCATCAACATGCATGAGCATGACTTTTTCGTATTTGGTGAAATGGTAAGTTTTTTTGTTTTAAAAATAAAATATAAAATAAATTATTATTATTATTTAGACTCAATCCGGAGATAGTGGTTACTTGACTAACGAGAGCACGCAAGTTGAAAATAATCATTGGCATAGGGCATTTTCGCCTCTTAATCCCCCTGCAACACCATCACCACCTCGAGTATCACCGGTTCAGCCTGTCTTGTTGGAAGAAGCTTCGCCAGACATGTTTCCGCCAACAACACCGGTTCAGCCTGTCTTCTTGGAAGAAGCTTCACCAGACATGTTTCCGCCGACAACACCGCTTCAGCCTGTCTTGTTGGAAGAAGCTTCGCCAGACATGTTTCCACCGACAACACCGATAGCACACGTACTGAGGGTGAGAAACGACCTTTTTCCAGACTTAGATTCCCAGTCCTCAGTTTCACATAGCACGGTAGAAATTCCTCGGGTCATGTTAGCCCCCGAATATAACATGCTATTTGAAGGGGAAATTATGAATACGTCGCGTCATTCTGGAGAGCAAACAGCAGAAATGGATTGGAGTGAAGACGGAAATAACGAGGAGTTGATCAGTCATATGGAGGCATATGAAGATGATGAAGAACTTAACCGGCACATGGATGAATATGAAGGTTTTTGAGGGGGTTGTAATAATTATATTATTATTATTAAAATATATATATTTTTAAATTTTAAAACCATGCATTCAATAATTTATATTTTCAAACTATATTAATATTTTTAAATATTTTGTTAGATGGTTATGTTAGCGGCAATTTTAAAAGTAACATTTAGGTCATATTTTTGTAAGGGTTCATCGAGTAAGGGTTGTGTATAGAAATATACACCATTGTGTTAGGCGTGTATCGGTAGTAAACGTTCTATTGTCGGCGGAACGACCTGTTTCGTCCGATCTGTTCGCTTTTCTTAGTATGACAGTAACTATTTTTGTCAAGGTTACCTAAAGGGGTATCTATTGTAAGCTGATGGGACGAAAATCTATTGTTAGATGTTGAGTCGCAACATACAAGTGTATATCGTGTTACAGTCGTATGACCTACATAATATTTTTCGTATAGTTAGACTGGTCAACTGTAATTTATTTACTCCCCCTGTCAAGGGTGAGAGAATCTTTTGTAATACCTCAGTGCAGACCAAGGATGATACGGTCATTCGATTACATTTCTCCCCTTCACGTATTGATAGTAAACGTTCTATTGTAGGCGGAACGACCTGTTTTTACTGATAAACGATGGTTCCTAAAATAATTGGTAATAACTAGTGATTTATACATTTATCATAGTAAATACCCGATTAATATTTTGGTAACCCACGGCTTGAAATGCTACCCTCACCAAAAATGTCGAGATTTCTGGACACTCGCTCCGTTGTCCGCCAAGACATAGTCAGTCTGTTCCAGACACCCATACCTTTACGCGCACTTTGCCTTTACTCTCTCCGTGTTTTCACAGTCCTTACTCAACAGTTTTTACAATTTTTTCAAGTGTTTAATTTTTGCAAGTGTTTTAAACACTATATTATTTTTCATCTCGTTTTTATTTCAAACATTTTAATCATGTTTAAATGCGAACAGTGTCCGTCGGTTTTCACCGCAAAACGTAATTTGGTCAGACATGGCAAAACTCATGCGGGCATACGTTTCCCATGCACTGTATGCGATAAATTGTTCAACGATAAGTCGCATCTTAAAAGGCATATGAAGAACATTCATGGTATGTATAGAAATTGTATACGTTTTATGTAATCTTATACAATATTAATTTATATTATTTTTCCTAAGGTATCGTAAACGTTCCAGCTCACTTGAGGCCTATACCTGCTGCCCCGATCACCACTCAACCAGCTCCAGCTCAACAGGTCCAGATTGCGCCGCAAATATTTGTACCTGATGCCCCAGCCGGTGGATCCAACATGTTAACCGAAGACGAAATATGTATGAAAGCAATGGATGAATTTGAGGATACAGGTTAGTTTTATTTATAAGAATTAGATTTTTAAAAGACCCGCTGATTTTAACGGATCATTTTTAAAAAGATATACCGACAAGTATTATTGCTCGACCAATTAGATTTTTAAAAATAATTGTCGTTAAATAGATTTTTAAAATTCAACAAATTATCGTACAACACATTTTAAATATAAATTATATATTTTTTATTTTAAACTTATCAAGTGGTCTGTGAAGCGATCAATGGTATAATAGTTGGAGTATTCCGGCATTGCACCGGTTGTCAGATCGTTTGGTAGATTTAATTTTTTCATCGCGTGATTTTATTATATGTCAACATTTGTTATATCAGTAGATTTTTTAAGATTCGTGAGGATAATTAGATTTTTATTAGATTAGTCAATTTATTATTTTCATTAGATATTAATATTAGGTTTTTTTTAAAGATTCTTACACCGTTACCGTCAACGGGAAACGTGTTTCGACTGCCAACACCACCTCAGCTGCTAGGGCAAAAAAGACGCGTATGGATATGGTGAAGGTCCCCGGGTTCGTAGAAATTTTATCGTCTGGGAGCCGTAAAATCGTGTGGTACTATGCAAAAAATATCTGCAATACAACGATTTATTCCGACTTTCTTCAACCCCTCATGCCCGAGATTGAAAATTTATTAAAGACCAGAGTTCAACAAGGGCCAATAAAATTTAATTTGAAACTCGAGGCAACGTACAACCGGCCCAACGTCCCCAATTCGTCGGAGAACCGGGCATTTAAGACAGTGGCAGTAGAAATTTTCTCAGATAGTGACATTAGTACGATCATTGAGAGGGCGTATATAAAGTTGTTGAAGGAGGAGGAGGAGTATAAGTCGCGCGGTAGTGGATTTACTCTGGAGACAATAGACGGCTTATTATTAGGAATATACAATTACACACCAATGACTGGGTCGTCATATATTGAATTACCGGCGTATATCGATAGGAAGCGGGGTACGATAAACCCACAAAATACGGACCAGCAGTGCTTTAAGTGGGCAATATTGGCGAGACATGTTACGGGGCCGTCGGCATTTCGTATCGGAGAAAATTATAAAAAACACGAGGGGAAATATAATTTTGACGGTATTTCTTTCCCTACACCTTTAACGAATATCTCCAATTTCGAAAAAAATAATATCAACGTCTCCGTTAACGTCTATGGTATAGATAAAAAGTTTCAACCACCTCGTAAGTACCCAACGTACGAAGTGTATCCGCTGCGTGTGATCGATGAAGAAAAACCAAACCACTTCGACCTGCTATTGGTGACGGACGGCGACAATGTACATTATACTTATATCTCAAATTTTTCCCGGCTCATACGTGCGCAGAAAACGAGACATGACGGGAGTGTCGTTTTTTGTAAAAGGTGCTTCACGTCATTCGACAAACAAAATTGTAAATACAAGCTGAGCGGACAGGAGGCCCTGGACCAACACAAATTGATTTGCGGGGCGCACAAACCAATTTTACCCGAGATGCCGAAGGAGGGTGATTGTGTTGAGTTCAGGGCGTGGAAAAAAACGGTTAGGCACCCGTTTGTTATATACGCAGATTTTGAGTCATTGCTGGTGAAGACGGAGGAAAAGAGGGGCGATAGTACCACAGTTATTCAAAAACACGAAGCTATGAGCTACGGGTTTTTAGTGAAGGCGAGCGATGACGTACCGGTGGAATTATTGACGGAGTACGAGATACCGGCGGGGCCGGTAATCTATAGAGGCAGCGAAGACAGGAGGACGGACGTGGCGAGACATTTCATGGAGTCGATTGTTGATGTGGCCCGGAAAATTGAAGGTCTGATGAAGACGAACATTCCTTTAATCATGACCGAGGGTGAAGAAAAAACACATCAAGAGTGTAATGCGTGTAACTTATGCAAATGCTTATTAGTCGGGGACGATAAGGTTAGGGATCATGATCATTTAACGGGCAAATTTAGGCAGACCTTGTGCTCTAGGTGTAACTTAGAGTTGCAACAGCCTAAATTTGTCCCTGTCTTTTTTCATAATCTCTCAAACTACGACTCGCACTTCATAATCACTGAACTTGGGTATGATACTCAAACTATCAACGTTATACCGAACAGTGAGGAGAAATTTATATCTTTCTCGAAATATATAAGTAGTACCTTCACTGTTCGGTTTATCGACACGTTCAGGTTTATGGCGTCGAGTCTGTCGTCCCTGGCCGAAAATTTAGTTACACCCGAACATGAGAACTTCCGTGAGACAGCCAAACATTTTGTCGCCGGAGATATGCCGCTCGTGACTCGTAAGGGGGTGTACCCGTACGAGTACACCGATAGTTGGGAGCGGCTGGAGGAGACGAGGTTACCGAGGAAGAGAGAATTTTATAGTACATTGACAGAGACCGGGATTAAGGAGAAAGAGTTTGACCACGCGAAGGAGGTCTGGGACCACTTCGGCTGTACGATGTTGGGCGAGTACAGCGATCTATACCTTAAAATCGACGTGTTGTTGTTGGCGGACGTTTTTGAAAACTTCCGCGACGTATGCATGAGGGCGTATAACCTGGACGCCGCTCATTATTTCACCGCCCCAGGCTTAAGTTTCGATGCGATGCTTAAGTTCACGGGGCAAAAGCTACAGTTGCTGAACGATTATGACATGTTGTTGATGTTCGAGAATGGTCAGTATATTATTTTTTTTAAAAATTAATATATAATAATCTTATATTTTTTTATAGGCATACGTGGAGGATTGGTGCAGGCAAGTAAGAGGTACGCGAAGGCTAATAATGACAAGACCCCGGATTATGACGAGACAAAAGATAAATCATGGATAATATATCAGGACTGTAAGTATATTTTTTTCAAAACGTATTATTATATATCATACTTATTATTTTTTATAGGTAACAACTTGTACGGATGGGCTATGTCACAGTACATGCCGTACGCTGGGTTCAAGTGGGTTGAACCTACGTTAAACGGATTGGATGATTTGGATGCCACCTCCCCAATAGGACGAGTGTATGAGGTGGACGTGATGTACCCACGACACCTACACAACGAACATAACGATCTGCCTTTCCTGCCGCAAAACAGCGTGCCGCGTGGTTCGAAGGTTAGGAAGTTGATGGCAACGTTCGAAAAGAAGAAGAATTACGTTATACATTACAGAAATCTACAGCAGGCGATTAAGAATGGGCTGATAGTTGAAAAAGTAAATATTTGTATTTTATATGGTTTTAATCAGATTTTTAACATTTTTTCTTATTTTTTACAGGTTCATAGGGTTATTCAGTTTAACCAGTCAGATTGGCTGGCTAAATATATTGAGTTAAATACCGAGATGAGGAAGAGGGCTAGGAATGATTTTGAGAAAGATTTTTTTAAGCTGATGAATAACGCTGTATTTGGTATGTTACTTTATTTATACTACTTAAACATTTTTACCAACATTTTTATTTTTTCAGGGAAGACTATGCAATCGAAGAGGAAGGAGATGAAGATGGAGTTGGTGTCATGCAAAAAGAGGTTACAGAAATTAATAAATAAGAGTACATTTAAACACTGTACTACTTATAATGAGAACCTGAACGCTGTCGCACTGGAGAACAAAATTATTAAATTTGATAAACCTATATATATTGGTAAATATACTTTTTTAAATTACACTTTATCATTTATTAACACATTTATTATTTATTAACACATTTATTATTTATAGGATTCGCTGTACTAGATATTTCAAAAACAATGATGTATGATTATCACTATAATGTTATGCAGAGACATTATGGAGACAAAATTAAATTGATGTACACTGACACAGGTAAATATACTAAAACTATTCTCCTGTATATAATATATTAATTTAACATTATTTTTCCAGATTCACTGATTTACCATGTCTATACCGATGACTTTTATGTAGACTTGGCGGCTAACAGTAGCTTACTGGACCGGATGGACACCGCTAACCTGCCTCGTGACCACCCATGTTATATAGCAGATAGAAAGAAGGAGCCGGGACTCTTTTCCGATGAGGTGGACTCTAATATTATTACAGAGTTTGTTGCGTTGAGAGCCAAGTCATACGCGTTCAATGTATATGCTGGACCAGAAGACAGAGTTGGTGGTGAAAAAATTAAAGCGAAGGGTATCAGGTCTCATGTGGTTAAAAACCACATGACATTGGAAGATCATAGGAAGTGTTTGTTTGGGGAAGAAGGATTAGAGGCGTACAAGGAGAATGTGTCAATACGGTCGTTTAACCACCAACTGATGACGATAAAGACCAAGAAGTTAACGTACAACAATTATGACGATAAGAGAGTGGTGTTAGAGGACAAAATACACACACTAGCCCATGGGCATTATAGTATAGAGTAAGTTATTACAAAATATATATATATTTAAATTATTTTTCTAACATTTTCTCTTAATTTTACAGAGAAGATGACATATGGCCAGAACTTGAGGAAGATGGAGGGAGCTGGAATGAGGAAGAGAAAGGATTAATGAGAGACCTTCTACATTACACAACCTGATTTTATATATTTTCTGTTAATTAGTCTTATTGTAAATATTACCATGTTATATAGTTTGTTATATATTGTAAATATTATCATGTTATATAATTATACTTGAGATAGATAGATTAATGTAAACTTTTGTAAATGCAGCACATTCAATTGAACTTATTGTAAATAATATATATGTTTTATTAGTTTTAAGTTAGATTAGTATATTTCTTGTATATATTTTTGTAAACGCATCACATAAAATTGAAATTATTGTAAATAATATGTATGTTTTATTAGTTTTAAGTTAGATTAGGGTATAAACTTTTAGTTTTTTCTGTCTATAATGTGCAATTGTTAGATGTTTAAGTTTTTTTATGTTTATAATGTATAATTGATAGATATTTAAGTTTTTTTTATGTTTATAATGTATAATTGGTAGATATTTAAGTTTTTTTCTTGTTTATAATCATGTTTTTCTGTTTCAGGTAGATGGATGATAATATTAGTATAATTAAAACCCTTGTAAATGCTAACATAAATATGTTAACATATAAATTAAAAAAACAATATTAAAATATAATTATGTTTATTAAATAAAATGTGTACAATCATATTTTTAAGAATTATTTATAAACCATTTCCTTATAGCAAATACTTTATAGAATGTACATTGTTTTGGATTAAATTCCATATGAAAAATACAGCAAGGTAGAGTTTCATCATCACATATTTCGTCCAAACGTGGACATCCAAGATCTTCGATGTTGATTAGTGCGACTTGAGGTATAAATTCTGTAAGCAGCTGTTTTTTCTGCTCACCTTTGACGTAAATGCATGAGAACTTTAAAGAGTTCAATATTCTACTTAGTTCTTCATACTCAACATCACCATATTCTATAGTAAGTTTATGATAGTTATGTTCCAACCACTTATTAGTTTTTCGACTCTTGTTGTCCTGTCTAGATTTAGAATTTTTAAAAATCCAGTGTTGGTTGGCCCATGTTTCAGTGTCCACTATGGATAATTCTTTAATAAAATATTTATTGCCTGCTCCAAGAACGCATTGCATGTCTGCGATGGCCGACGACATAATTTCAGGTATATTAAATGTATGTATATAATATTTTATAACACTTAAATATTTATAAAACTGACATAGGACTACCAAACACGATGGTGTATACAGCTCGACTGAAATTATTTTTCAATACCGCATGACTCTAACCAACTATTTTTTATTTTTGGCTTCCAGGATTATCAAACGTGAATTTAATTCTGAAATATATGTTCCGTGATTCGGCAATGAATTTTCATCAAATATTCCGGTTATACGATTTATTTCAGCTTTTAATTGGCTCACGTCCGCTTTTAATTGGCTCACGTCTTGACCCTGGATGGCGATTGTGGTACTACTATCAGCATACTTATTAATTAGCTCTGACATACGATTTTCGTAATCAAATATAGACTTATTACTTGTCTGTATATTATCACGTAGATTAACAATATTACTTTTCAGAGTATCAATTTCTTTTTGTTGAAGTTTCACATCGTTTACAATTGTTTTGTTACTTGTTTGAATATCTGATATAATTCTTTTAGCATCGCTCGCCTGAGAACTACCGAACACGTTCATAGTTATAAAACGACTGACACTATTTTTTAACATCACGTGTATTTATCCAACTATTGTGTGTATTATCGAATCCTAACCACTTGACGTACATTTGATTCTGTTTTTTACGTATAATTTTTTCAATTAAATATTCGTTTGGGAAATTGGTCTTGTATATTTCTTCAGAGTAAAAACAGCCAGCTATAGGTTTACCCATATAATCTTGTAGTTGATAAGTAACGGGTAATGTTTTATTTATTTTGATAATCTCGAATATTTCCGTAGACCAGTTTGGTAAATAACCTTTTGTGAACACGCCCTTTTGTGTACTGATACGAACGTTATCGCCAACTTTAAACTTAATTTTTACAGTCTTAATTTCACGATGCTTTATTACCACCGAAGCGGGGTTGGAATCTGCTTGTATTGGTGTCATTCCTATAGTTCTATGGTATGAATTATTGTATTCGTCAAGTAACTTTGGTAAAATTGAAACCCATTCGTGTGATCCTCTAGCAGTAAATTCTTTATACATTTTTCCCTTCAAAGTTCGGTTGAACCTTTCTGCGATACTAGCCTTTAGAATACTGAAAGTTGAATATTTGTGTATACCATACTTGGTCATCAAAGCGTCAAAAGTGGTGTTGTAAAATTCTTTTCCGTTATCGAGTTGTAAAAGTTTCGGTGAACGATCAAGTAATATTGTAGACATTGCACTAGTAACTTCTTTACCTGTCTTAGACTTTAACGGCTTCGCCCAAGAAAATTTTGTAAAACAATCAATCACAACCAGGATGTATTTGTAACCACCATTTACTTTTGAATATGGTATCATTTCAACCAAGTCGGCTTGCCATAAATCATTTTTTCCATAGACGTTAACTCGACGCCTAGTGAAATTTTTCCTTGCTGGTTTGTGAAGTTCGTTAGCGATTTCCCGTTTAGACATCGGGAATTCGCTTTATTAGTCCGGCCTCGTGTAATTCGTCGAAAATCGAAATTATTTCGTTTGAAACGCTTGTATTGCCAGCTGCTTTTGACGCGAGAAGCAGACGTAATCGGTCGACCAACTCGTTTGGATTATCCCAATACACTAAGTTATTTTTCTGTAATTTCATAGACAGCTCGCCACCCGAGGGGAATAATTTACTAATAATTGCTGAGTATTTAGTACCACCCTTTTTTATTTTATTTCCAACTGTAGATAAATGTACTGATGTTTGAGTTAATATAGATTTATATACCTCTAAATCGCTATCAGTAAAAATAAGTGGATTTTTTAAAAATAATAACTGATTAAGACCCGACGTAGATGGGTAAACAGTACCGTCAATAAGTATATTGTTTTCTATAAATTTTACTTCTTTTTTACCCAAAATAATATGTCCGTTTGGAAGTTTTTTCGGTCCATAGATTTTATCCAAGTCTGTAGACTGAAACCAATTTTCAATTTCTTGTTGATTGTATTCCAAAATTGAGTTTTTTGATTTATTGTCAATATTTTCTTTGTTCAATCGAGGTTTATTCGATATTTTAGTTAAAGGATCGATAATTGGTTTTAATGTCTGTGTCATTAATTGTTGAACATTATCAGAACCGGTTTTTAATGCGATATATTTACGTTTAATACTTTCCTTAGCTTTAACTAGCTCATCTAACACAGTAGTTGCTTCCGTCATGACTACGTTTTAAATGATAATATTTATTAGTTGTTTCATCTTATATAACTACAAAAGTATCAAACCCAAAACGATAACGTCCGTTATCACGCTCACTGTCTTTACAAATAACAACAAATGTAAACCTCTCACGGTTCCAACATGTTACACAAAAATGTTTAAATTGTGTATATGACATATCACCCGAACAGTGTTCATTGTATACATGTCTTAAATTGGTCTCATCTTGTTTGAACAATACTATTAAATTCGCATTGTCACGTATCAACTGTTTTGGTACTTTTGAATAACTCTGGGCCAGATAAAAAATATCTATTTTATTGTGGCGACCTCGAGAAAAATAATCTCTTATTACGTTTTGGTGTTCACCAATAACATCGTCCAAGATAAAAATTGAATTTGGTAAAACTTTCTCTGGCGGAATTACTTTATCATTCTCGAAAAAGGTAAAAATGTTCATACCGTCTATTCCATCAATAATACGTTTCAATAATTTATATTTAGGTTGTTCCAGCGTCTTGGAGTATATGTAAACGTTTTCAAATCGTAACCCATTTTCATCGACTAGTAGAAAATATATCAGATTGGTCTTACCACACCCCGAGCTGCCAAGTATCAACGACCTTATCGTATTTGGGAAAAGCTCTCCATGTCTCTGTTGAATTGTCTCGGGAGAATCAATATTATAAATTCGTAGTTTTTTCTCTTGTTCGATAAAGCGCATTTTTTTTTAAATTTTTCACTATAAATATGGGTGCTATGTTAGCGATAGCGTCACACGATGTCTCGCGTTCGTAAGCGAAACAACAATAAAGGCTCCGGTCTTATTAACTCTGTTATAAATCATTTACCCGTGGAATTACATTTACCTGGTTATAGGTAAGTCGCTACAATATATTATGACTAATAAATCCGTTTTAAATTTTATGAATAATTGTTTATAGATTTGCCGGTCCCGGAACCAAATTGAAACAAAGATTAGCACGAGGAGAACGTGGTATAAACAGACTTGACGAGTTGGCCAGAGCGCATGATATCGCATACGAAGAAAGTAATTCGCTAACTGATCGGCATAGAGCAGACGAAGTATTAGAAAATCAGGCTTGGGAAGTGTTTAAATCTAAAAACACAGGTATCAAGGAAAAAGCGGCGTCTTGGCTAGTTACTACAGCTATGAAGGCCAAACGTAAGATTGGAGCTGGTTGCGGATTTAAACAAATGGTTTTGGCTGCTAAAAATTCCATCAAAAATAAAATGAACGAAAATAATATTACAAAATTAGTAAGAACGTGTCTGTCAGCTGCGAAAAAAACTAAAAAAAATAAAAATAAAAACAAAAAAACTAAAACACCAAGAATTATACCAATACCTAAAAAGGGCGGTATTCTACCTTTAATTCCTATTTTTGCTGGTTTATCAGCATTAGGCGCGCTTACCGGTGGAGTAGGTAATATAGTAAAAGTCGTGAAAGAATTAAATTCTGGAAATAACTCTCCTATTCATTTAGGCAAAGGATTATATCTTACTCCTCACAAGGGTAGTTCTTATAAAATCGTAAAAGGTAAAGGTTTATACCTAGCACCACACAAGGGCGGTTCAGTTAAGAAATCCAGGTCAAAAAACTAATTTCTACGTTACCCGGTAGAGCGTTGTACGATTATGAGATTATAAAATACGCTGACATGCTGAAAATTCCTCATTTTATCGGTGTATTTGCTAGAGACAAGTTGCCTCGATTAGCAAAACATCGAGAGTCAGCTGTAGTTAATTTAGACATCGAAAACGGAACAGGTACTCATTGGGTAGCGTATAAGAAAATCGGAAAAAAAGTTAAATATTATGATAGTTATGGAAATTTAACGCCACCGCTAGAATTACAGAAATATTTCAACGGTTGTAATATCGAATATAACTACGATAGACATCAGAAATATAACACAACAAACTGTGGTCATCTGTGCTTAAAATTTTTATCATGTACACTATAACATTAACCGGTAACTCGAGCGAATTGTCATGTGAATTTTTTCCACCGATAGAAGTCAGTAAAAATGCAAAAATCTGTCTGTTAGGTTTTCAAACGAATAATTCTATTCCTAACATAAACGAAAAGTGTAATAAAATATGCTTCACATACAGTAATGATAACAATATGAATAGCGATACCTATGTAATACCTACCGGCTCTTATGAGTTGAATGAAATTGACACAGCTATAAAACGTGTATTGCATAATACTGATATTATATTCGAGTTGACAGCAGATAATAATACACTAAAATGTACAATGTTTTGTAGTGAAACTGTAGATTTTAGTATAACTAATAGTATAGGACAGTTGTTGGGATTCAAAAATCGTGTATATGCTGGTAATGTCAAACACGAATCAGATACGTTGGTCAATATTACCAAAACAAACTGTATATATATCGATTCAAATCTAGTTATGGGTTCATTCGTCAACGGTAAGCAGTGCCATACAATCCACGAGTTCTATCCAAATGTTCCTCCAGGCTATAAAATAATAGAGGTACCAACACATTTGGTTTTTTACTCCATTAATTCTACATCTATAACACATGCAAGTATAATTTTAAAAAATCAGGACGGCGAGTTGATCGATCTACGAGGCGAACCGGTATCAATACGATTATTAATTCAAGACTCGTGATGGGGCTTCAATTTTACAATATAAATAGGGTTGTATATGAAAAACACGTTAGTCGTGTTAAAAACACTAACAAGGTAACAACTCTGAAAAAGAAAAAATATTCGAGACGAAAACAGACTAAACATAGTCTAACACCTGATAATTTGGCTTTTCTACGCTCGATTAACGTCATTTAATATGGACGACACATATTTAGACGTCACGGCTGGATACATCGATGATTGTAAAATAACACAAATTGATTATCATTCTTTTTTACCGTATTCAACATCAGCTCTTTCTAATAATGATGAGGTGCGTATTGCTTTACATAACACAGAGTCTTATACTTTACCGTGCGAGAGTTATATTTACATCGAGGGAACAATAACCAAACCTACAGAAATAACTGACGAGATTAGATTTATAAACAACGGACTGGCATTTCTTTTCTCTGAAATGAAATATGAAATAAACGGAAATCAAATTCAGAAACTCATCAATCCGGGTATATCGACCACATTAAAAGGATATTGTTCGTACAATAAAACAAATATTTCCTCACACCAAAACGCTGCCTGGGATAGTGATTTTAAAAATGTTAATAAAGATTTTATTGATAGCGGTAATTTTAACGGATGTATTAATCTTAAACATTTGTTTGGTTTTTGCGAAGATTATAAACGCATTTTAATAAACTGTAACCAGCAACTCATATTAAATAGAGCTTCGATTGATATGAATGCCATCAAACAGTATAAAAATAATGAAACTGTCGTAGACGCTCCTAAACTAAAAGACGTTAAAATAAACATAACAAAAATATTGTGGCGGATGCCTATAGTGAGAGTTAGTGATAGAGAAAAAATTCGACTGTTGAAAGTAGTCAACAGTCAAAAACCCCTGGCATGTACGTTCAGATCGTGGGAACTGTGTGAATACCCATTTTTACCTCAAAACACTTCACATTCGTGGAAAGTAAAGACATCCAACAAGTTAGAAAAACCTCGATATGTTATAATCGGATTTCAAACTGATAGGAAAAATAGCACAAGTAAAGCAATGTCATATTTCGATCATTGTAAAATTAAAAACTTGAAAGTCTACTTAAACTCCGAAGTATTTCCATATGAAGATTTTCAAAGTGACTTTAATAAGAATAAGATGGCGACATTATACCGCGCGTATGCAGAGTTCCAAAAATCTTACTACGGTCACGATGATGTAACACCTCTATTGAACCGATCAGAATTCAAAAATCACTCTCCAATCATAGTTGTTGACATGAGCCGACAGAACGACAATGTGAAAATGTCGACAGTGGACCTCAGAATTGAATTAGAAGCTGATGAGGCGTTTCCAGCTTCCACTTCCGCATATTGTTTAATATTACATGACCAAATTATTACTTATAATCCATTTAACGGAGAAGTAAGAACCTTGTAAATATTTATTGTAAACCTTAATATTTTATTGTAAATCTTAATATTTATTGTAAATCTTAATATTAATAAATGAAAAAACTTTTTTTTAAATATCACGTCTTTTTTTTTATTTTTACATAAATTAATTATTTTACATCAATTATTAGAATAGTCTACGTTTTACATTACGTAGCGGCGTGGGTTGAAGAGCATAAGTTGCTCGATCAGATGGTTCGTGGGTAGTAAATTGAGACAGTGAATGGTTTGAATTGAAAAAATCAGACCCATCATCTTCATCGAACGGCTGTGAACTTGTGGATGATTGTGGTAGTCGACGCTTCACTCTACGTAATGGTGCTGCAGTAGGGTGATTGGCGTAAGTTGAGGGTGGTGAATTAAATCGATTGAAGAAATCGAATCCGTCTCCTATGTTGAACAACCGTGAACTTGAGGGTGATTGTGGACCGTCAATATGATCTAGCGGCTGGAAAATTAATTAAATATAAAAAATACTGTTTTTTAGTTGAAATTTTTTTTATTTATTACCTTAGCTAGAATTTGATCCTCCGGCTTATCAAATGCGTCACGTATTGTACAGGAATCATCATGTAAGCTGGAGATAATGGATATTGGTGAATACCCGTCCTGCAAGTAAAATAAAAAAAACTTGTTTAAATATATGTTTGTATATAATATTATATTTATGAATTACCTCAACTAAATCATTCTCCAACGGATTAATTTCATCACATGCATCGATTTCTTGACACAATTTAGATATTCCTTCCTCTACAATCGAATAGTTAGGTGAGAAATATGACGGCGTTTTGAAATTCTTATCATATGTCTAAAATAAAAATAAATGTAATTTAATATTTTATATACGTAATAATATTATATTTTTAAATTACCACTTTTGAGTCTTGTACTTTCCGATGAGCCATACAAAGTTCGGCCAATTGTGTAGTCGCAAACATTTTAATTTGACCGAGGTTAGGTGTCTTTTTACTCTGCCTGACTTCAACGTTCCGAATGAAAATTTCCATTTCTCTCAAATTGTTGGGAGGTGAATCCGATTGCAAGCATTTTTCGCTCAAATACTCGCAATAATCACTAATTTGCTTAATAATTTCGGGTTTTATTTTTTCTTCTTTTTCTTTAATACTAGCAGTAATACACCATTCTAATTCTTGGAGTTTTATTAAATCTATACGATTTAATAAAACTCTACATCCGTCTTCAGTCTTAGATTCAATTACTAGAACGTTTGAACCGCTATACACCATACTCGATATTTTATAAGAATCAGTTTCGAGAAATATGGTTCGCTTGTAGTTTTGCGGCGTGTCTAATATAAAAGATAGTACGTTACCCATAAGCGAGAATATCCGTCTTAGAAAATCTATACTAATTTTCACATAACGTGACGATGTTAATAAAATAATAACTGTTTGAAATTGTTCTGTTGGATCGATTCCCACAAGTACAAATTTTCTAGCTGTAAAGTCCAATGTGTAGGACGTAGACTCTATTAGCTCAGCCGGAGGTGCTGGAGGAACGTACGTAAACGGCTTCTTTTTGTAGATGGCAGCGTTGTCAGCGATTGAACCAGCCATGATATTAATAATTTTTAGAACTTATAAAAATAAACACTGAAAATTTATTAAGACTTGAAAAAATAAAAACAGTCACAAGAAATAAAAATGTACGTGTAGTATAGCATAAGACTCTGAACACACTGAATAAATGTCCGCTCTTGCAGGGTCGAGCGTCTGATGATTTGAGTCATTATTCGGTGGGGGAAACATTATTAGGTGGGGGAAACATTATTAGGTAGGGGTAAATTTCTCAACATCTGCCGTAACAGGTGCAGGTGGTCAAGGCTTAAAATATACAAAGGGGTAGGGGAGCAAGGGCGGGGTAAAATATACGTCGCGCACGTGCGCGATCGGGCGGCGGGTCCGTAACAGGTGCAGGTGGTCAAGGCTTAAAATATACAAAGGGGTAGGGGAGCAAGGACGGGGTGGGGTAAAATATACGTCGCGCACGTGCGCGATCGGGCGGCGGTGATGACAAGGATGAGCAATGGGCGGCGGGTTTGGGTGGTGTGGTGGGGTGGTGAGGTGGGGTGGGGTAAAATATACGTCGCGCACGTAAGCGGTGGGTGGGGGAGGGGTAAAATGTACGTCGCGTACGTGCGCGATCGGGCGGCGGTGGCGGTGGAGGGCGAGCAATGGCGAGGAGGGCGAGCAAGGGCGAGCAAGGGCGAGCGGATGAGGCTTCTGAACTGTCTTTTTTTACCTACTTACGAATATTATTTACGGTCTAATCGTCAATTGTACGTACCTATATATGTCCTCAATACATACGATATATATTATGTACCTACCCCGCGAGTCACGTGGACTATATTATTATTATTAAATCGGAAGAAGTGAAACAGTTCCGCGTCAGAGGAGGAAGTATAGGGCGGAAGACAAAAAAAAAAACCGAATAAGCGTATATTATTACACCCATACCTATAGATTTGTATAATAATATCATATCAGTGTACGAACGGTGGCTGTGTGATCGGTGTCCGTTTTACAGGCACCGTCAGTCGGAACGGACCGAATGATGGCGTTTAATTTTATTGTTTTTTTGGTGGTGGGAGGGGAGTGGTGGTTTGGGGGGGTTATTATCGTTATTTCGGTTTTTTACGTTCGTCGAGTCGCGTCCGTGTGACGGCGGCAGCGTAACAATATAATATTATAATACATGGGTGAAAAAAAAATGTAACACCCGCACACAAAGCGCACACTATTTTCGTGTAATGATGATTGACAGACGTAAAAGATAATAACGAAAAAATATAACTAATATACGAAGTTTTTTTCTGTTCCCCCGCACCTATATCTCCACCACTCGGCTATATTGTTGTTGTTGTTGTCGTCGTCGTCGTCGTCATCGTCATCCGACATGACGTCTCCTGCAGCCGCCACCGGAAGTATGTGTCCGGCAGATTTTTGAATTTTTCCGTCAGCGTTCGTATCGGTTATCCCGAATCCGTGTATTATATTATGACTATTGTGTACAGGTTCTGCATCGCGATGCACGCCGTCTATTATTTTTTTTTAGAAATATCTTCCGTAGCATTATTATCATGGAGCCCACGACACGCATAACATGATAAGAATAAAACAGTTGTGCTGTTGTAACCGTCTGCGGGTCTCATATTATGATATTATAAATTTTTTTTTTTATATCAAATTTCGATGTGTTATTTGACACTGTCAGTTCCACCGGTAGTCGATCGTATAAATACAGAGCGCTTCACCGAGCAGCTCACCCCCGTTGTTTCTTTTTTAACAATTTATTTGTTCAGATTGTGATTTTTTTAAATTTTAAATGTACTTACTAAAGTACCAAATCTTCAAATTCTTGAATTTTCTTTATCACTGTCCAGTGGAGCCAAAAATGTCAGTTGTTTTTGAAAATGATCCAAGTATAACAAATACTAGATTCAATATTACATCTGCTTTATATTTGTATAGACCTATTTTTAAGGACTATTATCCTTAGATTAAACACTTTAATAGCTGAGAAACTACCCACGAGAAGTTTGTGTTAGGGGCATCAATATTTTGAAAATTATCCACTAAATAATTAGGGAGGTTCTCATTTGAAAAAAATAAGTTTGCATCACCAAACGACATTCCTTTAGTTGTAATAACAATTCAATCATTTAAAAATATGGTGTTTGAGTACATTTAAAAATTTGAAATCATTATGAAATGAAAATATGGGGGTTAGCAAGCTTGATGAATCACCCTGTATGATATTAGTATAATATGACCGTTATACATTTTATTTTATTTTAGTTCAATAGAACTTAGGCACAATTAGAACATTAAATATATATGAATATGATGATGAGCTATCTAAATAATTACCATATAGAAATAAGTCGCTAATTTGAAAAGATTATGTTTGTAAACGGCAACAAATAGGATATAATACCATAAACTGTTATAACCTTGTTACATAATATTATATATTATATATAGTGAAAAAGTGTGGTATGATTTTAAGACAGCCGATTTGTATCATCCCTCGTAAACAAGGTTCAACATTAACCACATATTCGTGTGAGGTACATAATAATATTGTCCCTAATAAATATTATGCATGCATTTTATTTTAGATCAAATTATTATTTAGTTTAATGTTACACGTTACATTTTGAACATTATATTATTGTCACACATGATTTTTTTCAAATAGGTGTGAGTATATAATTCAGTATTAAATATTATAAGTGGCTTAGAATGATTGCCAATATTCTTCGATATTTTCATCGAGCACCTGTTAACGCCTGTCGATGTGTCTTCTGACACCATAACCACTCTCTGCTACTGCCCACCGATACATGTTCAGCACGTCTCGTTGTTGTGTTTCAAATGATGAAGCGATTGGTCATATTTCGATTACGATAGAGTGTACAACCACCTGTTAAATGGTGCAAAATTTGGAAAAAATCGTGTAACATATTATAATAAATCCCACGTGCAGGATCCGCTTGACTTCACTGGGATAATTTTTTTTTTTAGATTTAATACGTTATAGTTTCTTAGAACAAAAATATAAAAACCGTCTTTTATATGGAAAAAAATTCTGAAATTTCGCGTTTGGACCGCCTAGAGTAATAATTACTATCCCGACGGTGACGTTTCTTAACGCACCGAATGCGTTACCCAGTGTCGTGGATCCGGGAAACTCTCACGTAGTAGGTAGGCACTTATCTTTTCATAATAATATTTTCTTCGCCGGACAGGAGACGTGTCCGTCCGTCCGTCTTTCCGCCGCCGCCTCCACCACCTCCACCTTGCCGGGGCGCATGTCATCATTATAATATATTTTAATGCCCATACATAAACTCGATGTTACGTGTGCGGTATACCTACATAATAATAATAATATTTTAAAACTTATAATATACAAACGGTACACGTCGCCGACGCGTTTTCAGCGGCGTACATAATAATAATAATATTATCGTAACGTTTTATACGCGACCGGGAACCGTATTTCCTATACGAGTCGCGGTCGTCGCGGACCGGACGTGAACAATCATCCGATCGTTTCAGCCAAAACGGGGGGGGGGGGAGGGAGGGCTGTCAGTCCGCCGGGGAGCAGGACTCGAGAGTCGTATAATAAATTTTTATAATCTCGTTTTTAACGTAAAGTGCGTAAGACGTGTATAGAATAATAATAATAATATGTGTACGCGTCACGGCCCCACAACTGGGCATAGGTAGGTATATATCATATTATTATTATATATAAATTATCACATTCTACACTTGTAGCTCTTTCGTGTATATAATATTTATAGACATCGTATTATTATAATAATATTACGGAGGATTTTCGAAAACGTTTACCGATTTTCCGCGCCGCCGCCGCCGAGACGCTTTGACACCGCGACTGTGACACGACGTCTGCGGGTCGCTTATACTTACTATTATGTACATTCAGCAGCAGCAGATACATAATAATATACGAGTCGTAACAATGGCCGTGGTGATATTATTATATTATTATGTGTCGCCGTGTGACATTATATCGAACGATATCGCTGACTGTTTGCTGCTGGTGGAAAAAAAATATTGGAAATTATTCACGCACCTCTGGTGATTTGCAGCGACGAATTGCCAATAGGTGTATATAATTATGTATACCTGTACGAATTAAGTGAAACGTCCGCAGAGTTGAGGTTTAAAGCGATGACCTATCCGTACCCCCCTCACCCCCCTCCCCACCCGTAATTTCATAATACTACCAAACTCGTAAACTGCTCCTCGATTATCCTGCAGTTGTTGCGCAATCATTAAATTGTCGTGTTCCTCAAAATATTGAGCCACGTGACTCTTCTCCCACGTTCTCTGCACTCGAGGATGAGATTAACTAAAAAATTTCGATTTGTTCGAAATGAGAGATTATACAAGCCAATGCTTTTCAACCACCACTTAGTATACATTTAGTTCATTATGTATATTGGTATTATCCTGTTCAATCGATTTGTTAATTCTAATATTCTATCGTTATAATATTATTAATATGTAAATACATATTATACTATTTAAACTCATCTTATTATATTACATTATATATTTCATACGTTCTACTTTGCTAATTATCTATTACGAATCTTATTAGTTAACATTATGCATTCAAGTCTATTTTGTTTTGTATTGAACTAAATAATATTATTTTATACTGTACTCGATCCCTCGTGGGCGTAAATAGGTAGATAAAATAATTTACCTCCACTTCATAAACCGCGTTCAAACATGATGGTATAATATATGGTAGTAACTAATAATGTGATAGGCATAATAATGTATTTTATTACATTTTTTACCCTAGACCGGCCCTTCCTAAATTACACGACTATATTGTACTTCGTGAGCCAAGATTATATCGGGCGCGATTAAGTGACAGAGTGACCGATGCACGCGAGCAGCGTTCTGTATAATATATATTATTGTTATTTATCTAGTTTTAGTTCATATACCAGTACTACACCAATCCGTGGTCTTAGAGTCATGGATCCGATTTGAATTCACTGAGCTGTACTAAGAGTGTGTATACTAAGGTGTATGTATGGTTCGATCTTGATATACCTAATGTGTTCTAGTGTAGACACATACAAAGATTGGTCGTTGTTACGATGATATACGGCCATCAAAAATGTGATAACGACAAACGCAGTCGCGTTTTTTATTCAGGTTCCACGCGGCTTTTTTAAAATTATTTATTTGCTGCATATTACATTACTTCGGTGCGAATCGTTTCAGGGAGGTAGATCTCTGCTGCAGTACAAATTATAGCTCGTCGTACATCTACAACCGACGTAATACACTATGGTACGGAATGGTAACGATTTAATAAACACACTATTATCGGATAAACAGACTCGGGTGCGGCCGCCGAGTGTAATTTTGATTAATCGACGCGGTTCGCGGGGAGACGTCGACGTCGACGCGATGGCATGAGATTAAACGGAGGGATCAAATTATATATACCCTTATTAAACCCTCGTCTTCAGCTGCCTTTCCGTTCGTTCTGGCCGATTAGCGAGTCGTCTGTACAAGGTGGCGAAGTTCGAGAGTCGTCTTTACGAGCGGAGAGAGTCTTTCAAAATGACTTGTTGGTATATTATGTTTTACAAAATTGCGATGTCATATTATTATATATTGTATAGTATCTACATCGCCCCACGTCGATAAGATATTATTATAATTATTACTATCGAAAGCTCATCGTCGCTCGTTAAAGCTCACCGTGAGTTAATTATAGTAATATAATCTAAGCAGAGATATTTACGCAATCCGATACAAAACTGTACGTCAATCGGCCGAGTTTGGTAAGATATAAAATTTAACAGGTGTCTATCATTTGTTATTTTCAACCATTCATCGAGTAATTATAATAGTGAACGAAAATTGTCTAAAACAGTAATTTGTAATTTTTTTTTTGTAACCGGGTTCTTGAACGATCATTACAATGTTGTCGGCTTTGAGTTTTCATAATTTCTTTACTTGATTTATTTATTTAGTAAAATTATTAGGTTGACATATGGAGTCAATACAATCATAAAAAAATGCGTTCACACGCAGTTTTCATGACTTTTGATAAAGAGACCTTATTATTATATATTAATCATATATTATAATCCAATTAGATATATGCGTTTATTTTTTGTGTGTTTGCAGTAAACGTCCGTCAATTGTTTCGTAGAAAAAATATTATTTTCCGTTTTATCAATCGAACAGGACACACCAATGTCAATCAAAAAGTTAACATTAGTGAAAAAAAAATATACGAAAAAAAAATAATGGATATTTCATTTGAAAAAATGACATTGAGAAGCCGTTTCCAGTGACACATTGACGGCTTATTCATCATATATAATACTGTTAATAAAAATTTGAATATTATTAACGTGCGAAAGTATATAATTTTTATTTGATTTCAAAAGTATTGACCAACCGGTCATTGGACGACGGTTTACGTATTATTATAAATAATGCACGTTACAATTTCCCTATAATATAGTATATTAATAGTATTATGTACTCTACTAGGATGTATTTTTCGAGTGAAAATCGTTACGAAGTGTAAAATACTCATCGCGATAATAACAATTATAGCTTAAATATTGATAATCATAATGTGCGAGAAATAATAATAATAATATGAAACAGTGATCGGTGCGCGTGACTTTCTAAACGCGTCGCTGTCCATGTGCGAATTAATATTGTTAATACTAATTTTGTATTTGAGATAGTGTTTGAATCAGGTTTCGAGTGACAGAGTGTACATCCCTAGTAAAAGAAATTTTTTCTTTCAAAGTCCAAACGAAACAGTAAAACTCGGAATACCGGCTATACCGCTCAAAACGCTTAAAGCCTTAAACAACCCCCAAACTAGGTCGTTATATATTTCGGCAGAAACAGGCCTGCCCATAGCATAACGATTCGGCGTATCCTATATGAGACATGCACGCTGTGAGGATACGTTTTTAAAAGACAAGGGGGGGGGGGGTGCTTTTTCGGATATCCCGATTTCGGGTTTCGGACCCGCAGTGCCTTGTCTGACCTTTTTCCGATACGATTATCGGTGTAAAGTTACGAAAAAAATAATATCACTTTAACTGCAGTCTCATACTTCTATTTTACTGCAGTCGTCGTGACACTGTCTTCGCGAAAGCAGTGAGATGGAATGTCGTGGCACAAGTCCACGAGTTTTGGTAGAACTTCTGAAAGACATTCCGGGAGTGTATACGTATAACGATGACGTTCGTCGGTCGAGGTTTATCACAGTAACATTATGTTATATTATAATGTATTAGTTTGTTTGTGTGTGTGTGTGTGTGTGTGTGTGTGTGTGTGTGTGCGACTATTCATTTTTATTAAATATTATTCAATTGTTTGGTTTTTTTTCGTTTTAAATAGAAAAAAGTATCCAGTTCCATTAACGACTGTTTTTATGGCCCAAGTTTCGCTCACACAGTACAATATATATATATATATATATTATATAATGCCGTCAGTCGTTTTTAGACTCGTCCGTAATTTCTTCTTCTAGGTACTTTTTCTTTTTTCTTTTTTTTCATTTACTCAATCTTTCCTCCTGCTGCTGTCTCTCGGGCCGGTATATGTCGTACGCGTGTAGGACGTATACAACTCGACTTATTTGTCTTTATTACCACCGACGTGCACTGCGCAAAAGAGGAGAAAAAAATCGAAATAATAATGATAATAATAATAATAATAAAATATATACGAGAGCGTTCGCGTTATTGTCGTCTAGAAAGTTGGTCGCAATACTGACCTCCTCCTTGATGAGCTGGCTATATATATATACGAGTATATGCGATGGAATTCTGGAGGATATATATACCCTTCCAATACACACACACACACACACATATATATTAAATTGTATACGTGAGCGCGTTATTATTGCTTTACATTTAAAAGTTAACCGGCCAATCGGAATTAATTGACCATCATTGTCAATTTTTATCACCGTTCACTACTTTATATATATATATATATATATTACTATATTATATACATGCAGCGTAATTCGATTAGAACCGATCGACTGAGCGGGCGTGTGTGTGTCAGTCCAAAAGTTATTTTTATTGAATGCACGTAGATGTGTGTGTGTGTGTGTGTGTGTGTGTGTGTGTGTGTGTGTGTGTGTGTGTGTGTGTGTGTGTGTGTGTGTGTGTGTGTGCGTGTGTGTGTGTGTGCGTGTGTGTGTGTGAGTGTGTGTGTGTGTGCACATACATTTTGTCGTTACCGTACAGCTTTAGCTTATTTAGCACCGCCACCGTTTCAAAATGGTCTCCCGAAAACGCGAATATCCCGATAAAGTCGTCGTCCTGCAGCACCGATCAACCCGCGCCGGAAATCTATAATGATATAAACTTCGATATATATATTATTTTTATTATCATCATACTCGCTTATCGTATCTAGACGACTATAGGACACATAGATAGATTTTACGATTTCGTCTGGGTTGTTCGTTTGTATATTTCCTTCTCGTACAATAACGACAAATAATAATAATAATATGTGCGGTGCACTTTGGAGAACGTTCGATGAAAATGCAACGGCAGACATATCGCAACAATACGTTACTTTCCCACCCGTCATCATTCGCGTTAAATAATAATACAATACACAATATTATATAGATACAAAGTCGATATTATATTATTTCCTAAGTAGGACGCGGCTCTTTGTGCAGTCAAGTTTAATAGAAAAACGTAAATTGTTTAGCCACGACTGTTGGGAGGGTGACACACTGCAGTTGCAGTGTGCTGCACTTAGCGAGTGATGAAAGGTTAGCAGCTCATTAAACTGCAGTTTTTAAATAGTCCATTTCCCTGGCATCCCCATTTTGGTAAATTTTGGATTCAATTCTTTCGTCTGTTCTACGAATTTTCCGGTTCGTGGTGGGATTTCATCGTTTGTGCTGAGCAAGCCTCCGGGAGATACAAGGGATAATAATTATGGGTGCGAAACGATTTAAATAAACCATTGTGATTTCTTTGAATACGACCGAAGTCCCAGGAACACGCATTTGTTCAAAGCAAATGAGCAGCTGAGTTATATTAATTGTAGATGTAATTAAAATATTATCGAAGATTAAAATTGTAAGAAATTTGAGAGAAAAATGAGTGTCATTTTGACCAGCTAACGATCCGAATTACAATAAAACATCAAATAAATTAAGTACTATTTATTCAAACTATTATCAGTAAATGTGAACTTTTATTACTGGATGTTAATATATAGTTAAAACAAAAGGTAATAATAACGCGTTTTTGAATTTTCCACGTAAATTCATTTTTGTTTTCATTAAAATTAAAATTATAGCAAAAACATAAATTTTGTGTGATAATGTTTTTTAAAACTTATATACTTGATATAAAATATGATTTATCTCCTTTGATGACTATATATTATTATTATTTTATAGCAGTGAATATTTTTCAGTTGAACTCATTACTCTTGTTGTTGACCTATTCTTGGCACATCATTTTGAATTACTCTAAAAGTTTTTTCATACACAATACAGAAAAAGGGGACAGAAAATCGCCCTAAATAAGCGTAGTTTTTTAGCACTTAAATTATTTTATGAAAATTATCAACGATTTAGTCGTTTATATTTATTATTATTGAATATTTAAATCGTTATTTGTTTTTTTTAATGACATAATATACCTATCATATTCACCTCTCGAGAATTCAACACTCGTTCCTCCATTCTCCGTCTGTAAAAATAATAATAATAATAATAATAATACAACTTTTATAAATATATATTGTAAGTATAATACCGGGTGATTCTTTTATCAAACAACGCCCATTATTTCAAAAAGTGTACATTTTTTTGAAAATATTTTTTTACATAGTGTCAAGTTACTTATAAGACAACGTTTTTATTAAAAATTATATATTTAAATATTTTTTATCCTTATAATTTTTTAAGTTTTTTACTCTTTTGAATGACAATACAGGGTTTTAATCTTATATTCCAAAGCAGAATATTTTTCTTAGTATTTCGATATATGAAAATCGAATTTGGGATGAGTAGTTTATGAGTTATAAATATTCAAAGTTATATTGAGGGGAGAAGTGGACAAACATTTCGCGGGGTAACCCCGTAACACTCCACTCCTCTCATCAAAACTTTAAATACTTGTAACTCATAAACTACTCAACTCAAATTCGATTTTCATATATCAAAATACTAAGAAAAATATGCTGCTTTGGAATATAAAATTAAAACCTTATGTTGCCATTCAAAAAAGTAAAAAACTTAAAAAATGATAAGGATCAAAAATATTTAAAAATTTAATTTTTAATTAAAACGTTATTGTTTTATAAGCGACTTGAAACTATGTAAAAAAAATATTTTCAAAACAATTTACACTTTTTGAAATAATGAGTGTTGTTTGATAAGAGAATTTAGGCACAATGATTTATTTACTAGCCGGCAAATTTTCAAACTAAAACTATGCTTTACCTATCAATTATTTACTTTTATATTATATTGGCTATCATGGCCGGTGTTATAAGATTTTGACGGGGGGGGGGGGGGAGTGAGATCAAGTATTTGCCGATTGAAATATAATTTATGCCGACTGTAAAAATGTCGACCAGTGATTTCTTAAAACAAACTATGTGAAATACCTATAAACATTCCTGGTAAATAATAAAAATCCACTTATATTTAAAAATTTTTATAGCGTAGTAAACTATTAATAGTGTCATCCTCTATAATTACCGATTTAGAAATCAAAATACTGATGACTGCCGAATGCTAGAGACCCCTTCTCGTTTTTATTATTAAAATCACAACCTAAGAAAATCTAGAAAAACAGTTTTTAACAAGTCGTATATTTCTGACAGCTCACTGTTATTAAGAAAATGCCGACTGATAGTTACGAAAAATTCAAGGGGGGGGGGGGGGGTGGACGACCCACCATACCACCATTGCCGCCGGCCCTGTTCGCTATAAAGCCCACAACAATACACTCATGACAATATATTATAGTGTATTATTCATTTTTGACTAATAGAAACAATACTTACTAACAGGTGACTGAACAAAATGGCACTACGTTTCTTCAAGTATATAGACAGGCTTACATAATGATAATACGCATTCATTTTAATGGCACTCACGGCCAATAACGAAACTCAGAAGTCAGTGCGGTTACAGTGCATAACAGGCAGCCAGGTTATTGCAGTGGAAAGTGCAGTGGGTCGTTGCATTTTTTTTTGTTCACCACATCGGCCTTAAACGTAGTTTATTTCAGGCTGTTTGGTGTGCGACTCTATGTGACTAATGACGTCACTTATAAAATAACATATAGGCGCACACATGCGTATAAATACCTGTCACCTGTTATGCGTGTTTAGCGTATAGCTGAGAGCAGTTTAATTTGATAAGGTCGTTTCAATTGGTTTTCCGGTTTATAAACAAATCGGTGTACGATTTATAATATCTACGGTTTTTGTTTTTTTAACTCACGACTAATGCTGTTGCAGTGGTGGTGAATTTCATAATATTATATTCAAACACAAATAGCTTTGATTTTTCAACATTCTACGTCGTGATTTTTGACTCGTTTTTTCAACACTTTGACACCTGACTTCAAACCCTCATGGAAAAAATGTCGACCGTGGACTTTCGATATGCTTAAATATTGCGTTATAAGAAAACCAATAATTTTTGGCTCCGCTCAGAATCTAAAACATAACGGAATAAAATAATATGTCGTTAATATTATGTAGACATAATATCGTAATGGTATAGTCAAGTGTGTCTCCAGCAATCGTGTGTATATTTTTATTATTTATGTACGTAGAACGCTGTTTGAAAAACACGTCAAGCACCCCTCGACTCTTGGCCCGACAAACGAATGGCAGTCCGACACGGACGCACGGCGCAAAAGTTTGGGCAACCCTTTGGCTTCAGCGTATAATATAATCCCGACAGAGCGTCATTGATTGCAGCGGTAATTGACTGCCCGGGACGATATTTTTTGTAAATCCATTCCAAAAACAAAACGAAAAAAAAATCGTAAAAACCAGCGAGGGAGGGAGAGTGCGAGAGAGAGTGGAAAAAAAGACAAATCCTTTTTTATCGCCCTATAAATAACGTCGTGTACATATTTGTTGTGCGGCCCTTTAACGAGCAGGGCGCGTTAAAGCCCAGGAGCCTCTCTTGTCGCCCGGGTCGCAGGTTTTGTCAACGTGCCAAAACTCTCTTTTATACAGTCTTCAGCCGTGTGACAAACCACTTTATATATAAATTATATATATATATACTATACACGTATCGATGAACCCTACGCGAATGGACAGATGGGAGTACAAAAAAAAAAAAGCGAGAAAAAAACGACGAGGACGCCGGACGACGTCCTTTATTTTTGCCGGAGACAACCGCGACACTCGAATTTTCGGAAAATCTTTTAGAAAACCGACGTGTCCTCCTCGAGAGTGTGTGATGTTTATACAAGAGCTACAGCCCTCCGAGAGAAAACGAGATGACAGCGATCGTTTTTTTTTTTATTTTTTCGTCCGTTTAATCCGTGTAATACTATTATATGACGCTTATAGTAACGTGGAAAAACTCCGACTACAATATTGTCCATGCGAAAAATAGGTATAAGCTAACCTAACCTAACCTGCAAAAATCCGATTGTTTTATTTTTGAAAATTAAAAATTTCTCCTCATCTATATTTACGAGACAACACTTTTTACCAAAAAAAAAAATTGATGATGTAGGTAACCTACCTATCGATTTTATGGCCTCTTAAACTGCAGTCTTATTATTTTTATTTTTTTCAAAGGAATTACCTATTTTCTTAACGGTTTGTCATCGATCTCGTGGCTATTTCGACAGTCGAATAGGTATAATTTGTTATAGTATGATAGTGGCATGATACACATTGTTACCAAATCAGACGAAATTCGGGTTTTAAAATAAGAATTTTAAATTTGGTACAGTCGGTGCTGTGTCGATCTTTGAGCCATAATAAGTGTTATAGATGTGGTGTGTAATATAATTCGCTTTGATATAGGTATAAGATACACAAAATAATGAGAACGGACGAGCGGGGGGGGGGGGGGGGCGAGAAAAGCCTTTTATTGTTTATCAAAGTAAACGTATACGAAACATTTTGCAAGAGCCATTGGGTTATTTCATAAAAAACTGTAATATTATGTTTGTTATCGCGTTTGGCTAAACAAAGCCAGAGGGAGTATAATATGCCTAAACGAAAACGATCAACAATGATATTATTGTAATATAGACATAATAGTATTATAGTAATGTTGTACGAAACGAACGCTTAGCGAGGAACTTTTTGCCGAGGAACTGCAGTTCCGAGTAAACACTAAATTATATTATTACCCTGGTATCTATATCAGCTACCTATTGTATTGTAGTCGTAAATAAACGTTCCTCAATTTTAATAAACTCGAAATTACTGCAGTATAGTGACGTGGTGCATTCGTTGCAGTTAACATACCAATTTTCGTCCGACGAACGATGTATAGCTGCCACGACGTACTGTACAGTCATTTCAACGTTGTTGTTTTTAGAAAACAACGACATTATTGACGACTTATTTATTGTATGACGTAGATACGGTTTTCTGTACAGAAAAATCTTACGATAGATGAGGTTTTTTTTTTATAGCACTGTTTGAACCGTCTATAAAATGCCGTACATAATATTAATATATTTTAAACAAAATGTCGGAGTCAGCGGAAAATGTAGTGTGATCATATTTAAAAAATAAAGCTTACATTAAAATTGTCTAATTAGGTTTGTGATACTTATGAAATCCAATATTATTTTTTAAACGTTGCTTGGGCCCGAGTTGAGGAATTTTGAAATGTGTCTAGATATTCCCTATATATTCCTTCTGCCCGGCAGTCGGCGGGGATGTGCTCGATTGCACACAGAGATGTAAAATGTACGTAAATTTTTTTTTGGCAATTTACCGGGAAAAATGTACGTATGTTTATCATAAATTTGGTAAATTTTGATAATTTTGGTGTGCTACCATAGGAACAACCCCAGAAACTCTTCTCTACCGCATTTTCTGTTGCATTTCCATGAACTTATAATTATGGTAACATTTATTTTTTTATTTACTGCATAGTATTATTTGTTTTAATTGAACAAGGGGGTCGTTATTTTTAAATTTAGTGACTGGGGTTCTAGTTCCAAAATATGTGTTAAAAATAATAAAAATTATGTATAAAACATTTAAAAAAAATTTGAGAAGTTTAACCAGTGCCCCAAAGCCTTGAAAAGTTTAACATTACTAATATTTTAAACGTGGTTTATTATCTAAATCTGTTATAAAATCAAATTTATATTAATTGTTATAATAATTGATCGTATCAGATATTCTTATGATGTACTCGTATGTTTAAGTATGTACTACACGTCTACACTATCAGTGGTTGTGGACGTTTTAAATTTTATAATATAAACTATTCCATTTTATTAATATGTTATGACTAATGAATATTGGCCCCGTGAAGCCGTTTAATTTGAGGTGCCGCCACATGCTAGTTTTTATTGGTAAATTTTCAGGTAATTTACCTTACCGATAAATTTACGAGGTAAAAGTTTACCGAGCTCACATCTCTACGTATAGGTTACGCCATATGTTTATAGGATAATATAGGTAGGTACTATAAAATCATAGTATTTTGTGAATGTAGAGAACCGAAAGAATACGTAATAATTATATAATCACGTTATACTATAGGTATAAATGTATAATAATAGTCGATATCATTTTTGGACAACTTACTACTCTTGGCAAATTGATCCCACAACTCAAATTGAACGTGCCTCTAGACCAGCTGGTATTTGTCCGGAAATATTGGTAACGATGAACCAGACTCCAGGCCAGCCGGAAACAGTACCAGATACAATTTGTTTTGTAATTATTACGAGACAGCCTGGATCCTTTTGAGTATATTTTGCAAAATCTTGTGCCTCTCGGAAAAGAACGAGTGTATATATATCGTGCAGATGAGTATATAATTACCCGAGCAAAGTTAACTGTTTATAGGTTAGGTGATTTCTATATGAGAGGAGAGAAATTATTATTTTACTTTTGATACCGTGATTATTCCTGTACCGAAAACAAAAATATAATAAAATATATTATCGTTATATACCTCATTATCATGATCTATTATTATATACCTATGGCCTATATATGTATATATATATTATGTCTCTCGGCGGTTCCGGCCGGCATTTGTGGATATCTCTTTTGCTCGTGATCCAGACGACGGACCGGACTTTGCTGCTCGACTCTTCCCGATAACAATTATTTACTAGCTATATATATATAAAATTGAAACGTCTCGGCGGCCAGCGACTCCATTGTCGTCCGTTTGAACCCGGATTTTTCGCCATCCCATTGTATTGCGGCGTGCCCGACTACGTACATAATAAATATATATATATGTGTGTGTTTGTGTGGGTGTGTGAACACTATTACAGACGTCGAGCCATTATTGCGGACATTATATTACTACAACGGCAGTGTTCGCCGATGCACTCTCGTCTCTATTCTTTACTGCCCTCCCGAGTACATATACATTCGTTAATTAACGATAATGTGTAATGTAATAATAATAATAATATGTACTATCGCAGTCGGCGCGCATTCGTTCATTACTATTATTAGAGATATGTACCTATATTATTACGCGTATACCGACGGTTTTGACGCCGATACTCGATAATAGGTACTATAGACAGTGTCCGGATTAGATAAGTATTTTTTTATCTGGATAAAGAGATAAAGATAATGCAACTCAAATTTTAGATATAAAAGATAACTTAACTCGATTTTTATCAATAAAAAATTATCCAAGATGAATTTTTAGATACCTTGTAACTATTTATCTAAATAAGATAAAAGATGAACAAATAATTATCTAGATGCTCGTATAGATAAGTCCAAACACTGATTATAGATATAGGTAGGTACCGTTTACTATCATATTTTGGTGATTTAGACTCAACGTAATTCGTAAGTTAATAATCATTGTCCATTTTTAAATTGAGAGCATGGAGCGATAAATGTATTAGTTTTACAATAATTACGAGTAAATTATTTTTGTTTTTGTACGTCTGAAGCATTCACGGATCCAGAGCAAAGATGTGGGGGGGGGGGCACAACAATTTTTTTACAACACAAATCCAATTATAATAAAATATTATACTTTATTCTTAATTTAAAAATGTCGTCATAATAGTAGGTATTAATGTGATAAATGAATTATTGATTATTTAATATATAAAGCGACAATGTGAAAAGACGTTTAAATTTTGTTTATTTGTTATTTAATATATAATATTTATGTTTACAAAAAATATGTGGGGAAGGGGGCTGCCCCCCACGGATCAGTCCCTGGTCTGAATATCCTTAAGATTGTAGTAGAAAAACGTTTATATCTTTTCAATATTAAAGGAGGGTTGTGGTAACTAGCTGGATCTACTTAGTGCTTTGGGCAGTACTAAGTAGTTAGTCAAGAGTAGAAATTTACCTGTACATTAAATAGATATTAATAGTCTTCAATATTACCTACTTATATGAGTTGCTCTCATATCATTTCGAAGGTATTTGAAGTTCAAATTTTAAATTTTTACAACACATTAAAAACCACGAAAAATGAGCAAATAATTACTTTATACTTATAGTTGTGAATATATTAAATTGAAAATTTTTTTATAATTTTACAATTCGTATGATCTCACGAACGAATAAAACATTTGAAGGTAGTTACCATTAAATATATGCGTTTAAGTATACATATTTCATATAATTTCTTAAGTTTATTAAAATAATATACATATATATAAATGTATTTTAAAATATAAAATTGTTATTTATAATTTCGTGTTTTCAAAGAATTCCGGAGATGAATATTTGGTTGGAAGAATATCAACAAACTTAAGAGTTAAAACCTTTTATGCTATTAATTATTAATTGTACACTTAGGATAGGTAATTGCTATATTTATACTAAAAAGTATAAATACAAATTACGTGTTTATTTACTATATCATTTTTAAGTTATATTTTTTTATTAATATTTCTCACCATTTAGACACTAAAAAATTAACACATAATGTAATATAGGCAGGTACCTACTATAATACGTTGAACAAGACATAATCGCAAAACTAATTATTTCCATCGCTCCCGAGTATTTACACGAATATGTGAGTCGTATTGTAATATGCATTTACCTGAAAAATATTTTTAACATATATTAAACTTTAGACATTTTTTTATGTTGTACAAGTTTAATATCTCAATGCTTAAAATGTTTAAATAAAAATAAAATGTTTTATATTTTGATTCACGTTTGTGTTGTTATTGTATTAATTGAAAAAGAAAAATTCAATATCGGAAAAATTATTATGTAGATGAAAGCCGGATCCAGGACTTTGGCTTTTGCTGTTGATCGTTCAACTTTCATTAATGTTCTATTGAGTTGAATGGAATATTTTATTCTGATTTTTCTATTTAAGGTTAATAATTAACAATTATCGTGAGATTTCTTTCGGTCTAATTTTTGTATAGGAAAATATTATCTTCACAGTAATTTGTGTGTTTGCTTGGAAGGACTTTGCAAAAGCTCGAGAAACGACTAGGACTGACTCTAGATTGGTGTGGTTTTAGTGAGTGTGAGTTAGTTATAATGGCTGGTATTTCGAGTCTTTAAGCGCTCTAGTTTTATTCCAGCCCGATGTTGGAAGAGTTTTAATAACTGTGAATTGTTGATGTGAAGATATTCCAGCATTAAAATTAACTTTTTTGATAATGCATTTGGAATTTGTTCGGCTTTCGTAACTGTATTTTTTTTTTTTATCATGTTTTCTTGGATGTGGTCAGTTCTTCTTATTGCTACATATGCTGCCTTTATTACTATAATAGTTGTTGGTTCGTTAACCGTTTTGTCAATAAATACTTCATTTGTAGTTTGTTCCGTTTTCATTTTAATCAACTAATTGATTTTGTATGAGAAGCTGTTGGTCAATCAACCATTTTGTCAATAAATACTTCATTTATATTTTGTAAATCTTCATTATTATCGACTAATCGATTTTCGACGAGGTAACTGGCCAATTCAACTGGAGTTCGTATTATCCAATAGGAGATTTGAGTTTCCATTTGCTCATTGAATCGGTTTTCAGTGTTAATGGATAAGTTTGATCTGTTATAGTAGCTATGTATAATCAGTGATCGCAGCCATTCTAATCAGGGAGCTGGGCATGTTCCGTTTGATACTAATATATAGGGGATGTTTTTACTTGCTATTGATGATTTGTAGGTCAACCATTGTTTAGGAGTAATAGAATTGGGTTTTCTGTAATATTAATTTCTAATAATTTGCAAATTTCTATCCGTGTATAAAAATCCTCGTAAAGCATGTAGTGGCTATTGAAATCGTCACCTGAACATTTTGGGTTCGCGAAAACGATAAATAATATGAGTTAAATCGTGGAAGCTGAAGTTAGCACTATCGAGAAGTACTGCATACACATTATTATTTTGAATTTAACTAATATTTGGCTTACGAGATGTGTTTATAAGTCGACTCGGCGATTTTCGATGTTGTTTCTCTAAAAATATAGTTCTGACTGGCGCTAGCCATGCAGTCCGCCTGCAGGATTCCCAAACATAATGTGTGTAATAATATTACAAGACGTCTTCGGGTATCCAACTGGAAGTGCATTGTACTACCGGTCCTGAAAACAAACAAATAACGCGTTATTGTAAATTAAAAAATCATTATTTCATACGGCATGACGATAGCCCTGAACGTGGTGGGTGAAAGCGGGGAAGAAGAGGGTTGGAAAAAATACGACTCCTGGCCGCACCTGTATTATACGTGTATAATATATAATATTGTTTGTACACTTTAATGTACGGGCACAGAGGAAACGACGACGACGACGCGTGCACACAATTTGAAGGGCAATATCGTTAATTTTTTACTCGGCAAGTCGTAAAAATAAATAATTCGTCGTCGTCGTCGTCGCCGGAGACGGTTGAGCCGTCGTCTGCACCGGCGGCGGTGGGTGGCGACGTCGTCGTCGTATAACACAACATATTATTACGTATTATAACAGCGCAATAGTATATTATAATAATAATAATATGTGCTAGCGGGGTGGTTTTTCTCCCTCATCCCTCTCGCTGTCTCTCGGTTTTCCTTTTTTTCCTGATTATCATCGGGCGGCGGCGCTGCGTTTACGATAATAATTACACTCTCGCGCGACGAAATATTATTATATTATTATATCGGCTTTAAGCAGGGGTTCGAGCAGCGTGGGTTGGCGAGAGGGTAGTAGGGTGAACAGAGAAAAGAAATAATAATAATATAAAACAAACCATCCGCCGCCGCCGCGCTTATACACGCGTTATTATTATTATTATATAAATAATATCCTATGGCCACGAGCGTGTGTGTGTGTGTGTAAGTACTGCGAGTGCGAGAGCGGTGTGTATATTATATAAAACGTATATATATATATATATATACATGATATATACGCAGGGGCCGTGTTTTTAGCGCTAGCGGACCTAAAGTCGGTGGCTGTGGTGGCGGTGTGGGTGGCGGGTCGGAGGGGGTGGCAATGTAAACTGTCACGGCAATGACGGACGGCCCCATAAAGCTGACGAGTGACTCCGGAGGGCGCCTCCTCGAAATGGCTCTGCAGAGCCCCGTATATCACTTTTATTACACCCATCTTCATTTTCATATTTCATATTTGCATTTTCTCCCGCGTTATAAATCAGAGAGTTTATGGCTAATTAGGCCTTTGCACTAGGACCGGAGGGACGCGGCGGGCCGGACGGATAACGGTCTTGTTGCCCCTCCGCTATAATATTGCACACCGGCGGCGGCGGCGCTGTTATTATATACACCCGTATATATATACATATATATATTCATATACAGATATGGAGAGAGAGAGAACGAGAAAATGGCAGAGAGTGTGAGCGAAGCGGTGACAGGGGTGGTAGTGGCGGAGTAGAAGGCACGTATATACTGCTGCGGGGATGGACGGAGAAAGGGTAGCGCCGGCTTATCGGACCTAACGTTCGTCTCTACATCTCTCTCTCTCTTCGTCTCTTTTCGCCTCTCTTTCACCCGAGCACCTAGCTGTCTCTCTTTTTCCACCCCCACCGTCCCGCAGTATATCTCGCCAGCAACCCCCTCGTACCGCGGCGGCAGAGCAACAGCAGCATATACCGCGTGGTACCCCGGCGGGACGAGAGCGGTTACTCCTTGGTCCAATCTCGCGCGTGCCCTATCCCACCTCCTCCGCGTACCCCCTCACCATATCGTCCGTGACCTGTTCGGAACACAAACCGCCATAAAATACCGACTCAACGCACACACACACACGCACGCGCGCGCACACACAAACGACACGACCGGGGCGAGAATAAAATAAAATCCACCTAACCCGTCTTCCGTCGCCCTCCACGCGTCCTCGAACGCATCGCATTATATAATCCCCGCGATGGCCTTTTTTACGTAAATCATTCGCTTTTTTATATTCGCATATATATATATATATATGTGTGTGTATAATATACACGCTTGTGCAGTGTAATGTATATCTATAACGATAATAATAATAATAATACGAATTTCGGCCGGAAAAAATTACAATGTCGATTGCCCCCTCTTCCCTCTCGCGCAGCTCATCCTATATAATATAATACCAACAACCCCTAACGCGCGGCCGAACACGACGTCGTAACATATTATTTTAGTTCACGCTCTATAATAATATAGAGATCTGATGCTCGCATTCACACACACACGCCAAGTATAAAACGGCGACGTTTCCGTCACAATTTTTTTTTTTTTAATAGGTAATAACAATTGTGCGGGCGGACAGATGGCGTCATAGTGCGTATATCGGCCACCACTTGTACGACTCGGAACATATACCTACACTTACACCACATACCTACACACTTGTTATTATAGTCGCATACACTGTACATGATAGTGCTATACAATTTTTTTTTTTGTTTTTCGTACATCGTTCGTGGTACTCGTTTGACTTCGTAGTCGTAAACCGTTTGCAGAGCTCGTGATTATTGCACTAATAAAATAATTAATTAAAACACCTCAGTGTGATTACTCTCTTGTAAATAAACTCGGATGCGATTGTATAGGAGCGATAATCATATCGAAATATACAAAAGCAGTCGTTAAATACTTCAAAAATAAATATTATAACAATTAACAATAGTTATGTCACATTCGAAGATTTCACATAATATAGTTAAAATAAAATATTTAGTTTACATATTGTTATTTTTTTTTTTTTTTTATTAAATGAGCCACAACAACATAGATTATTGGCTGTTATTAAATTTGACATAGAAAGATAAAACGGAGGGAGAGTTATATAATTCAAGTTTGGGGCGTGAATGCGTATTTAGATTAAATTATATAATTTAGTTAGTTTTAAAAAAGTAAATATCTTTTGGATGTTGTCCGGATCCGGGCCGAGTGCTTCATAAAGATTGTCAGCTAGTTTGAGGTTGACTCTGACGTCGTTGTGTTCTAGACAAGGGCATATGATGTGCTTGACTGTAGGTGTTACACCACAGGAGAGACATGGTTCGGGATTCGTTTTGGTCATTAGGTGTTTGTGGGACATATTGTTATTATCTAATGTCATTATGGCAAGACGATTTTATACAATTCTTTTGGAACTCAAGCAAATCTACGTGCTGCAAGTTGCAGACCTTAAACATCAGGTATACAGCTGAATTGTGTATGAAAGGTGGTTCATTTATAGGAGAACACTGATTTTCCCATATGGATCAGGGCTCGTCTACAACTATGTTGAGCCCGTATACAATTTGAATATTTATAATTATTGATCAATTCCATAACGAAATTCGATTTCTACACACTGAAATCCTGAAAAGAATATTATTATAATTCGGAAATATAAAATGTAAAAAAATGTATACTGCATTCAAAAAATAAAAAAAACATAAGATAATATAATGAAAGTAAAAAAAATACAATTTGTACAAAAATTCCACTTTAGTAAGAAAAAATGAATTTTTTAAATACTTATATGCTTTTGAAAAAAATTAGTACAATGACCTTGTTCGAGAACAGTCCTCGAGTCTAATATCGATGTTCAAATTAATATCGAATACAATTAGGTACATTTTTATCGATCCACGTGATCGCGGCCGTGGGTAATTTCGTTATAATATAACATAGAGGTATACGTGGTCGTTGTATCACGGTCGTCGTAATCTCCAATCCGTCTGAAATATGTATAATTATAATATTATTTGTACGCAGTATATTGTATTGTTTTTTTTTTTTTTTAGTTTGTCTGCGCCGTGGACACACTCGACCGAGAGACATTATTTTTAACGCTTACGTCGGACGGAATCCGTTTGCGACGATCGACTGCTCCGATTATTAAGTGCCGTTTATTATTATTGAAATAAAAAAAAAACGTCCCGCGTGCATAATATTATTGTTTTTGCAGGTTTTTTTTTTTTTAATGACGCTCGACGGCCATTTTATCGTCGCAATTAAACGTTTCAAAACGTCCCATCGAAATGTAATTTATCGTAAACACACAATAATATATTATACAACACAGACTTACGTACTATAATAAGTACGCGTGAGCGTAACTGATGACAATAATTGTTATTATTACAATTGTCCAGGTCGATCGCGATCGTATGGTACCTATGCGTAGCACGACGAAACTCTAGAAAATCGACTGCCAACAGTATGGTTGTAGTTGTTCGATACGAGTCGAGCCGACCAACGATTCCAACGAATGTCTTCGAAAATATTCGAACAATGATATATTGTCGTAATCGTTAAAAAAAATGATTTAATAATTGTTCCATCCACCACCGATTTTTTTTGGTGCACTCGAGCAGCATGTGTTGCATACTTGCACCCTAACTTTACCCGACGGTCGGACCGACAGGAATTCGGCAGACACTCGTCGTGTTGCCTCGCTAGAAGTTTTCTCCGACGGTCGTCGCACGTGCTTAAATATATTTTAGACGTTTTATAATTCAAAAAAGATTAAAATTTTAAGGTGACGCCACGATCATTATAATTGAAGTATAGGTATAAGTATAGGCGGTTTAAAACTTTGGTTCTGAACGACCGATTTTAGTATGATAATATTGTACAAACAGCTAAAAAAACGTAAATACGCCAAAAATATATGTTGCACGTGAGACAATGAGTAGACTTCAAAAGACTTTCGTCTAAAATATTAAACACACTTGCTAGAAAAGAAAACGAACGACTTGATCGTTCAGGTTTCCACTTGTCTGCCTTATTTAGTACCTCATGTGACATGTACCAGCTACCTTATACCCTACATATTTATAGGTAGAGCGTACTGTTAATCATATTATAGGATCGCCGTTAACCTATATAATCATAAGCTAACAATCGTTTCATAATAATATATTATATAATATGATTATAATTACATAATATCATATAATATTATGATTGTTGACAATTTATTCAGATAGAGTCGAGAGTCGTGTTCGTGCTTTTTACGAGTGTACCTGATTAAGCAACACTATCAAAAGCCTACGTACAACCCTACAACAAAATATAAAACGTCTCGCTCTTGTGCATAAAATAATAATATTATTGTCTAATTATCATCATCGTTTCAATGCGTCCTCGCAGTGGTTTTTATAATAATATTTGCCGATATTACAACACTATTCGTCAGAGCGTGTTGTGTGATCGAGTATGACATTATATTATAATAAACCTACACTCTGTTCGAGTATTTTTACAAATGTTATTATAATATATCAGCCGCCGAGCACAATAATATAGAGGAGTGTTTTAGGAACTAACAAATCATAATAAACATCTTTTGCTAACGCCGTCGCCGTCGCAGTTTAGTCATTCAGTGTGTAATTTAATAAAGACTCGTCCAGAGATTTAATCCCGAGAAACGTTGTCGTATTTCACCGTCGTGTACGACATATTTTAATATTATTATAACAACGCTTGTACACTCCACAAATAAAAGAGACTTGGCGTATATTATAATAATAATACCGTCTGCGGTGCAAACATATGCGCCCGGAATTATATTTCGACAGTGTCTCGAACTCGTCTCCATCGTGGTATTTCTTTATTAAAAATGTCTTGTTTACGGTACGTCTATGCCCTACTCCGACCACCGACGACCGTAAATAACCATGTCAGGACGTGAACGCTTTGACCGATATCTTTCTAAATCGATATCTTTCTAAATCGATATCTTTCTAAATCACCATAATATTATTTCGCACGGCAAATGCCACTGGAAATCGTGGAAAATCCGTAAGCGCGTGAAGGTGGGACACTCGTGAAATATTTGATCTTACTTATTTATATAGTTACTTGTTAATATTAATATTACTATAAACGTTCGCCTCCAAAAACGGCTCAAACTATTACCTAACATATTATTATTATGTTTTTGTACCACGGTCGAGAACAAGAACGAAAACACGCTGATTGCGGTTAAACTGCTGTTGACTAGGTCTCGCCGTCGGCTGAAATCCGTCACGTTCGCGTCAAGCAGACGTCCGCGTACCTTCGGGCGGACCACAGTTGAAACGGTTGTTATTACTTTCATCATCATCATCATCATCGTCATCGTCATCAACAGTTTTGGGTTTTAAGTTGTTCACTGTGGCCTGTGTATTCAATTGTCCTGGTTGACTTTGATCAAATCCTTTGAGTCACCCTCGTTCGCGGCGTGATATAATATTATTATTATTATTTACTAACCAATTACTTAATATTTTCTTCCGATTAATATTATTTTGAAAACACAATTTTGGAAAATTCTTACGTGCGTACGTTTGGCAGAGCGAACGTAATTATTATGATTTATGGTGTTTTTTTTTTTTTTGGTATTAAAAAAATCAAAATAATTGTTGTTTTCTCGTTACTGGCCGATCCCAGATTCGGTCGATTCATAGAGCTGATTTATCGTCAAAGTCAATAGTTGTAATTTATAATATCAGATGAAAAATGTGACATTTTACTACCAAACACAAAACAATCTTAGTAATATTATGTTGAATTCAGTGTTCTAGCATGCTGTATTATAATATAATTAAACTGTAGTGTACGTATCATAATAAGGTTATAGTTACGTATATTACCATTAAATGTATATTTTAATCAATGGTACTACTGTCACTGGTTTCGCTTCGAACCGAACGCAAAAGCTACAGCTGTCGTTTTTAATATAATGTAATATTTTTGTGTACATGCTACGATGAAGGTTTATACAATTCAAAGCATTTGCTAGTCATAGTGGTCAGATTTTGTTCTTTTAAAATATTTTATTTGCTCTCACCCAAACTAGTTCATATACCATATACGCGCTTAAGACCACGTGCAGATCGTTATACAAATAAGTGAAACAGTTTTTTTTTTTTTTGATTTTATATATAGTGTGGTCAAGGTTATCTACGGTTAAGTCGTTTACATTTTCGCTGGAGTTTTAATTAAAACTATTACGGCTTGGCGAACACATTTGCAGTCAGCTGTGGACTCCGGCTGTACAGTATAGCTTTGCATAATACGAAAAACGAATGTTTTTTTAGGAAAAGAGTTTCTGACGAATGGTACGGAATATTATAATCAATGCTTTGAAGACATTATTATAGTGTACACTCGGAGACTTATAAGTACATGAGGTTATCATTGCTAGTCCGATAAAATAAATAATTTGGCCGACTGAGGAAGATTTAAGACATGAAGACTTCAGTGCCGCATTTAGACATTTTGTGCTGCGGTGCAAAAAAAATTTGGCGCCCCCGTATGAGGCCTAACCCCATATATGGGAAATATGGAGGATAAATTCTCATGAACCTTTTAGATTTTGAGCAAAGAAAAGAATATTGTTTTACAATAATGTGTTTTTTTTAAAAATATTGTTTAATATTTTCATGAACACTCCCCCCCCCCGCCCCCCATAGATACAATTGAGTGTATTCCACTTGAGTCCTGCTTATAATTTACATCATATGTTTTTTTTTTTTTACATATTTAGGTATTTACTTCATGGATCATATTAATATTAACTATGTGCAAACTTATGGTTTATTTTTTTAAAAATAAGTACAAATATTAATAAGAACAATATAAAAATATAATAAAATATTTGTTTAGGTACCTAAATTTTTCTTCTACTTTGTAGTGTAGCAAATTCATTGATAATATCATCAAATTCAATTTTAGCTGTTACATCAAATTCTATATACATAATAGCTAAATCACTGAGTCTCTCTGCTGAGATACAAGACCTCAGATATGTTTTGACACGTTTTAAACATGAGAATGACCGTTCGGTCAAGCAATTACTTACAGGAGTACATAATAGCATTCTGAGAGATACATCTATATAAGGGTACATTCCTATTAAATCATTTTTTCTCAAAACACCACACATATCCTGGATAGTCTTAGGAGCCTCGTCACCGATACTTAATAAGTGGCTCCTAAAATGAACACATTCATTAGCAAATAAAGTACTGAGATCATCTTTATATTCATTTTGTAGTATTTCAGCATTCTTTCGGACTTTAATTGATGTCATCTCTGTTAATTTGAAAAAGAAGTTGTAATTTTTAAGTAGATTTTCATATTTTTCATTTCTTTTTTCTAGTTGTGACCGCAGTTGATCAAGTACAACAAAATAAGTTTTCACTTTAAAATCAGAGTATTCAACTGCTGTTTCTTTAGATGGCCCTTCATCAAAAAATTGTTTTCTTATTTGTAATCGTTTGGTACAGGATTGAAACTGCTTAATTTTACTTTTTTCAATTGCACATTGTTTAAAATACTCATAGTTTTTATCAGAGCGTAAATCAATGATATATGTTATTAATGATTTATACAATTCACACACTACACCCAAATCGATATTGACAGCTTGTAATTTCTTGCTCGTTAAGTTGAATCGGTGTAATATTTGACCCCAGAATATAGATAGGAATGCAGTTTCTAAATTATTTAACTTGTTGAGAATTCCACTAGCTTCATTTCGAGTAAGTGTTTTCTCAGTATCATCATTATTTATTAAATTTAATGCATTAATAATTAAAGACCAGTTTTTGTTCAGAGATTGGCAAGCGTTATCTCTAGCAGACCATCTTGTTTCTGAAAGTCCCTTAACAGAAGCGTTTAGAACTTTCCAGCGGTGAGTAGAAGCTGTGAAAAACGTGTAAACATTTTGAAGTAAATCGAAGAATAAAACGGCTTGAGTACAACAATCAACTGCATTAGTTCCAACCAGGTTAAGGGAATGCGCAGAGCATGGTACAAATTTTGCTAAGGGATTGGCTTCTTTTATTTTTGCTTGCAGTCCGGCGTAATACATTAGTTGTTTTAATTTCAAACAGCATAATACATTAATATTATATAATACCTACTGTTGTCTGTTATTAAAATAATTTACATTTTAAAAGTTCATTTTTCATTTTATTTTTATTAATTTTTTTATTTCCGACCACAAAATTTCGGCGCCCCCAAAATACTGGCGCCCCGGGCAGTTGTAGCCAGTGCCCCCCCCCCTAAATGCGGCACTGGAAGACTTACTGTAGTGTACGATAAACGATAATTTTTTGACCGAGCCTATTTGATTTGATTGGACTTATCGCGGGTGCATCGACCAGTAAAATACAACCTGTAACTGCAAATACACATTCAGTGCATTTTTAATTACTAGAAATACGTGATTTGTGTATTTGAATGTTCTACAACAAGCATAATTGCGAAGAATTACGATTACAGTTTGACTAGAGAAACGAAATAGAATAAGAGGGTCGTTTTAAAAAAAAAAAAATATGTTTTAAACAACCGGAGGTAATTAATACTTGTTAAGTTACTGATAACATTAAGAGCTGGGCAGATTTCAAAGAATATTATTCGTGTTGAGTTCTTTAATTAGGGGTTTTAGATGATTTATCAAGCAGAGTCGGGAACGTTTGTAGATGAGGGTGGATGCTGCAGTATTAGAGATTGCGTTCATTTGCAGATCCTCTGCTGGTGTAAAGTGTGTATGCCGAAACGTAGGAAAATGTGACTGTTATGTTAAGCAAACTGTTGTTAATTGGTGAAGCTGGTTTTTATACATTTGAGTGTTAGGTGATTCCACCAGCCATGAGATGTCATAATGTAGTAATTAGCTATATATAGGCAAGTAGTAGTCATATTTAAATATAATTAATTTAATTTTAATTTATCTTTCAATTTATTTGTGTTCAAAAGAAAGTAGAAGTCATCGCGGCTTTGAGTTATTATGCAGCCGACTGATGTTTTTGTTTTTATATATTATTGTTTGCCGGGATTAACAATTGTACGATTATTTAAATTCGTACACATTTTAATTTCGAAAACGAAAAATGATAACAGTACAGCTGCAGCAGCCTACAAACGAATTCATTACTCATGCAGAAGTTAGGTGTTTTGAATCGAGCGCCATATGAATGTGAGGCGTCAATTTTCTTTTTTAGTAGTCTGCAGCTTTCCATGTCAAACAGCGAGGCCTTTTCTTTGTCTCTGACCACTGCAGTTAACGCATGGTGCAAAATAATTTAAATATCCAAACCGTGTCGTTGTAGTGCTGGAGATGTGTGTAAGCGAGGTTTTATCGATACCATTTTCGATATTTTGTCCAGACCGTCACCCGCTCAAGTCTCCGATTCGGTTAATCGACCGTTCATATCTGCGCGAAAACTGCAACGGTAGCACTGAAAAACCGCAAAGTCGACGACACCAAATCCTCGACGCTCTTTAAACTGCCATTAGTCGTTATATTATAATAATAGTCGCTACACACGTAATTATAAGAGCCGTTATCATTGCGATGGTCTATTGTGATGTCACACGAGATAGACACAGACAATTTCGTCGGTAATTGACGGTACCGACCGCGTCTTCTTCGAGAACTTAGAACTTGAGACATAGACGCAAGCAGTGGCGCCGAAGTCCTAAAAATGCGGTAGTACAGAAAACAGAGCTCGATATCCAATAGTAAGACCCCAAGCGACGTATCGCATAGTATTCGTTTTCAAGATTTTCTCTTCACAATATGTATATTTTAAGGTAACTGTAGTCTTATAGCTATTATGGTTATACAAATACAACAATAAATTAAAAAATTACAAATAGTCAAATACATAAGCCATTTGAGTTGTCAGTTATAATTGAGATAAATTAAAAAAAAACAAGTAGTATTTCACCTAGAAACTATATACTTAATAGTACATATTAAGTGCATTTACATTCTGTCATTGATCACGACACAAGAAAAATACCAACTAAAATGGTAAAATACAGTGGCGGCTCGTGGTTTGGACGACGGGACGATCGCACCCCCTACTAAAATTAATTAAATGATGAAAATTAATTGTATAATATTATTCTTAATTTTACATTTTTTAAAAATGTAAATTTTTAAATAGTAAAATAGTTATAAATTTAATAATACATTATGTGTGCGAACACTAAATTAGTTTCTCTCAGATACCAGGAGCTTATGGGTCGCGTATACACACGATGAGTGTTTGGACGACCGGCAACGTCGTCCTAGCAATATTTTGAATGCGCATGTATAAGCGTGTGTTACGGAACAAACACCCACCAAGCAAAAACGATTGAAAAAAAGGACACGATATGACGAGTGAAAATCACACATGATAGATAGGAATGTCCGTTCAACGGTGTGATTTTCACTCGTCTAAAACATATTACGCGAACCAATCAACGATGGACTAGATTGTCGAAAAGGGTATAAATACCGGACACTCTCGACAATCTAGTCAGTCCACTTCAATCCTTCAAACTATCAACATCTCCAAGAAACGTTCCGATAGCAAGAAGACCAGGACCAGAAATCGACCGCCGAAGACCGACGACACCGCCGCTCCACGGCTACCAGCGCCATTCGACCGCAGACCACCGCCGTTCCCGATTGCGTATATCATCATACCGACGCATACCGACAACGACGCCGCTCCACGGCTGTGAACGTCATTCAACTGCCGAACAATAACGACCCGTCGACCACCTATCTACGGGCGCAAAGATCGGTCGATCAACAACGCCATCATCGTCAGGACCAACCGACCCCGTGACTGCCGCTCAACGGGGAGAGACCAGTGTCAGTGTACTCTTGCCGTGACGAGGCCGCCCGACCGCCACTCAACCACCCCAGCCTACGGGATCACCGGATAGGCCGACCACTCACGGCGTGACAACATTAAAAGGCCCTTTTCAGGGCCACCACGACCCCAACCTCGGCACTTAATTAAGTTATCCGACCCAAGTCTGGTTCGTCGTCGGGGTGCCGCTTGACTTAAGTCTGCACCGACGACGGCCGGCTTCCTAGCCGATCATATTGTATAACTTATATAAATCGTTATAAAAACACTTGTGAAGATAGGGTCCGACAATTGTCCGACCACAATACCCAAGCGCCTCCGATTGTGCCGACTCACTTATTTAAGTCCGGTCGGCACAAATCGACGCTTTACTTGTCCCAACATTGTAAATATAAATTATAATTTAACCTAGCAATAGAAAAACTTGATTATCGAGCACACAATTGTTATTTTATTTACGACACGGGTCGTCCAATCGGACGCACCGTTTCACGTGACACAACAATCGTGTGCGTGCGCTTACGTTTATTGTTTATTGTAAGCTGCGATGTTATGACGGGTTTGGAGTTTTGGACGACCGGCAGCGTCGTCCATACAGTAATATATAAATATACTACTATGTATTTTAGGTATTTTATTTTTAAAATTAACAGCGTTATTGGTTGCCAGTGGCGTATTTAGGAATTTGTCATGGGGAGGGTCCAGATAATTTTCAGAACACAGAGCCACGGGGGACGAAGCCCCCCACACCACCCATTTACTCTTTATTAAATAAAATATACCATATTTATAAGACGATATAAAATTGTCGAGTTTTTAATTATTAAATAATAATATGTACAAATCAAATTTAAAAAAAAGCGGGTGAGTGCCGAGTGGATGTCACTCTGCTGCTGTACAGTAGGTTACAAGTGGGTTAATGTATAATGGATTGTATTAAACTTGAACTCAATGATATAATATAATATCATTGTATAAGAAAAACGATTCTGAGCGAAGACGGTTTATCAGTCTGGATATTTTATATTGTTATTATTTATTATAGCCTGTTAGTTGATTTAATAATGAAATACTTTTATTTTTATTTTTTTCTATGGTGATAGACAAAGTGTTAGAAATTAAAATCCCATTTTTAGCGGTTTTTCGTAATTTTTTGGTGGTTTTTACAGTGGCATTAAATAACTATTGAGAAAATCAAAATATGACCTCTTAAGATAGTAATCTTGATCCAATTTTCTAAAAGATAAGTTACTATATGTCTATACATGTTGAAATCGAAGCACTCCTTCTGGAAGAAATTTTGTATACAGGAAAAAAAATAAACACCATTGTAGAACCAATATATCCCTCAGAATCGAATATATAGTTATAACTTTTATACAAATATTTCCTTAATTACATTAGGTACCTACTTCATTCATAGTTGATCTTAGATAGCTTTTCAACCTTAAAAAGTTTGAAAAAGATCTCTCTGGAGTGGTTGTAGATACTGGCAATGTACAAAACTACAAAATATTTGAATTAAAAAATTAATTTGGTATTTTTCAACCCAACTGATAAAAATAATCACGATATTTATTGAAAATGTTGATATAACTTATATAGCTTCGAAAATTTTTTATACAATCCGTAAAATCGTATGAAAAAATTTGTTTTTTAATCATGTAAAAACTGCACAACATTTAACATGTACGAGACACGAGTCAATGGGAGGGGTCCGGACCCCATGGACCCCCCCCCCCCGTAAATACGCCACTGTTGGTTGCTAATAGCTATTATTATACTATGATAATTTTATGAATAAAATATTAAGATTTAAAATAATAATGTGTGTATTGTGTTTCAGTTTGTTATATTTAATTTGATAATTTGTTATAATTATGACTATCGTTATTATATTTAAAGTCGCTCCCCCACCACCAGCACCCACGAGCCGCCACTGGTAAAATAGCTTATCTTATCATTGAACATAATATATTGTAAACAATGATAATATTATGGTGTACAAAAGTACAATAAGTACATCAAAATATGCTATAGCTAAAATATTAACTGGTTAAAATGTTAGATTAGTCGGTGCTGCAGGTTTATTTGTAAATATATCCATAGCACGAATGTATACTTGTGAAATATAAATAGGTAGGTATACGTAGGTAAATAGGCATAATATTATTCATTTAATATTATAATATAATTTATAAATTATGAAATTAATTAAAACTATAATTCGTTCTTTGATATTATATTATCCTGTTCATACAAAGTAACCATTCAACTACAAAACCTGTTTTGGTCCTTTAGCTTGATTTAACAATTTCGAAAAAAAAAGGTATACCATCATATTAATAGAGTTAATTTCTCGGGTTTGTTATGGTGTCCACTATATACTGTTTCGTAAAGTCGACGAACGCAGGACTCTTCGATAAGACTTATTACTGTCACGGTCTCGAGTTGTGATTTACGAGCGGTAATGATTTTAACCATTTAAAGGTATACAAAGCAATAATAATATATGGTGGCCTAGTGTGCGGCGCGGTGGTTGGCTTCAGTCGCAAACGTGTTCTGAAGTCAAGCATCAACCGGTGTCACTAGATCCCTGATGGGTGACCACCCTGGTTTTAGTGACAAATCCTCACCACATAAACAAGTGTTCTAACCAACAGTATACCCTCCCCCCACTGTTGAAAACCTACGAAAACAATCTTCAGGCTAATGATCATAAATGCCAACCGCCTTAACTCGATACAATAATAAATCAATAATTTATCAGTTATTTTTTCAGTGGCGATAAAGTAGTTATATTATACATCCGATAAAATATGTTGTATTGTTTCAACGTATACCCGATTTCGTGAATCTTTAGCTATTAATGCAATGTTAGGTTTAAGGTCTGCTCATGCAATAACGAAGTGCTAGTGTTTTAAATTTTAGTAAGAAAGCGGAATTCGAATAAAAGATACAATGCTACACAAATGGTAAAAATAAAGTACAAAAACAAATTATATTTTATATATTTTATGTTCAAGTTATTTCCTAGTGATTTTTTTGGTTTAATCAAACATTATAATATATTCATCGACCGTGTAAATATAGAATCGCTTATGTTTAGCCTCACCATCCGAGTTTCAACCGAACCGCATTAAACGATACAAAATTATGCACCAGGCGATATTTATAAATATTTTATTGCATTATTTATTAAAAGGGTTGTTCTAATTAAGAGTCCACACGAGTATAGTTTATTTATGCGAGTAGGTAAAACGTATGTATTATTACAATTTATAACCTTACAATGCACATGCCACGCGGTATATAGTATATAATATTATTATATTATCGTAACTTATAATATTATGATGATGGGCTTCGGAGAGACGGAGTGAGGTTGTTTAGGCACGTTACACTCAAAAGTTCAACTGCAAAGTCCAAAGTGGTAATTTAGAAAATGTTTTCGGACGGAGGAGAAATTAATCCAGCTCATCCCTTGTAACTAACGGTAATGATTAACCCTCGCGTTGTAATGAAGCCGGTCAGGATACTCTTTTCGGAGTTTGCCGCCGGAGATGCAAAGTTTGTTTCTGTTTTCCGAATGTCTGTTATAAGTTTTTGGTTTCAGCGTAAAAATCCAAATCGTGACGGCGCGAATCATTTGATGTTTGCCAATGGTTTTTATTTCGATATAACCAATTAAACAAGATTGTTATGCGTTTGTGCGCGGATAAATCGGTGCGCTTGTAGCAGTGTGATAAAAATTATATCTCACTCTAATTGCTAATTGGTACGAACATAACCACTTAACTCGACAGATGTATAGTACACAACATGATATACGCACTCGAAACATGTGATGTAACAAATAATAAACTTTTTCGCGCGACGAGCCAACATTATTATAATATTATTTTTAGGGTCTTCGGAGAACTTCCTCCGTGATGAAATATATTTCTGCAGAGGTCACATTGTCTTAGTTTAGCATTGTCGTTTATGTATTCGTCGCGTTATTTACGACAGGTTGGAAGTCGCTTTTAAACAATAATTTTGTTGGCCGGAAGAAAGGTGCAATAAACAAAAACGGCGCGAGGGCGCGCGGGGCTGCTGCAGCGGACAAAAAGAGCGCGGCGGGCGTGGGAGGGGAGGGTTACGACGGCCATTAAGTTTGGCTTTTAATTTTTTTTCTCCTTCTCACTACGACTCTCCCCCCACCCCACCGCCGCCGCCGCCACTTCTTCTATATACTTCTTATATTCTACTCTGGTCCCCTCCTCCCGCGGCCTTTTGCTCGCAGTCGAGCTAGCCGAGCAGCCGCACCAGCAGCCGTCCGTCATGTGCGAATTTAATTCCGGACAATAAAGCACGAGGGGGCGGACCGGCGGCGGCGGGGAACCGAGTTTTCTAATAATGAGCCGCCGCCGCTGGAAAGTCGTTAACGTTTCCAGCCGCCGCGGGGAAGGAGCTGTGCTGCGTATAGCTGGGGCACAGAGCAGATATACGTATATAATATAATATATACGACGTATAAAGTGTACGGCAGTAGAGTTGGAGTGAGAGAGAGAGAGAGAGAGGGACATACACCGAGGAGCAGTGGAGTGAGCGGGAAAATCAAAACCAGGCGCGGGGCCCAGGAAAATGTCACCGAGAGCGCTTTCGCCGGAAGGATCTTGGCCATAAATATGTCACGCGGACCTTTACCGCCACCGCCCTTGCTCCGCCGTATTCGCGCAAAGGAGCGGCCGTTAAACTCGACGATAATGATTATGATTGGCTGCCGTTCATCCCCCCGCACCGTGTTACACGCTATTATCGTTCTCACCCCCCTTCCCCCACCTCGAACGCGTCGTATACGTCGTACACCCTGCACCGGAGCGTGTGGCGTTATTTCTTCCCTCTCTGGATAGGCAGCGGGAGCGGCTCTTATCGATCTCGATATTGGAGGTATATAATTCACCGAGCCTCGACGGCAATACTCACCGTCGTTATACGTGTATATATACACACACACCTATATATATTCGGTACCGCCGCCTTTGCCAGATATTTTCTCAATAAACAATAAATAAATGGCGGGGAAAAAAATCGAATTTCCACCGTCGAACCACGTGTACGCGAGACGACGACGACGAAGGCGACGGCGACGGATACGATACGGTCTCTGCAGAGCTCGCGGTATATAATAATAGTAATATAATCGTCCTCTCTCTCGTCTTTTGCAGCCCTCCCCGTCACACTCAAAGGCCACGCGACGACGATCGAACGCGACTGCTACCACTCTCCCGTCGCTCACGTCCCGCGGTGCATACAGAGGTATGTTCAAAACGATACTATATTATAATATATGGTCGCACATATACTCGAGACCTTCAAAATCCAAAGTCCCGGCTCCTCGTGTTATACGGTATCACACACACACACACACACACATAATATAATACAACGTAAAGGTCTAGGGGAGATCGAGTGATAACCGCGGATGTTTGCCTTGCCGCACGTTTCGCGATGAGATTCATATGCACCGAGACGGTTTTGTTGCGGGAGAGGGGCAGGAAGTACCCGCTCGAGATATGCCCAAAATATCGTTTATAGATAGTCGTATAGCGTTATTATTTCACATATTATACTATTATTACGATACAACGTATATATATATAATATAGGTACCTTTACTCGTATTATATTATATTATTATAGCGATGAAGGGGTGAACGGTATATTATATTATTATGCGATTATAATAATATATGCATTCGTGTTATGTATAGGTAAACGTGAGAGTTGAACAAATCTAACCCATCACACCCACCACCCAAACACAACTCGTTGATAGGGTGAGACGAGTTGTAGATGACTACTATGACCGGTCTACGCGGGTCCCGAGTGCGGTCCGTCCGCCCGGTGTCGACGACGTCGATCGAATCCTCCTAAACACTATGCAAACAATTTATTTTTGTTTTATTTAAGATAAAGGCTTCGACATCTGAAGGTCATTAGCCTACAATTGTAACAAATGTGAATAGAAATAAAGCATTTACAGATATTTACAATTTGTGGTTAAAATGTATGTACTTACCTAATGGAAAAATTTGTATATTGCTTCAGTGTTTTCTTCGCTGAGAGCAAGTCCGAAGGGTGTTGGGTTTTTGGAAATTTTTTGAGTTTTGGCGTATTTTAGACGTCTAGTGGCAAGGTGGTCGATCGAGAGGTTCAGCTTGCATATGTTGCATATTGTTGCAGGTTCTTTGATGATGAGGAAGGAGTGGGTGAGGTGTGTGTGTGTGACCTATTCTTTCTCGGCTTATAATGTCCTCTTTTTTTTAGGCTACAAGTTGAGTTCCATTTTTTTATGAAAGGCATGATGTTCCTTAATATATTTTAGAAGGAAACGTTGCTCCAGTTCTTCTGTCATGTTTCCAGAATTTTAAGGTTGATGGTGTCGAGTGACTCTGAGGATGGTAATTATATTATTATTTAAATATAAATACATCATTCATATTATACTCTATGATAATTTGTAGCCGTGCATTCTGAGGTTCTGTTAATGAACGGTCTCCCCTTCACGTGATTCGTGTTATATATGATATACTTTCTATGGCATGCTTATAACTTATAATTGTTTTTTATTTCGTAAACAGATTGTAATATATTTTAATAAAAGTTAAAGGTTGATTGAAAAAAAAAAGAAAAAGAAACTCGTAAATCATTTATCCAGGCCTACATTCAAGGTCACATCGATCCCTCAACATATTTTGTCTCACCTGTACCACGTGATTCTCACCAACCACTACCAGGGCTGTACAATATGCATATCATCGTCCCATTAAGCAAAATACAAACAAATACATTCATACAATTCACATTACCGTTATAGGTTCGTCTTTATAGTAAGTTCTTATAAGGGTTTGGAAAAATCTATAAGGACGCCCACAACACAACAGACACACTCTATAAAAGCGTTATTCGTAAAATTACGCAACATTATCGTATAATATTATATCATAATTTACGGCTGATACCAATTTTGATAAATTTTGATTTAAAAATACACCATTCTTATATTAAATCTTGTTCCTACGACAAAAGTAGAAAATAGCTCGGAGGAATTTTACGTTTTGACCGATCGTGGAGAAAATCTATCGCGAAAATGTTGCACAATATTATTATTTTCACGCAGTCTAACCTGACTATATATATATACGACGGACGTCGAATGCGGAGCCCCGAGCATAATATATACAGCTGCAGTGTTCACGATCAAACATATTTTCACGATATATTATATGTTCTTCGTTTGAACTTCCGTCTGTCGAGTATATAATATAATATACATTATTCGATAATCGACGTTTCATTAAAATTTCTATCAGAAACATGTGAGCCATTTTTGCTGTATTTTATGAAAAAAAAAAATTGCGAAACCGAACATGCAACAGACGTTTGAAACGATATAGTATTATGTCATCAGTCATAACGACGACGATTCACCGCGACACACGAGCTATATAATATAATATTATGTACCAAATACGTCAATCATGTGTCCCCTTCGTGCCATATATAGTATCTAATAATATAAGAAACGTCAGCCTATTGATGAGTCGATCCGAAATCAAAAATCGACGACGGACATATTAATAATTCATACGGTTTTCGATATTTAAATTTATATCTGCACACACTCGTTTATCTGCATATATATCGCTGTGAACGTTTCCTGTGTGTTATATTATTATTATGATGATGACGTGCGACAGACGCGTATTAATATTATTCTCATAATTTCTCGTAGATAACGATATTTCGATTTATATTATTAATAATCGATTGACTGTTGGATTTTTTCGCCGGGCGCAAACCGTTTGTTTTTAAGGGGGAGGGGATTAAAAAATTATAATATTTTCGTGCGTATCTATTTCCAAAACTATATAATAATATTGTTGTGTTACAAAAAAACCGTCGTCGTTCTCGTCGACTCCCACACGAGTTGTTGCCAAACAAACACACGTGTGGAGTGTACGAGGCCGATCAATTCGCAAACGATCCGACGTATACGCGTCAACACGTCGCACTAATATTCACGAAATGTGTTTATTTTGTTTCGACCGCAAACGACGCTGCAGATGTACCGCATCCGTCATCGAAATCGTAATAATAATATGTGACGTGTCGCTAAAATAATGACACAGCTGATCGTCGTGCGGATTGAAGTGTATCATCATACGCATTGCGTATAGTATTACAATTTATTTTATATGAATATTATATTATTATTTAGTCGTGGAAGGCAACGAGCGAGTCGAGGCGCATCAAGTATTCGGGCGGCGCTCATATCGTGTTAAGTGTGTGTCGTTTTAAAAACACAACTGGCCGAAATCTATTCTTCTGCAGGGAGCTAAACGACCGAATTTTTAAAGATAAACGAAGGTTTTTATACAAATGAATAAACAACAACAAAGACCAACGGGATATACGAACATTATATTACCTATAGGGTCGGAGCGACGGGCAATTTTTTTTTTTAAATAAAAATTCGATTATGGTTTTTGGGATTTAGACTGTTTCTCGTGACTAAGGGTCTCGTAATATCGGGTAATAGTGTAATAGTGTAATACATTTCAAAAATTCTCTGTCACAGCACAAGCGTGTAGTATAATAGGTGTGTAATAGGTAGTTATCGTCGTTATGACAATACAATTGTCCTGTTAACGTCTACTCGCGACATGCGACGCCGAAAGCCCGAAACCGCCGTCGTAAGTTTTCGCTGCGGCCTGCAAACTTTTACTTTAATCGCACCCCCCTCCCACCGTGTCGTCGTCGCGGTTCTGCTATCTTAATCCCCCGACCAGGTCCGAAATATCGCTCGCGTCACTTCAAAGCGTTTTATATAATAATATAAAACTCGCGAGGCCGTAAAAACAGAGAGCAAACACGTGTGGGTGTGTGGGTGTACCTATATATATAGCTGCAGGTATATTGTGTCGTCTCTTCTCCGTCGTCCGTCTCTCTCTCTCTCTCGACTAAACTGCCGCAAAGACGCCTCATCCTGACGGGGTAATCGACTCGACATATACATGCTCGAAATAAGTGGAGTTTGACAACAAGCCGATGGACGCGAATAGACAGTTTTTATCTGAGAGCACAGCTGGTTCCAAAGACTCGGGTGAAATTTCACGTTTTTGACAATGATGATAATATCGTCGTATCGAGACGTATACATCTACACTGCCTATATAAACGTGCACGACATGTATAGTTAGGTGTTAGTCTGCGCATATATTTATTTATTGTACGTGTGCTGCACAGGGAGGTTATAATATTATATACTTGACGAGTATGTATATATAGGGTATTGTTATAATATGTGCGGCATATAATACGCCTCTATCTCGTGTGCGGATAAAAACTAATTGTGTTGTTGTTAAAACGCCACCGCCGGTGGAGGAGAAGGTTTATTAAGTTGTGTGTGAAAACTGTTCCGAGCTAAACAACGGAGGAAACTCTTGTACGTACAAATTATTATTACTCGTATACTTACACTATATTATACGTAATATACATACACAATACACACACACACATATATATAAATACGAGCCGCCAGCATTCGGCGAAGGTACTGCTGCAGCGTGGTGGGCGGCGGAGAAGGACCAAAGGGGACTTTTGCGTATCCCGTCAATCAAAAGCTTTTGTTCGAGTAAAAGGACTGCTCGTAATTATATATGCTCTCCAAAGTTGGCCGGAACGGTTATTTTGTATTTTTTGTTTGCTCGCCAATGTGTGTGTGCGTTATCGTTTTTATTATTATTAAAACTTATAAACGAAGCTGCCTGCCTATCCTACGGCAGACGGAAAAATAAAAACGGCTCGACGCGGCCGTCACACAGCCTCAGCTATATAGTCGTTCTGTGTGGGACGTGTACAACGTTACGCGAGCCTTTGAAGCTCACCTGTGTTGTTGTTAACCTTTGACGTCCGTTCGCCGACCTTTCAAAAGACCGATACCCGGCTCACGCGCTCTGCAGCAGCAGCCAGTGCAAAGAAGCGGCAGCCGACTGCTTTGGTGATTATAAATGAGCTGCGATAAATTATTTCTACGAAAAAGAACTTTCCACGTGCGAGTCGTAGGCGGTAGTGGGTCGATCAGGTGATTACTTTTATTATTATTAATACAGTCGCTATTATTATTATTATTGTTTAACCGGTGGCTGCCGATTATTAACTACAAAAGTACCTATGTTTATTTTTTTGTTATAGCGCAGCAAACAATATGCGTATATAATAGTTTGCTCAAATGCACACAATTTAAATATAGGTAAGCGGAAAGTTTCGGAGAATTAAAAACAATAAATATTATTGATTAATTCACCCGTGAACAGTTGTAGTCGTTAGGTATGATGTGAAAAAATAATGTTCATCCTCTCTTGACGGAAGTAGGTACAAAATGATTTGTAAAAAAAAAAAATTGTAATACAATAATTTTTGAAAAAATTACTCCGGTGATAGGTAGATTTAGTTATTTTTATAGATTTGTCAGTCTTTATGCAATCTCGAAAGAGTGCAGGACATTATATTTTGTTACGTCGATACTCATAAGTCATAACAGTAAGTTGTCAAATTGTCTAAATACGATGGGGTTTCAATAAAATTGTATAAACTAAACACTTTTTACCCAGAATAAGTATGGGTAAAGTACAGCGTTTTGTATTTAACCAAATTACATAATATTAATATTGATTCAATTTATAACGCCGACACTTTTTCAACCAATACATTTATAATGTTAATGTGAGTAAGCGTATTGGTTTATATAAATAAATATTATAATTTGTTGATTTAAAATACCCATAATAAACAAAATTATAAATTCAGCATTTATATACTGCAATGCATATAGTGAATAATTTTTTTTCAATTGCAATGTATTAAACATTATTTTAACTAATTATATTATGTATATTGAATGTTGATGTCAAAATCGTTAGATCAATAACAATTTTATTTTATTCCACTATTTTAAGTTTATTTTTGGAAAAAATTTAACGGGGACGCGTATAATATAATATAAAAATGACTTTTGGTTCAATCATTTTCTCGGAATCGTCTGGCAAACAATTAATTTTTTTCAAACAGGGTTGTGAAATGATATGGACGAGACCGACTTACAGTAGTTGTATACTCGCATTAACTTGGACAATATTTTTTACGCATTTGACACATATGTCGAAATGTCTTACGTATCTAAAATTACAATTTTTAAGATTTTTTTTTTTTAATATTAGAAGTTAAGCTGTCATCCAAAAGTGACATATTACTCGGTTGTAAAATATTTAAATAGAATGCACGATAAAAACGTCTGGCGCCAATCCGTGTCAGCACTTCCATGTAAAACCAATGTGTATAATCATAATAATTCTTTTCTATTTTTTTCCTCCTCTCCGTCTTCCCCACCACTGTCTGACTAATTTTACACTGTACAGTGTGTGTCTGTATTCTATGCGGTTTTTCATTAAGGCGGGATCCCACGACTCGTGTATTTGACGAATATTTGGTATTCGTGGATACTCGCCAAGTAGTGGGAATGGAGTACTTGTACGAATACTCGGTATTCGGTATTCGTTATTCGTTATTCGCCACCTTCCCATCGATTGTCGGTAAAAGTGACACGAGTCAAAGAGAATTTAATTACCAAAATAGATGTTCGTTGGTACATTCCCACGACACGACGAATATTTGCCATTCGGTTGTTTTTTGTTATCACTTATCAGTTATCAGCCATATTATCAAATTAATTAATTGTAATTTGGTACTTTGTTAACAGTCATAAGCATAACTCATAAAAATAATATTATACTAATTTAATTTCAACAGTCAACTTGAATGATTCAACGTTTTTTATATTTTATTAGGTGATCAACAGTTTTAAAATATAAATAATATAATACTACCTGTAAAATAAAAATGTGTAGTATAATGGAATGGTCAAATGAAATGAGTCTAGAGTTTTTGAAGCTGTATGAACAAGAGCCATCGATTTGGAACCCTAAAAATCCAGATCACAAAAACCGTAATTTGGTTAATGACGCATGGGTAAGGATAAACAACACACTCAGTTTTTCATCCACTATTCAAGAGCTTAAAAAAAAAAAAGACTCTTTGATGGCTAGTTTTAGACCATTATTGAGCAAGGTGAAAAGTAGCATGAAAACAGGAAGTGGCGTAGATGATGTTTATAAGCCTAACTGGTTTGCTTTTGAAACAATGGCCAAATTCTTGGTTAGTGTATATCAGCCAAGACCTACAATAAGTACACAAGTAAGCTTTATTATAATATCTTATTACTATTACATACATAAGCATGTACAGGCATTAGTACAGACACAGACCTACATTACTACCCCAGTATAAATATTCACGTTTAAACTAAATTACAAGTACCTATACATTTCAGTTCTGACAACTAAAGAGTTGGCAAAAGGGTAACATTTTTCCTCGCATTTTTCAAACCACTGGGGGATATGCACTTACTAAATTCAAACTACATAAGATATTCACATACAATTGGACCTACCTGCCTATGATACAATTGTTACCTACTATAATATTAGTCAGTATAGTCACACTCTCATACCAAGCATATACATACATTTATATACTTACCCATTTTACACAATTACTTGGTTCCTAAGACTAAAACCCTAAAAGTTTTGTTTTTCATTTAATTACATTTTTTGGTCACTTAGGTACTCTGGTACTCATGAGTAAAATAAATATGTTTACTTGAATAATCAGAAATAATTTGTGCAAATAGTAAATAAATATATTAAGGTAATTATAGTGAAACATTATGTAGTTATATTATACTATGTTACTATAGTGTAATAATTAATAATGTTCCAATTTCATGTTACAAATACAAATAGAGGTACAAACAAAAACTAGATAAAACTATTCTTAACTAATAAAAATGCTTTGAATGTAAATAGATATATAGGTATTGATCTAAATTTTATGTAGATAAGTAAGGTAGGTAGTTATACAATTAAGTACAATATATTCTAGAAAAAAAATTGTATTTTATAAAAAATGATTGTCAATTTTAGATTGTAAATGTATAGTGTATTTTTTACTGTATATAATATCTTCTTAAAGGTTATATACCTACAATATAACAATATTTTATTTTAATAATAATTTATTACAATATTGAAAACAATTAAATAACTTGAATTTTAGCAATACTTGTCTTGCCATGGTACTTTACCAACTGTAGTGAAATAATCAGCAAATGCATTTCTTATCCGCTGTGCCTCAGCCCCTGGTCTCCTAGGTACATTACGTAATGGTAATAATGATGTTATATCACCTCGGTCCTGTCTCCACGATCCTGGAATATCTGTTTCAGCAGTTTCCATGTCAAATGTACCTTGGGGAGTATATATTTTTTTAGAGGTGTTACTTTTCCTTAAAAAATTATGAAGTAAAGCACAAGCCAATGCTATATTTGAAACTTTATTGGGTTCAAGCAGCATGGGTTTTCTTAGAACTCTGAATACCGAAGACATAATTCCAAAAACATTCTCTACTACTCGTCTAGCTCTTGAAAGTCGATAATTGAAAGCCCTTTCAGCACGACCTCTCTCATATGTTCCTGAGTATGGTTTCATGATACGAGGACTAAAGGTAAAAGCATCATCTGCCACGAAAACATATGGAGTAGGTATTTCACTCGAAGGAAGCAGTTGATCAGGAGGTAGCATTAGATCATTTTCTTCAATTTTCTTAAATAAAGAAGTATTGCGAAAGACCCCTCCATCACTAATTCTTCCTTGACAACCAATATTTGCATATAAAAAACAATAGTTAGCATCAACCAAAGCCATAAGTACAACACTAAAAGTTCCTTTGTAGTTGATAAATTCAGATCCACTGTGTATAGGTGACTGAATAATTATGTGTTTACCATCTATTGATCCTACACACTGTGGAAAATTCCATTTTTCATCATATTCCTTAGATACTTTTGACCATTCTTCACAATTTGTTGGTATCTAGAACAGTAACATCAAAGTGAATAAACTAAAAAAATTACTACAATACTACCTAAATAATTTTCACAAATTGTTTATTTATATTTTATGTTACTCAAAGAAATTATAAAATGTAGATCAAAAAAAAAAATTGGTTGATTATCTATGAGGTTATTTAGGTACTTTTTAAGAATTATGATTTTCTACCTATTTTTTTTTTTAGAATATAATTTAAATATCCAAAAATTTAATAACAGCTTTTAAAAATGTCCAATATGTTTAATTTAAGAGTTAATATTATTTAGAATTTCAAAATATAAACCAACTTAGTTGTATAACTGACCTTATGTTATAATTATAAACAAAGTTTTTAAAACTGAGAAAAGTGAGTCTGATATTTTAATTTTGTTTAGGAATCAGAAGATATACTAATTCATGGTGAAGATAGTAGTAGTGAAATTGATAAAATTGATATTGATTCAACTGAAGAGAGAAATGATGGTATTACAAATCTTGAGGACAATTCAGAAAATTTAAATTCCCCTCTTGAAGTTTTTAAACGTCCTAGTGGAACAGAAAAAGTATCAAGAAAAAGGAAAGAATTAGCTGAAATGAAATCAATTCAAAGCCGTATGGATGATGCTTATTCAATTATGAAAAAGGTGTGTGAACAACCAAGTGAGGTTGAAGAAACAGATGAATGTATACTATATGCAAATTTACTGGCAGTAAAATTAAGATCATTGGATGAAAACACTCGAGGTATTCTGATGCATGATATAGATAATTTGTATTTTCATGCAAAATATAAGAAACAATCCACTGATCTCACCTCTATTAGTTATCACCAAAAACTTGGTAGTGGTAGCACTAATTCAAATCTTTCTATTAGCCCTACTATTGTTCCTATGCATTCTTCAACACATTTGTTTTCAAGACATCCTTCTCAGTTTTCTCCAGCAAGCTCATATGTGGTTCAACCTTCTCCAGCAAACACATATATAACTCAGCCTTCTCCAAAAATCTCATTTTCATCACAACATTCTCCAACAGATGAATATGAACCATCATCTCATTTAGTACACACATATCAGTCACAACATTCTCCAGCAAACTCATATATATCGCAGCCTTCTCCACAAATATTGAAAACATTACAACATTCTTCAACAGATGAATATGAACCACCATCGCATCCAATCTACACATATCTGTCACAACATTCTCCAACAAATTCACATGTACCTCAAGCTTCTCCAACAAACTCATATGCATCTCAACATTCTCCAGAAAATTCACATGTACCTCAAGCTTCTCCAACAAACTCATATGCATCTCAACATTCTCTACAAGATTAATTTTCATCACATAAAAAATAATTCTTATGAAGTTTGTAATATTAAAATTTGAATTATATTTGTTATCATTTTTATTATATAAGAAGTTAGAATTTTTTTTTTTAAGTTGGATTTTAATTTTTAAATTCTATAATTAATATCAAGGTTGATAATTTATGTTTTCATATTTTTAAAAAAAAGTTATTTTTAGTTTGACAAGGTGTTAAATTTTTTTTATGTTTTTTCTAAAGTGTAGAATATACTTAAATAATTTAAATAATTTTTGAGTTGCTTACCTTTATTTCATATTTAAGTATTTCAATCAATGCAATACAAGTCTCATGTACACATCTTGAAACGGTTTGAGATGATATCTTAAACAGAAAAGACAAACTTTTAAAGCTGTCTCCAGTAGCCAAAAATCTTAATGTTACAGCTAATCTTTCTTGTACTGGTATGGCTTTTCTCATAGTGGTATCAGTCTTCACTATCAATGGGCCTACTTTATTTATGAGGTATTCAAAGTCTGTTGCAGACATTCGACAAAAGTTTTCAAACTTTCCACTAGGTTCTCTTCGTAGATCTTCTAACATATCTGAACCATCATACCTGTGAGTTAGAGATTTTATACTTTTAACAAAACTGTCTTTTGAAACTATTTTAAATTTTTTTTTTTTAGAGTGGTAAATAATATAATTGAGTGGAATATTTGATAATAGCTTTAGTGTGAAAGGTAAGATTAATAACACTCCACCATTAAATATAAGGTCATGAACTCATGACTCATGAGTCATGAGTCATGACAAATACACTTACCTCAATCGACTTTTATTGAGTGAAATCATCCACCATCTTCTCGTTTTACACTTTTTGTTTTTTTTATTGTCCATTATACTTTTTAATTTCTTAAATTCTTCACTCATAAGTAAAAATGATCCGCATACAACTATTTTCTTCTGTTCTAGATTCATTTCACCAAACAGTGAGTAATAAATAAAATAGACTAGAATAAAATAAGATTCCAAATTTGCGAACACAAAAAATTACAAAACGTTTAGTTATTTCCGATTGCAATTTTACGATTGATAAATGTTATCAAAATTAAGTTGTTCATCATTAATCTTTTGTCAAAAGTGGTCACTAGGCGCATGACGATCGCGAATAATTGAGCTTTTGACGAATATGAAACTCATCGTGGGATTGGTCTATTTGGCTATTCGTGTAACTTGCCGGTTATTCGAGTATTCGAGGATATTCGTCAAGTACACGAGTCGTGGGAATGGTCTACTTGGCTATTCGGATAGCTTGCCGATTATTCGAGTATTCGTGGATATTCGTCAAATACACGAGTCGTGGGATCCCGCCTTTAGACATTATCTATTTTTTTCTCCGTTTTCAGAGTTGCATGGCACATTCTGTTTTGTCATTCGACCGTCGTATCGGGTTGGCTAACGATTGGTTTCCTTAACATTTAAGGCTATATACATACATATATTATACACACATGGTGTATTAGTATATAATATATACATAATATTGTACAACTGTAATACCAGTACGCAATTTTTTTTATATATGTATTATGTATATTATATAATACAATATGCTATGATCCTTCTCCATAATTCCTCACTATAATTTGAGGACCTTGGAGAAATATTTTTGGCGATTTAATATTTTTAAAATCTAAAGTATATTATAAATACGAGTATATATAATATATATTCTAAAATTCACTGTTAATCAGTGCTAACACTCATATTCGTATCTTGTATTTTTTTTTTTTTATATTAAGCCTTTAAGGGCCCATCCGGGAACCAGCTTGACCTTAGAACTATGCCTCCTTGACTGAAGACAACCACCACTCAACCACAAGCCACAATTATTGTTTTTATGCTCGAAATTTGATGTTTTATTTTAATTTGTCGATGTTCGTTCAAAATTTAAAGTTAATGTTACTATCGAATTTAAATTTTCAAAAAAATGTGTAAAAACACTGCTTAAAAATAAATGTTTGGTTTTTAATGATGTATTTTAACAGTTATTTTCTGATTTTCTACTAGATATAGGTAGTGATTTAAAGTATTTTTTATTTTGAGACTTATAGTACCTATATAGTCTAGGTGATTATTAATTAGGTCATACCCGTTTGCGTATATGTAATTGTGGTTTAAATCTAAACTTATATTTTGTAAGAACCCACACTTGCCAATAATTATATGAAAGGAAAAAAAATCCATACCACCATACAGTATCACAAGCATGACGTGATGGTAATGAAAGACTTGTAAAATACTACCTACTATAATATAATATGTATAAATGTGACATAATTATTTATTCACCTAACCTTCTCTAATAATATAATGAAAATACTCAAAATGGCAACCAGGGATAAAACAAATTATTTTTATGTACGAATATAATTTAGTTTTGTGAAATTATAGATTTGCTTTATGAGCTGCAATTTTGACAAATGACAATTGAATAATACAATTGTCAAATAACACAAATTTAATGTCGGACGATTGTTAAAAATAGTATCTGGTAGTTTGTAATGTAGTAATTTTGTTCCCAATTTTTTTTTTTTATTTAACATAATATACTATCCTCGGCATCTGTATGTCAAATACAAAGATTGATCTTCAGTAACGATAAGTAGTGTTACTTTTCAAAAAAAAACAAAAAAAATTGCATTCTTCTTTGATTAAGATAATCCAGCAATGAAGTTAAGATAACACATTTTAAGAACTGTAATATTTTATGGAGTACTGCTTTTCAAACATTTTTTCACAGTCGTGTTATTTGTTTGAAGTAAAATTTAAAATAAACGGTTTTAATAAGTAATACATAAATCATCAACTTTTTTTTTTGCAAACTTTATAATTTCATAAATCTGTTTTTATTAGCTTTAAAATATGTACCTTCGCTTTTGAAACGTATAAAGTACTTACAAGATTATTTTTATCTTGACCATCTGCCTTTTTGTAATTCACTATAACATATAATATATATATAGTAATGTCCATTGTCCACCTTATATTGTTCTATCGTTAAGACGACTATAATAATAGTTGCCCAACTGAGTATAATGTGCTTACATTGCAGATTCTAAATCCATACTCTTACCATTTATTTTCACCTAAAGCTTTACTTTGAATTGTTTGAGAACCAGTAGATTTTTATGGACAAGCTTTTAGTTTTACACCGATCGAAGACCCAACAAATTGATGGTAGTTTAGAGATCGAGTTTTCTGATCTCCTCTAAAACTATCTAAGACGATGTTTAATACTTTCAAGTCACACTTTACTTACTTACACTCGTAGAGATAATGATATTATTGTCACCAAAATTCTTCCGATACAAACTCGTAGGTATTACGGATATATTACATTGTAGTTTTATCTAAACGAATAACACATAAATTGCACTGGATTGTTATAAGATAATTAACAATTTAACAATTTATTTGTCCAACGAATATCCGATCAATTAAAAATTGTTGTTATTACCAAAATATTAAGCAGTTTTAAAATCAAAAGGGATAAGTATAAAATATATTATAATATTATGTACAGTAATTCAATCAAAATTTATCTATACACAGATAAAACTGCAGTTTTTGTTGAAAAATTTTTATTTTTATGTTTTGTATATTTGTTTCTTAATAAACCTATTCGTTTCAAAATATAATTAATTTAAATATGAATAAAAGTTGTATCATGTGAGCCTATGAATATTACAATACGTTTATATTGATATATTTACGTGGACCAATAACCTAGGCAGAAACGCATGATTTTCAATTGATTAATTAATTTTGAACTCGTCGGTCGCTAATTTATGTCACATAACTATTTTACAATATACGATTTATGAACTTTATAGTTTATGTATTGAACAAGTGCTTCGCTTATGATAGAAGGGTTTTACTAAGTGTAGCAGTCAACCTTATGTAGTTTTCTCATTTTGACATAATATACGAAATCGTTGAGATATTTACCAATAAATGTAAAATCTTAACACGTCGTAATATTCATGCGCAGCACTTATTATTTCAACGAATCCGAAATTAAACCATACGATTACAATATAGTATAATATTATGTCATAATAATGTGTGTATAAAATGTATAATGAATGTTATGTATATAATATTTAATTTATATTACGTTAAAATGGTGGGAAAAAATTGCTTGAAACATTCACTTAAAATAAATTAGCACTAAAAGTTATTAATGAATCCTTTTATGAACTGCAGTTTGGCGTGTTATTGCGCAGCTGAGCAATAAAATGGTTAAGAGATTAAATAGATGTATTTATACAAAACGTTTACAATACAGATAATCACATTAGCATACATATAATAATGTATAATTATTGTGAGTACATAATCCTTTTATAAAACTAACGATATTGACTGACTTAAAAAATAACGCGTTGTACGAGTGTGCTTTAGGTAGGTAAGTATAATATAGGTAATCGAGGAAAGTTTTAATTGTCTCAGAGGGTTTTCACAAGCATATTGTACAGCTTATAGGTACCTATGCAATGATATTAAAAATCCAAAAAAAAAAACCAAATTACCGATTTACCGATTTACCAATACAGCATCATATTATTAGAGGCTATATAATAGTAATATAATATAAATATAGTATAGCTATATTGATTGCTCTGAAGCGGAATTCGACACCGCTTAGACCGAAGCAACCACGGTATAATATGTACCTAACGCGTCGAGAGCTGTATTAATTAGTTTTACCCAAGTACATAGTACCTATAATATTATATGCGTATTATTATATATGTTTATGCTCATTACATATATTGTATTGATCTATCGTAATTCTTATATTTTATAATATCATACAAGACGAGTGTTGATAGAGCTGTGCTTGTCATCGGATGCATAAATACGTACGTTTACATAATATTTCGTCGTATGGGATTTCTTGTAAATGCATTTTTACGATGAAATGGTATAATAATAATATTCGTTTATAAAAGGGGTTATTGCAACTATATACTGCAGTCAAAGGGTGTTTACGTATATTTGAGAAATTGTAATAATAAAATAACCATCCATCTCATAATGCACATTACCGTGTAGTTTTCGTATCTCTATGCGCAGGGCCAACAATAATAAATATAAGTATCTATAGGTAGACTGCAGGTAGTATATAGATATATTGCAACTATATATTTTTCAGTGAAAAAATGTGCATATGGGATAAATTATCAAAACAATAAAGCATCAATCTTAAAAATATATACGAACAAAGTAGATTTTGAACCCTATAACCTATATAAAATAAGAGGGATGTGTAATGGAAACTTAGAATTATTCAAACCTAATACATCCTTGATGGGTAATTATTAGATAAACAGAGGGATAAAGCTATTTAAATATCAAATTGATTGACAACGATATAAAATTTAAAGTAATGATAAAAAAATTATATACTCAACCTTTTCAAAATTTCTTTTAACATCCGTCTTTATATTTCTATTAATTACCTTGTATTATTATTTAAACTAGTTGTGTTTTATTTATGTTCACTTATCCCTATTACTGTAAACTGTGTAGATTTAATTAATATGTAGCAGACTCAGTACTCTCACCACAAGCTATTGCGTAGAGAAGTAGGGGTAGCAACTTAATGTATACGTTTAAAATTGTAATTTATTTTGTGAAGAAGTTGAAATAAATTTATTATTATTATGATTATTAATATACCATGCACCCATTAGTATGTATAATTATTACAAGAGTTTTTTTTCTATAGTACCGATAGGTAGGTAAAATTATAGCAATAGTAATAAGTATACAGGTATCGTATATAGGTTCCTACCTATTTATTTTTCTGGCTATTATCGCAGAAATGTCAGATCGGAGACATTGACCGTCCCCCCGCCACCACCGACGTGTGAATAGTGATCTTCATCTATACGACTACGGCAGAATATCATAACTGCAACTATACTGCAGTCAACGAGTGTTTGGGTGCATTTGAGAAATTATAAAAATAAATAACCGCCGGGTCCTTATCATGATGAAAATACAATACCGCAGTTTGCGTATCTCTATACGTAGTGGCAACAATAATACATTGTAAGTAAATATAGGTAGACTGCAGATAGTATATATAGATATATTGCAACTATACTTCAGTGAATGAGTGTGAATATAGGATAAATTGTGAAAATAATATAATCTGTACCCATCATAGTGTTAGTATGTACTTACTACCGAGTTTTTCATTTCTATAATACCTATATAGGTAGGTACGACTCGCAATAATAAATAAGTATGGAGGTAGAATATAGGTTCCTTGTGAATCGTCATCGACGACGACGGCATAATATCATAATATATAACGCATATGGAATAAACCGAATGCAAATGGAAACGAAAAAAAATATGTTTAAAAAACACATATTGTACACCTTTACAGAGAGATGCGCCTATAGCGGCTATAAACGGCGTGAGGGTGCGAGGAAAAATCATGCAGTCGTTTTATTCTTTCATGAGACCTCGGCAGAAATAGACGTAACGGTTAGAATAAAAGAGCTAACCCCCTCCAGTCCACCACCTCCCCCCAAACAACCCCTGCGATCGCCACCGCCGCCGCGATACCCTCTACTCCGTGCAAGTCGCCACATCATTTCTACACTATACGCGCTACACCCTTATTTTTCCTTTTTCTGCCTTTTTTTTCTCGTATGCTCCGGATGAGAGTCACCCGAGTCAGTGCATCGGTATATACACACTCATACACATATATATATATATATATATATATACATATATATATATAATATATATATATTATGCCCAACTCTATCTCGGCCTCAGTCGTCGTCGTCGTTTTCAGCGTTAAACGCGTTCGCGTGTCTATATACATAGCGTGGCTTGCATTTGCATTATTCAAAGGCGTCTTTGCATTCTCTCGCGCACGTCAACGACGGGCAGAAACCCACACTCGGTTTTACCATTGTAATGTATAGATATATATGTGTGCATAATAATATCTGTTTTGCGGGCTGCCACCGCGATGGCAGCACATCGTCGCATTGCTTTTTAATCGCAAATTATTGCTGGAATTTATCGTCACGAACCTTTTAATTTTTAAAATCTCCCGCGGGTCCCGTGAGCGTATATAGCTAGTACCTACCCATTCGAGTGTTTGCTTCGTTGCCATTTTTTACCTCTCTCTGAGAGGCATATAATATGTGTATGATATGCGTAAACTCTGCTATTGTACTCGCGGTCTACATAATACGGTAATATAATATGCATGTGCGCTAGCTGTGTCTCGAGGAGCGAGTCGCGACGCTCAAAAGTCGAGAAAATTCGATAAAAGGACGAAAACTCTTCCAGACATGTATAGTCGTCGTATACCTCTCCATTATTACACAGGTACTTAATTTAAAAAACAAAGTATAATAACAAAACGTACCCTCGGGCAGGCCATTAGGTAATAGAGGACGGTAAATCACCCCTACCCCCGGCGCCCATGTCGCCGGAACATTTCGTCAAAACCCCCACACCCACGGGTCTCAAACGGTGCCGCGACGATGGGTGCGGGGTAAAGGGGGGGAACACTATATACGCGCGCTTACACTCGACTCGGCTGCAAGTGCACTATATATATTTATAAAAACTTATAACATCGTTTTGACGTGGAGATACTCAGACGGTATATCTATATAATATACACGCGTGGACATAATAATAATAATAATAATAATAGTATAGTGATTATATTATAGGCGGGACTGCGGTGGTAATGTCACATGTATACAGCCGGCGAGACGGCGGCGCACAGTTCGGCAACGCCGGAAAGCTGCTCGCTCGTCGCGCGTAGCGAATGTTATTTGCACAAAAGGGACAAGACACGGCCGACCATTTGGAGATCAATTAAAGTGACAGACAGTGCCGGGCCGTCGCCATGGAGACCCGGAGAGTTCGTCAGTGCTCGTCAACCGGCCCTTGTCATCCCTGACAACGTCAAATGTCCCTCGTCCCTTCTCCTCCACCCGCCCGCCACGCCACTCGTCCAGCGGTCGTCCTTTTGCGCGCCCCGCCGCGACCGTGCAGCCGCCACTATATATAGGTACTGTCCTTTGCCGCTATATACCGCCGCCACTGCCGCACGTCCGCACGTAGTCCGCCTCCACCCACCGCCTCCGCCGCCGACTCTTTTGTTCGCAGCCGACGGCAATCGAATTTTTCCTCCACAAAACAAACCCGGCAGTCTCCCTGTGCACACACACACACACACACTCACCCACACACCCACACGCACAGATCGACTGTATATATAGTGTATATATATGCGAGCAGCGTCTAGGTCGCGCGGTGTTCACGTGAGTACATTGCCCGCACGCGAGCACGTCCAAACCGACCCGTTTTTTTTTTTTTCGACGCAGCCGTACAGTTTATGTGTAGGTAGACGACGTTTCTGTGTCTTGACACGACTGCGGCGCATTGAGGTGGGTGGGGGAATGTCCGAAATCAGTCTCGGGAAAACGCTAAAAAACTCGATTCAATTAAACGAGTCCCCCAGCCGCAGTCAGGGCCTTATATACCTACACTAGTATTCTAGTATATATATATATACTATATACCTACGGCGATCGGTGGGTATGCAGGTTTCACGTCGTAAAAAACACGTTATCGATTCGCGTAAGAATATTAGGAGCGCACACGTGGTACATCGTGGTATAACATTATGCACCTAGGTACATATAATATCCCATACAGGAGGTGCGTCGTACGGGAGGTGCATCCTGAACCCATGCATGTATATATATATATTATGTACCACCCTGCACGCCATGATAAAACGGCAAACCTTTGTGTATACCGCGGTGTAAGGTGCGGTATATACGATTCGTAGTCGGTATACCGTACGAAGAGAGACCGAAAATAAGACCGTTTCATATAAGTACTCTAAAGTCGTTTTGTCGCCTAAATCTGATAAGTGTGCGTATATACGCGTTACAGTAAATACGTTGTGCAGTAGCTCGTGTACATATAGTACGGCTATATAATAGAGTATGGCTTAGATTATATATAAAGTGAAATGCCATAAAGGTTTACGAACTCGTCTCACAATAACGCTGAAACGCGCACGCTCAGCGATAAAGCGCTGCAGATTAACGAACATTCTTAGACGAATTTAAAGATTGTCGGCGATGACGGAAAATTCGAATCTCTCCTCCGCCCATCGAAATGGGTACCACCCTACTGCACCAGCGTTTGCAAATTATTATTTAATTTAAACAGAACTTTTAATTTCTTTTCCCGACGACGGCACTATCGTTAAAGACACCTGATTTGATGGTTTTAAGTGAGTAGCTTTTCGTTATTGTTAATTGAAAAATATTTAAACGAGTTTCATAAACTCGTATTTAAACCAGTATTCTTATACGTGTGCGATTCGTAAACGGATTTGTGACAAAACTTCACTCTATGATGTATTCTCTTGGATATTATCAAATAATTAATGAACACCGATTCTGATACAGTAAAATAGAGAGAAAAAATGACGAAAAATAACTTCAGGTCAAAAAATGCTTAACTTGTTTCACGCTGCACAAGACACAATGCTCATCGAAAATAATTTGTAACACATAACGTTAAAATATATTTGTTATTTAAGGGTAAACGGTTTTTGTGTATATATATAAATATTTAATTAAACGAACTGAAAAAAAATCAATAAATAATACAATACAAATTATTATTCGTGTAATGTGTATATACAAGACACATCATATAACTTTACGTAAACAGTTAATAACGTTTTCCACAAAAATCCTTATGATGGCTAACAGAACAAAATTACTCAAAATGTGTTCAAAAATACGCGTTTTGACTCAATGCTCATCGAAAATAAATTGTAACACATAACGTGAAAGTATATATTTGTTATTTAAAACCAAACTATTATTGTATATATATATTGAATTAAACAAGTTGAAAAAAAATCTTGCCAAATCAGGGATCGGCATGTAGACTTTCTTGATTTTTATTTTTTAGAAATTTATTAACTGACATCACACCCAAGTGGTATAACAATTTGAATCCAGAAAAATGTCGGTGTGAACAGCCCCACAAAAAATCATTTTCATTTTCATTTAGTGAGATAGATCTCCGAAAACCGGATAGCGGATTTCGTTGTTTGGGGTCTTGTTAGATTCACTTTGGTTAGGAGAAGTGCATTGAAGATTTTCAGAAGTTTATCTTTAATATAGTTAATTCACTACAGAACATTAAAAGAAATTAAAACAAATTTTATTGGGAGTTTTTTGATGTTTTTCAGCTTTACAGCTTTATAGTAAATTAACGATTGGAGATAAAGTTTTGAAAATCTTCACTGCACTTCTCCTAGCCAATGTGAATCTAACAAGACCCCAAACAACAAAATCCGTTCTCCAGTAGTTTAGGAAATCTACCTCGCTAAATGAAAATCTAGAGAAAAATAACTCTTTTTTATCTGTGGAAAATTAAATAATTAAAAAAAAAAAATTTTAATTCCTTATTTAGTATTTACTTGATAATCCCTTTTTAATGAGTTATTAACCTTCTATAACTTTCTAGCTATCATCATAGTTTAGGAGAAAAGTTCAAAAATAGAAATTTTAGGACTGTTCACGCCGACATTTTTTGGATTCAAGTGGTTATACCGCTTGGATGTGATATCAAATCTCTCTCATTAATATTTTATATTAAAGCTAGGTAAATTACCCACCTACTCATCATTACTAAGTTACATTTTTATTATTTTCCTATTTAACACGAATTCTTGTTTCTTGAAGTTTTCAAAATTCAAAATTATATTGAATTAAACAAACTGAAAAAAAATTGCGATAATAATACAATACAAATTATATTATTCGTGTAATGCGCTTACAAGACAGATCATATAGCTTTAAGTAAACAGTTAATAACGTTTTCCACGGCAATCCTTGTGGCCAACAGGACGAAATGACTCAACATTTATGCAAAAATACGCGTTTTGCGTTTGTTATATTATGCGTTTTTTGTTTATATATATAAACGTATCGGACCTGTCAGAATTGAAAAACTACTACTTGCCAACAATAGCTAATTACATAAAAATACGATTGGGCCTTATCTGGCCGATCGTCTTATTTTGTTCCTATAGCGAGCGTATGCGCTATAGTCTCGCAGGATCTCGAAAGGCGTCCCAAAGTCTTTGGTCATGCGACTACATCCAAAATCAGATAAAATACTATAGATTAGTTGAACTCTGGCAAAGTACATGTTGTAGTGGCCGACACCAAACTCGGATCAGATTAACAATGTATATTATATATATCGCATCGTGACGGGGGGGGGGGGGCTTTAGGGTCGTCGATTTTTCTCGTAAATAATTGAAGGATGGAAAAAAAGTTTCCAAACACAATACGCTACAAATATTTCGGTTTATTTGAAGGAGACAAAAAAAAAACATTTCCGACCGATCACTATATTATTATACAGCTAGGCTTATTGTAAGGCACTCGTCGTCGAGTTTTCTATTACTATTTCCGTTCTTAAATTTCATTTATTACGAGATTTCTTGTGTATTGTCTGGCCGACTATAAAATTGTGTTTTCGTCGACGACATATTAAATAATTGTATCGATTTAATATAGTACGATATTATTATGATGTTGGCGAACAGCGGATTTTGACATCGGTACTACTGTGCTGCACGTCTTCGACGACTTTGTATTTATCTTGTTTCGAGATTGTTCAACACATAACTTAAATATTAATCTTTACAATAGTAGTCGTAATTTGAAACTATAACAATAACGTTTATCGTAAATAATTTTACTCGACAAAAAAATGTCGCAATAATATAAAACAGAAATAATAAAATAAATAAATCGATTTACTTTCTACAAACACAAATTTCGGCGAGATAATATAATAATAATAATATAATGTTTATAATATATTTCGTAGTTTCGGCAATAATAACAATAATAATATAGTATTTTCTAGTGATCGATCGATTTAGTATAAAACCAAATTGTTTTTGTTTACATTCCGAGCAGAGCGATAAAAATGCGTATAGGTTATATACGATAACAGACACTATTTTTATAGTAGAAAAAAAGCTTCGATCTTCAAATTTTACAAGTATGGTTTCTGGTAGAAAACTGGATTCACTTATGGCACTTTAAATGAATCAAAATATGTAAAAAAAACTCCTAGTAATTGTTTAACAATTATTAGGAAAAAAGAAAGTAAATAGGTATCTCAGATAACGAGAATATTTAGGCATCACCGATTTTCGGCAAAATCGATTTGGTTATTTTCTTAGATACTCAAAACCATCATGAATTATATTAGCAAACTCTAGGCATAGTAACATTTTTAAATAGATTGTGATAAAAGTTTTAATTGTTCTACTTTTCTAGTTTTATGGACAAAAAGCTTGAAAACAAATACAAAATCCCTCTTGAGTTGATCTTACAGCAAACTGAAAATATTGAAATAACAATGCGGTATAATAATAAAAATTTTGACATTTTAGGTTAACATTTGTACCCATTTTAAGCAAAATCGAACGATTTTAACTATTTTTTTGTTCAAATATTATTCTTAGTGACTTGTTATTATATTTTAATATAATATACAATGACCTTTTTAAGATATTTAAATTATTTTAAGCTACCTACTTATGCTGTGAATCTATTCACATACCGTTCTATACTGATATTGAATATTACAGGTCAAAAATATCTGATAAAATTATAATACCAAAAATACAGTTATTGTATACTATATATTATGCAATTTGTTTTTGTCAATATTACAAATAGCAATAATATAAATTCCCTATTACCCGTGTCATAAAATAAGAATCGTTTTTGTTTACAATTATTACTATTTATCATCGAACAATGAAAATTGAACTCATTAATAATTACAACAGTGATCTCAATAGCATATGAAACACGTCTCGACATCTACGATAATGCACATCGACTTCCCAGTTTTTTCTCATGATTTGTAGCGTTATTTTAACTTATTATATGAAATCAATAAAAATATATTGTTGGGTGCAGTTATTATTTACGTTACTTACTCAGACATTAAATTATATACTATACCCCACTGTGTCCGAATAATAAAATGTCTAATTCCGTCAAGTTGATAAATTGTATCACTATAATAATTTACAGTTATACACTATCAAATATTATTTATGATAATAATATTAATAATAATACGCTGCGATCTTATAATATATTATTAGTAGGCATGTAGGACGTAGGTAGTTAATATATTATAAACAAATATTATATACAATGCGTCCGTCAATATAGGTATATAGTAGTTATTGCTGGTCAGACGACAACAAGTTTAAATAAATAATTCCAATTTACATTTTTTGTACAATAATGTATAAAAACTATTGCGTGGAGTTATCAAATATTATTTATTCATACGACCATTGTAAATAAACTACTACACACAAAAAAAAAAGCCGTTAAGTATAATATATTTTAATATTTTAAAGTAGGTATTTATTTTTTTATTGAAATGTTCTCAGTAATTAATTAATTTAACACACTTATAACTCGAAAGAGCAAATACAATAATGATCCATTTAAAATATTTTCAAACGTTTAATATTTATTGGTTATCAGACGACTACAACTATATAATATGATATAATAATATACAAATTACAAGGTTATCCACTTGAGTGTTTCCACTCGTAATTTCGAAGAGTTTTAATTATTTTTACATGGTTCGACATCATTGCAAAACAACATTTTCGAAATAAATATATTTTCAAAAAAGTCAGAACTTTTGGAAATGACGAGCGTATACTTAAATGTTACACACTGTATATATATTATACATTTATACGTCCTCTCGAGCAAGGCAAATCGGTTTCATTAGATGTAATTTTACAGATGCTTGTTTTATATATACAATAACAATAATAATATAACACACGAACTCTTTGTACCGTGAGCCACATGTAAAAGGTCAATCTGTGTAATGAAAACCCTAGCTTTATGCGAGGGGGAAAAAGGACTCTTTTATACTTCCCATATATATATACGTCTAAATAGTGCAGTATATATATATATATATGTATCGTATATAAATATACATAGTATATATAAAGTATATATAAGTACAGACTTTGCCAATTTGTTCAATAAAAAACCCATCTTTACGATGGCGGTCGAATCGTTGGACACCTATCAATACTGCGCTAGTCTATACATTTTCTAAGGTGGTTTAAAGAAAAAAAAAGGAAATCTTCGTATCTTTTACTCTCCCTCGTAGGTATACTATAATATGCGCTCTCGCTGGAATACTCTTCCTGCAAAACGGATCCACTGCGGCTGTGTTATTTTCACAAATGTTTGAAAATGAAAAATCGGATAATCGTCGCGGTTTTATCACCCAAATCGTTTCTGTAGTTTTCGTATTTCATTTACAAACGTCGTCCGAGACACATTCTCAAAACGTGCCATCGTGACTTACGAAAACGTATGTTATCATACTATAATTACCTATCATATAATGTCGTTGCCATATGCACTATACCTATATTACCGACCCTCCCACTCCACAGAAGTCATTTACTTGAGGCGAAACCAGTGACGATGGAAAACTATATACGCGATACAAAATTATGTTAACAATAACTAATTATAAAAATAAATTGACGGTTAAGACTTTATGTTTTCTATAATTATGCTCTTTTTTTAAGGTGTCGCTCGGTTACACAGACAAAAACCCGTCATAAAATGTTTGTAAATAAGGTCTGTAAATATATCAACATTGAAAACTTATTTTAATTTATCACTTTATTTCCTAAAAGTCGTACTCTTTTTTTTTTTTTGATTTTGAGTTCGTAAAAGACGCGTCTAAACGTGTTCAGTATACAACACCTAGATAATTATCTCTTTTCCGACATTATTTTACAGTATTCGATCTAAACGAAATAAAATGATATAATTCAATAGTCGTCATATACGTATAAACGATAGTACGATAATATATTATGTCATAATAATAATAATAATATGGTCGTCCCGGTGGCGCGTCCAAACTATGACTTCGTCGGCACAGCAGCCAGGGTGAACCCCAAGCGACGAGTCGCCGTACAACAGTCGTCGGCCGCAGACGGTACACATTTTGACAGTGACGAGACGAGTGGCGCTAGAGTCGCTTCCGTCACACATACACACAGGCAGGAGGTATATTAAGTACTATTTGTCGAGTATTGTATTATGATATAAAATAAATTATATTAGAGACTACGTAATTAGATTGGTGTATAAAAATACATACAGCGTACATTGTTATACAGACGTATTGTAGTGCGGCTCCATGTTAGATTATATTATACTATATATATACATACTGTGTGTATGGTGCGACGGTGCCGACGTGTCTGTCCGTGTCCATCTGTCCGCCGCCGCCGCAGCCACTGGCCGATCGATACGCAGACTATGGTTACCGTGTTAATTCCCACCTTCGAAGGGTGAAAAAAAGGAGAAAATAAAAATAAAAGTCTATACACAAAACGCACACGCGAGGCAGTCCCCTCCCCCACACTCGTGCCATCTCACTTCCGCTTACTCGCTATGATATCTGCATCTCTTTCTCTCTCTCCCACCCCTCCACCACCCATCACGAGGGACATCTCCATCTCGCGACCCTTTTTGCTGTACACATTCGACGCCGTGTCTGTGCAGCGTCCGTTTATTCGGAATAATATCACACGTGTATAGTAGTAGTCGTATGTATGTAATATGTGTGTGCAGATTTTTCTGCGAGTTTCTCGCACGTTATTCTGACGAGACAGCTTTTGTCCGTGACATTTTTCGTCGACACATCACTGCACACGATCGCTAGCTCTCCGTTTTCATACTTCCGTGTTAATAATATCATTATTGCCCGCTTATAAACCGACTAACGTCCATTACTCCAGCAATATTGTAGCCCGCAGCCGAGGACTTGGCGTGCGTAGTTTATTTGTACTATACATAATACGACCCACATAACACAATACATATTTTAAATTTAAATTAATTTCACACGTCTTTAATTTTGTCTTTTATTACTATAATATTATTATGTGGCATGTACATTCGACGCCGTTCCCGGGACAATGTTTTATATTTTTCTCGAACACTAACACATACGCATCACTCGCTCACGACCTTTTAAAAACGTCATAATATTAATATTATATTGATTTAAATTCGTTATGGGATAGTGCGGGTTACGTCAAATTACGTGTATAATATATCCGTCAGTGACGCTTAAGCTCGAGAGTTTCAACAGTTATTATATATAGTACCTACTCGACATTACTGTGTGCGTCCGCGACTTAGTGTATAAGTCATATATTATATTATATTACGTATAAACATCGACTGAAATATTTCAATAATAATATAGTAATATTTTAACGCGTGTTACAAACCGTTCTCATCGTTAACATCAACTCGCGGTGTGCGAAGAATATTATACTATTACGATATCGAAAGCATCGATAAATTTGTCTGAGAATATTAATTTTTGTTCGAAAAATAATGTCCGGCAACCCCACCGATTACCATAATATAGGCACAATATATGGCTTACGGTAGACGATGATGTGACGCGTTATATGATGTCGATGAGTCGTACTATCAATTAAGCACTTAAAAAAAAGGTCGGCCTGATCCATCACGCGATCCGAATACGTATTTTAAGTGACTTCACACAGTCTATACGTGTGGCACCAGTGATTATGACTACGGTTTGAGGACGTAAAGACGTGTAATATATTATCATCGTCAGACTAAAGTGCGTTGTATGGTTTTCACACAAAATCGCCCTGGTGCGATAATTATATAGGTAGGTGGTGGGACGACGACAACCGTCCTTCGAAACGACCAAGTCTGACGAATACAAAATCATTTTTTTCAAATAATATATTATTGGATCGTCATAAAATTGATAATATACCGACAACGGCCGAGCTGCAAGGTGATTGGCGAACAAAAAAAAAACGCGTAAACGAGTCGTGGACGACTGTTATTTCGTTGGTGTTTTCGAATACTATACCTAGGTATATAATATGTTGTAATAACACAATTACCACGGCACAATAAAACAGACAGTCAATATTATTCGATGCCGCAAATCATTGTCACAACGATAATTTTGATAATAATAATGTGGAATTACCGTGATGAAACGTGATGGTCAGTATTGTTTTAAGCGTATGTAATATTAATATTATAAATTATAATGTAGTGCGGCGAGTAGTTATGGTCATGGTCTAAACAGTTTGAAAACGATATTCGGCTGGTGTAACGCTGGTGCGATTTAACGTCGGCTGTCAACGGCTGAAAATCGCAAAGGCCATATATATTATATTTGTGTTAAAATACATACGACGTATAATATCTGTCACCGCCTCGTATAATAGGACATTCGAGGTGGTGGTCGATAATAGATAATAATAATGACAATACAAATAATTGTTCTATATACAATGCTTGGGTGTAACTGCTGCGTAAGTATAATGTAGAATATTATAAGTATAATAAATAATAGCAATAATAATATAGTTGACGGTGATTAGAAGTGGCTATAACTATACCATTACGAAATTATATGTATCATAATATTACTACGATCAACGATTAATTACAATGATCAATGTATTGTGCGCTTTTATATTTTATTTAAATGTTTATAAATATTAAAATAAGTAATAAACATAAGTTATAACCAACTAAATTCACTTCCGGCATCGGGATCGTATTGGTCTTGCTTGGCTAGTTATTTTAGAACAATGTTACTATACATTGATAGTCTTGAAATGATTGCATACGATTGTTCGCGAAATGCATGGACCAGTGTTTCCCAAAGTGTAGTCTGTGTACCCCTAGAGGCACACGTGTATACCGAAGGTGGTACATGAATTATTATTATTTATATGTTAGGTTATGGGTTATTTTTATTAACAGGTCCACAACCATTTTTAGTACTTATACTCTAAACTCTAAAGTATAAGGTTTCGGGGCATCCAGTGAAGGACTAGTTAGGGAAACGCCGGCGTAGACGACAACGTTGTATTATGTCAAAGCCTGAGTCGATACTTGATTGACTTTGGAGTGGTTGTAACTTGTAATAATTTAGTGCAAAATTCCATTACCTATCCGTGTTGAACCCTCATAAGATCTCGAAAACGGTATAAAAAAGGGGTTTATTGTGTAATATTTTTAATCTATTGTTATTTAATTCGCGCTGTATTGTAATGATACATTTATAGGCCAATACCTTAAAATATACCATGGAAACTTAGACTTTTGTTTTGATTAGTTAAAACTTTGTGTACACTTCGCACTTCGCAACTCGTATACAACGTATAATATTATTTAGTAAAAAATTGATTTGAGTTGTCAAAAGTAGTAACACAATTATTAAAATATCCATTATATTTGATGACAAGTTATTATGACGTGTTAAAGAGACGATTCGCATAGGTATAATTGTTATTATGTTATACTTTCCGTAAAAATTAATGTACAATTCAAACCATTTGAAGGAAAATAGAATAAAAAAAAAAATATACTATTATGTCGAGGTCTGAAAGACTGCTGATTAATTCCACGGTTCGTTGTTGTCGAGTTAGTTTTTTTTCCCATTCTTCAGTAAGTGTTTTTTGAATGCAACACCCTTCTGTTGAGCCTAAAGCTTACAACCCTCCACGCATAAGCTATACAAATTGAGGTCCTCGCAGTATATAATTTCCGTATTCATCAACGTCTTAACTTTATATAACAATTAAAACGAGAATTGTCCCAACTTGTCAATAAATAATTTTTATGCTTTAGAATTACTTTGGATCATCGTATATTGACAGCTTTTCCAATAACTACCGTTTTCTAAGGGCGGCGGTGTTATACTATTGTTGTTACGCGTTTTCCGTAGGTATATAATACATTTTTCGAGAAAACTGATTTAAATAGTTTTGATTACAGTAGTCTCTTAACGCAAGTAATTGGTGTTTTTCCAAATAAATAGAATGATTCGTGCAAAAAGCGCTTTTGTCAACATTTTTATACTATAGGATCGTTTTTTTTAATTTATTGAGATTTTAAAATTAAACTAACATTTAATACTAAATTTTGACAAATTTGTCTTGTACCTACGATCTTGTAATAGTAAACAAGCAAAAAGTATATGCATACGTACCACGTATACTATTTATTTAAATAATTCGATTATATTCAAATTTGTAACTGAGTGTAGACACCTGCAGTGTGTCAATCCACTTACCTCGCTTTAAACCAGTAACATAATTTAGAATTTAAATGCAATGACAGATGATTTTGCTCTGGAAACGACCTTAATTGCATGAAACCCTTGTTCACACCATTTAAGCATCTATATGTTTTTTCATATAAAATATTTTCAATTTACGTTGAATCATAACAGCAATGTCTATGTATACCTAGATGACATATGATAAAATGCCTTTCAATTTTAAAATGCATGATAACATCAAAACAAATTTTAAATTAAAACGATAATCAGATATATCTTTTGGTGTATCAAAATTATATACAATTGAACAATTCATTCAATATTTTCGTTTCGTCGACATGTTTTAAATTACTATTGCACGACGGTTATGATGAGATTTAAAACATTAAGTGAACTTGGACATTTTCTATACACTGAAGTCCTCGTTATTTTTTACATAATATTTCAATATTATGTTGAAGACGATACCATTCGAATCTCGAGATTTCTTGTTTGGTGTTTCAATGTAGTTTTTATTTTTAGATAAAAATAATTATACAATTTTTTTTCTCAGAAGAGATAACCTTCTCTCGTTATCTTAACGAATACGTTAGACGTCAATCAGGCGTATTGGAATAACATTTGCGTGTTACACGATTATAATATAATATTATATTCATAATATTTTATAAGTTATAACTATACAATGCGTACTTTTTAGTTTTTTTTCCCCGAAACGAAATCGTGTAATTTTAGGCTAAAAATAACTGTTGGGCAGTGACCTTGTAAATATGACATAAAATTACAACCATATCATATTATAGCCTATAGGTATGACTTGTTTTCTGAATACTATCAATTTTATTCGTAAAATTTTGATTTTATGAAGTGAGTGAGTCTAGCACTCGCTGTTAAATAAGAATACCCTAAATGAACCTATCTAACCAGCAGCAGGAACGCAGACGCTGAAAATTATTCCATTCACTCACATCAATTCATCACTTAATTTTATTTTAATACTGTAAGCAATAACATGATATATATTGGAATTTTTTCTCAAACGATATGACTAAAAGGTTTTTTGTTTTGAAAATTTAAATGACACATTTCACCGTTTGAAGCGAAATCGTTTATACGATTTAAACGTCGCGTACCCGCGGCCTTTTCTGTTTTATAAATTTTGTATATACTATATACCTGGTATATTCACTCGTTATATAAACCACTAATTATGTGAAACACGCTGACTGAATTTCACGCTCGGTGTATACTTAAACACTTGGCACATATATTTCGGCAACGTAAACATATCTATCTCATCGGAATCCGTAGTTTATCCTTCCCCGGCCGAATCATATATTGTTTGTAAATTATTTCGACTGTCGTAATACATTTTTGGTTTCGTTTAGTGAGTCCTTTTTCTCGTTTTTAATAATAAAGATTGAGATACATGCCCCGAGTGTACAGCATAACATACAGAAATATTATACAGGGTGATTCACCAAGAATACTCAACACCTTTTTTCTTCGATTATTTTTGAGATATAACTTACTAGATATGCTATATTTTAGAGAACTTTTGAACTGCTCCAAGACACTCAAAAACGACTAACGAAAAACTCCTTTTCTACGATACATTATTTAGCGGATAATTTAAATTTGTGTCTTAAGGATAATAGGTCAAATTAAAATGGGTCTGCAAGGTTATAGTGGCTATGGAAATTACAAACATTTTGTAAAAAATGGTCAAAGTATAATAAATACTAGGTCCAATATTATTACATTTTTTTTAATGCAATCTTTAAAGAATATTATCCTTAGAGTAAATGTTTTAATAGCCGAGAAACTAATCGTTTAAAGTTTGAATTAGGTAGGTACCTTCGATGAAATGTTAAAATGAATATCCACTAAATAATTTGTAGTAAAAAAATACGGACGCTTTCATTTGAAAACCAAAGTTTATTTAGCCACAGGACTCTTCTGAAGTAGCACAAAAAAAAATTTACAAAACTCGGAATGTTTTAATAAATTTATTATTTAAGGAAGAAATTGGGGGGGAGGGGGAATGCTCGGCAAAATCATCCTCTTTATAATATAATATACACACATCACTATTATAATACTGCGCCATCCCGGCCGTATAATATACATATATAAGACACGTCGAGTTGGTCGAAATCGTCCTGGCGATCAGATCGCATTATACGCGTTGGCTATCTACATATTATATATACCGTGTGTAACAGAAAGAACTGACCAAAAAAAAAAAAATTGATGCTACTTAAATGTATGACAAAAATTGTTGAAATTATATGATTAGTAAATAGTTTTAAGAATATACCCATGTTATAAAATTTCCAAAAATAATATTTTTAAAAAAGCTATTGCGTTCCAAATTTATTTTATCAAAAAAATATTGATATTTAAAAAAATTCTAAAAAATAAACTACTAGACTTAGATAAATGTTTTTACCATCCAAATCGTTCTTAAAATCAGATTCACAAGTTTGCTATTTTGAATTTATTCAAAAAAATTTAAGTCAAATTTAAATTTTTTTATTTTCAGTATAAAAAAATAAAAATAATTTTTTTCCTCTTACACGTGTTGAGCAAGTGGTTATAAATTATATATAAAAAAAAAAATTAAAAATAATGATCAGAACAAAAGTTATTCCAAAAGTCAGTTCTATCTGTTACACCCTGTATATATAACAGCGAGTGACAATATCTCGCCATTCGGATTCACATAAAATTTAAGTGTGTCGATCGGATCCACAAAGACATTTACTTTTTATAGTATCTATATACGGACGTAGAAATAAAAAAAATGGGAAACAATAAAAATGTTCAACTTTCGGTCGAACCTGAGGTATGGGTAGGTATATTATTTTGACGTGCTTGCAGACAAACGAGCACAATATATTTTATGTTTTTAAACGGCTTAACGGCGTAAGTAATTGACTAAAAATCATAATAATATTATTATTGTGTCCGTCCATTTTGCGGTGGTCATTTTAAAGTTTAAACTGACGTGCGTCGACTCAAAAAAGTACAATTTTTAAAATTTGTTTTTAGAGAGAAACATATACCTTCAGCAATTATTATTGACTGCGCACGCAACTCAAAATAAAACAATGTCAACAGTATTCGTAAACAATTCCGTGGATTATACTATTTATACCTAATATTATATTATTTTAAGTATATTATTACGGAGGTCGGTGAATGAAATGGTTTACGGAGGTGTTCAAAAACATTTTTAATTTGATAATATTAGGTCTTATTATAGAAACCGCATTGTAGAAATTCTCCAGTCTGTGTTTCAGATTTAAATTCTGAAACTGACATCTAAATGACTTTCGTTATTGAGAAAATACGACTGAATTTTCCACATAACTTCACTTCTATATTTTATTATAATCGTTGGAAATCTCATAAACTTTTTTTAACTTAATAGTAATTCGATCATGTGCAAAATCTTTATCACTATCGTATTTAAACTTAACCTAAAATATTAACTTAGAAATCATTAAAATGAATTGAAGTGAAATGGTCCTCCAACGATTTAGTAGGACGATAAAATAAATCATTTTGACTGACTATAAATCGAGTGCCGTTGAGACCGAAATAATTTACGAATATATTAATATATTATTAAATCATGTTTTTGATTAAGACAGGGACTACGATATTTCGTACATTTAAATCACGGGCAGAGTCCGAGATATTTAGTATTTTTTTTTTTTTGTAAATTATAAATTATAATATAAATTCTCTGAAATACAATATCAATAATTCCGCAGTACAATAAGTCATTTCAAAATTGTATGATAACTTTTTCAATTACATTATTTGAATAACTAAAGACATATTACATTATATAATATGACATTCTTATATTTAAATTAGTAATGATCAAATGCATATTCTTTTTATGGACTCATATTAATTTACTGAGTAAATTTAAGTCTCTAGCTATCGATTAGTGGAAAATTACCTATTTTATTGTATACGCACAATTAAATTATACAATAATTATAACTATAAGTTTACTGATTGAATAGTATTGGAAAACTGATTGAAAATCGTATCTACTGATAAATATTATGTAAAAAAAAAATCGTTCTCTCACGTGAGATAAGATGGACCTAACCATACTTTGACTTTGACCACAGTCTTCATTTGATGAACTTTTAAGTAATGCATTGTGTTTTTTTATTAGCTAATTATTTTTTATTTCTAAACAATTATTAGCGTTATAACATTTAAATAAATCGCACATTTGTAATTGATTAAAAAATAATGTCATTTAAAAATAATTATTTTCGAAGTTGTGTAATGCATGTATAATAACTGCATTCCGGAAGTTAAACTATTTATGTTTAACGATAACTAGATAAGTATCTGTCTTTATATATTACACTTCATTGGTTAGAAACAATTACCATTGTCTTGTGTTCAATATTGAAAGTCAATTGTTTTAATATATATTATTTTCATGCATTTTCTATACTACTCATTGCTGGTTTAATAATACTGTATAATAGTTTTAAATTTTAATACGTTTTTATGATGTTTTTGACTTAAAATATACTAGTAAAATGTTTAAGTAAACACCATAGCTAAAATGTAGATCCTTTACATTAAAAAGTAAATAAAAGTTAAACTTTATAAGCATTGAAGAGGATTAGGTGGAAAAAATCATATTGAACAGTATTGCAATTCGTTTAGAACAATAAATGCAAAAAGAAAAATGATTATTTCTATAAAATTGTTAAATTACTACCTAGGTATTTAATAATCTGTTCATTATTTATTTTATAGATGAACCTTATTTCCCATAAGTATATTTCTACCTGTACAATATTTTGCACATTTTATGTAAATATGATTAATTCTGGCCTGGTGTGGAGTGGTGGTTATCCGCAGTCAGTAATGTGTACTGCGGTCAAACACCGTCCAGCGTCGCTAGTTCCCGGATGGGTGATCGCCCGGGTTTTTAGCGATACGAATCCTCGTCAGACATAAAAAAGTGATTCTCAATCAACCGTACATCCCAACTCACTCAATAGCATATATTGTGTTGCCGAGGGGCATTAAAATAAAAAATTTAATTTAAACTATAGCGTCGTAACGACTTATACAACTGTTGCTATTCCGATTTGAAAATAATACAAATATCTGATATGCGTATGCTACCATGATTGTCTATAGATACCTTAGATCCTCGAGTGTCATTTTCAAAATACGATCGGTGGTTTTCATCAGGCCAGAAGAGATATGGAGGCTCGTTTATGACTTGTCTGGCGGAAATATCATTGCACCATATTATAATGTACCTATCTGTCATATTATTTGTAATATATATATACATGTATCGAATACGCACTCGCAAACGGCAACACAAAAACGGTTAATGAATCCGACGGTGACAAGAAAGACCAGTAGAAAATAGACCGCGACTCTCTTTTTATCGTATGGCTGAAAATATCATGGTTAACCGCTTGTTGGGAACGTATACCTAGCCTACCACGGTTCTATAACTTCTAGAGTATTTGGAGCCGGCACCGTAAGAAATATGGTTAACGGCCTATATTGAACCTCACTGTGAAATTCGCCGACGAATGCGTCGAAAGTTGTCGACTATACACGACAAAAATTCAGTGAGATTCTAAGACATATACGTGGTCCGACAGCATAGTAGGTACCACATAACTGTTTATGGTACTCTCGGTGAGCGGTTAAAACCACGATATTTTCCGTCGGTTCTATTATAAAAAGATAGTAGCGGCCGTTTTCTCGGTATCCACCGTCTGATTCTTGACATTATGAAATGATTTTCGTGGTATTCGCTGCGTACGTAAATCGTTGTGCAACGCGTGTAAATTTCGGCCACAAATCTCGATTTTTAACCTATCTTTCTCACAGGTACAGTAGGTACTTATTATTTAGTGTTTTAAAGTGGAAAAACGTGTTCACCTCGGGCCCGAAGATACGCTTGCAACCCGTTTCCCGAAGATTTCGCACCAAGAGTGACCGCGTCAAGGTAGGATGTACAAAGTCACCTATATTATTCACAATATGTTCCTTGTGGGAATATACAGTTTCATACGCCCTAAGGCCGTTCTATAGAAATTTCATTTAAACATTATAATAATACAAGTAGGTAGGTTAGAAAAATTCAATGTACCTCCTAATCATTGATAAAATAACATTGAAATTCGTACACTATACATGCAGTATATATATATATATGTTTATAATGTAGTATAATAATACATCATATAAACTGAGTATTAGGTATCGTATATTATCGTCTAATTATAAGCCAGTGACATATCGTACGCATTTTAGTATAATGCGTAAGTACAATCCAAACGTGGTTGGTATTCTGACGAACACAAAAAAATCGTTGGTCGTATTTGTTTCGCAAATATATCCGTTAGTCATTAGTCATTCCACAAGCATAATATACTACCAAAAAGAAACCTGCATTATTATCAATATTTAATAAATATTAATGAAAAAAATATTTATAATTAATATACACTAGTACACTACCTACATAACATAATACTACATACATACATAATACATAATATGATTAAAAAATCGGTATGGTAACTCATAATATTTCCTAATAAACAGTTTTCAAAAATTTAATATGATATTTGCAGTCCATGCAAAACATTTAATCCAACAAATGGTTCGAAATATTATAGTTTTTGTCGTCATCAGTCGTACTTTAACGAAGGAAACACCACAAAATATTTTAACGGCCGTAGCCATTTTCCTCCAAAAACGAGATACCGTTTTCCTCCACTGTATATATTCCTCCAAAAAAATAAAAAGTAATTCTTGGCCGTTTTCCTCCACTTTCCATTTTCCACCAATAAATAACAAATAAAATAATAAAATACCTAGTTAATATAAATAATTTATGCATAACAAGAAAATAAAAAATATTAATTATTAGGCTTAATCGACAGCTTAATATAGCCGATACCAGAATGTATCAACCAAAAATGTGAAGGGATTGAATTTGAAAAAATTCTGTTTTATGTTATTTACAATTACAACGTTACGACATTTTTGTGTTTATCGTTATTTAGAATTAAAATATTATACAAGTTGTGCGTTTATCGTTATTTAAAATCGTGTTAATTCCTATAAAATTTAAAAATAATGACTAATTCGGGTAGGTAATGCCCCTATTTTTCATTTAATTATATTTTATAAATTACTTTTTGAGTATAATATATTTTGTCAATAGTTATGTTTTGTTCTATGGTATTTAATTATTTTTGATTATCGTTTTCCGTTATAATTATGTTTACAAATTTCAATCATTTTTTGTCAAATATAACGTTATTATAACTTTGTAAGCCCTGGATCCTAGTTTTACTCTATCTTTAGAATACAGAACGTAATACTAAAACATTGGCTACATTATTGGAGGAAAATACTAAATAGACATAATTAGGTACAGTCTAAAATAATGTGGAGGAAAATGAAAACCAACCTTATTTTTTTGGTCGAGGAAAATGGACAGTGTAAGAAAACGGTATCTCGTTTTTGGAGGAAAATGGAACCACCCGCCTGAATGGGTTTTCGAAATTATTAATCTAAACAGGTAAAATTTGCTTATACTTTATTAAAACGGTCCTTCCGTGGGTTCGAGTACCTAGGCGAATTAATATATGATTTTAAATTCAATCATCAATAAATCAATTATTGAATTATTTTCCATTCTGGTAATTTTTATGAATAAATTATTTTAATTTTATGGAGTTTTAGAGATTGGGTATACTATAAAGTGACTAAAATATGTATTTTGGGAGTTTGGGATTGAAGTGCGCAATGTGTACACAATGCAAATTTTTTAAATTGAACAAAATAATAAGATCGGTTAATAGTGTAGTAAAAGGACTCTCCGCGATTCGGAGTTTCGTTTTGCATAATATTAATAGAAATTATTCATGAATTATATTGAAATTTTATTTTTATCATAAAATTGATCTTGTATAGTTTATAATTATTGTTACCTATATCGATATACTTAATAAATAATAATATTATATCGATAATTTTCCAGAGTGCATGTACCTATACTATCTAGTATCTGTTTACAAAGTATAGGTACTATAATAAGTACACATTTGCATAGTATAATATACTATCGCGTGTATATTATGGGTACCATGTAGGTACCTACTCATAATAATATTACAATATCTGCTATTGTAATAACGACTCACATAAAAATCGTGGCTATCGTTTGAAATCGACAGTGGCAGATTATCGAGTCACGAATTGAGATATTCATCCGCTCCAAATTTGTTTTTAACAAAGCTTTGTGTGCACTATAAAGTAAATTGTACACGCATTCCGTACACAGTGACTATATTAAATCTAAATAAACAAGTTCTACTTTCGAGTACTATATATTTCGATTTAATTAATTAAGACGAATACAATTAAAAGTATAATAATTTAGAGCTGCGATCGGTTAAAATATTCCTATTTGAATACGCAAAAATTAATTAAAAGTTAGAAATTATCCGTCATGTAAATTACAAAGTTTGAAAAAACACGATGAACCTACTGGGAAATGGTTTAATTATTATACGTCGTGCGATATCGACGTGCACCGCGTACCATTATAATACCATTTTATTATATACAAGAGATTATATTATACAGTGTGTCTAGAAAGTTTGGAGACGTTAAATGACTGTATAGTATAACTGTATAAGATATGATCACATATACTATTATCTACCTAATAAGAATATACGATGTTACGGAAAGAGTATAATGCGCAAGGTTTAAAGATAACGCTGTTTCATTAAATTTATTATTTATTAAATTAAAGATTTTTCTCTAATCGTTATCGCGATTCCATATACAAAGTCGATCTCGGCTACAAATTTGAGGCTACCAAACTTTCCAGACGCACAGTGTTTACCCGATATTTATTATATTATAAAATATATAACTGGAACGAATGACCATGTGGTTACCGTGCCGTCTCCAGAACCTGGCCGCCGCATGCTGACTGTATAGACGAGGATAAATAATAATAATAATAATAATAATATTTCTTTATTACGGAAATAAATTCCAATTAAATGTTTTATAAAAAAAATTATCTTTAGATACGGTGGTGTTGGCGCCTAAAACACTAACCCTATTATCGAGGTGTAACGAACCCGGAAAACGTGATTTCCCCTATCAAGAGTATATAATATGTTATATGTGATTCATATTTTGTAACTACTATATACTCGTTACGATTGGGTTCAAGACTTATAGCAATAATTGCATAAAATCCGCGTAAGATGTACGAAAACATTTACAGATTCACATACCGAACGGAGTACGTCTTAGAAACGTACAGAATATTTCAACGATAATATGCGAAAAATTCGAAATTTTACTTTCCATATTTTTCTAATATAGTTTTGGAGGATTTTACATTTCTCGAGGATTTCACAAAAATGATGTTAATTTATGTTAATGGTAGATGTAATATTATATTTAAAGATTTTTTTCACATACTCAGCCAACGTATTATTCCTGTCTGTCGTCAGTGGATAAATAATCGAAGGTATTAATCAATAGTAAAAAACGTCGTCGATGTAATCGAAAATTTTCTATTATATTTAATATAACTGTACCACAGTCAAGTAATGCAAGTCACAAAAATCAAATTTTACAGAAGAGACAAAACAAAAATGTTTGTTGCAAGGACTTGAAATTGTATACTGCAAAAATATTATGTTGTATTCCTTTTCCTATGTATCACGCTGGACATACATATATTATATATACTACTGTATATACTACTATCATTGTTTAGGACTTAAGTTAATATACTTCTTGCTATCTACGCACATAATGTATATAGGACTTACCTTTTAATACCTTTAAAAATATCACAAAAAGCATATTCTGGTTATATAACTAATTCAAAATTTCAAAAAATTCTGTGTTACAGCGAATTGGTTTACAGATTATCTAATCTGAGATAAGCATCAGCGGGCCTAAAGTATAAAATTTGATCTTGGCAAAAATATTTCTTCCCACTATTTTATTAAATACCACACTTTCGCTCCGAATCCCTCAGGGTAAGTAATTATATTAGTAATAATTATTTATTGTTGTAAAACAATCGCAACAGTTTTCGCGACGACTCGGCAGACAGGTGCGCAGGCGGGTCATCGTGCTGACGACGACGTCGGGAAATCTGCACTCGCGTTATTGTGACAAACCGGCTGCGTTGAGGACGAGACGTTATCGTCGCGACGGCAGCCGCCGAGCAATAGTGTATATATTAATATTATAGCGGTCGCATAATGATAATAACAGTCGTCTGGTCAGTCTCCGGCCCGTAGTATTATAGTAATATTGTAGTAGTATTATAGTAGCCATAGTAGTAGCAGCAGCGGCTGCATAGTAGTAGAATATATTATAGTATAATGCTGCAGGGGTCTCCAAACTTTTTTTTAAGGTGGGGCCAAAATTGAAACACGCTTGGGCATTGCGGGCCAACAATTTTAAAGGAATAGATCTGTAAAGAAATTGAAGATTAGACGAGATTTATTTAGAAAAATTAATGTTTGTTTATATATTTTTTTTTATTTTATAACAAGTTGTTCTATTATTAATTAAAGTTAGTACCTATATAGGTATAAATTACCGTTGTAAGCGGTGTTACGAATAACATCAAAAGAAAAAAAAATGAAAACTAAATGCAAATTCAAAACGTTAATTGATTTGGGAATTTCGAAAAGGGCCCATCTCAAGTTTTGATTAAAATAGTTTTTTTCATTTATACATATTGGTCGATATTTCATGAAAAGAGCCCATATCTGTTTCTATTGTGATGAAAAACACATTTTTTTTTTTAAATTTTAAATTACTATAGTCCTCGTATAAATTTCGAAAATGACTCATCTCCGCAAATTTAATGAATCACTTTTCCAATAAAATAACAGTCAGTCATTTTAGAAAAAACCATACACTATACACTATAGTACTTAGGGGAAGTAATGCTAACTTAGGGGAAGTAATGCTAACTTAGGGGAAGTAATGCTAACGAGGGGAAGTAATGCTAACGCGGTCCCCCCTCTGGTTCTCGATACCACGAAAAAAAAAAAAAAAAAAAACTATAGTACTTACAATAAAAAACAAAATTAAAAATTAAATCAGTGTTTTCTGAAAAATGTTAATTTTCAGATATGAGCCCTTTTCGAAATTCCCAATTCAATTAGCTTGGCGGGCCAGTGAAAAACCTTTGGCGGGCCGTAGGTTGGAGACCCCTGGTATAATGTATAGAGTACTGTAGCGGCTGTAGTAGTAGTGGTAGTAGCAACAGCGGTAATAGTAGTAGTAGTAGTAGTAGTAGTAGTAGTAGTAGTAGTAGTAGTAGTAGTAGTAGTAGTAGTAGTAGTAGTAGTAGTAGTAGTAGTAGTAGTAGTAGTAGTAGTAGTAGTAGTAGTAGTAGTAATAGTAGTAGTAGTAGTAGCAGTGGTAGTAGGTTGTAGTAATATTGTAAGTATATGCGAGTATTTGTGGCAAAACGTGTGCGTGAGTGCGTTGTTTTTTCATCATTATCATATTGTTATTATTGTTGTTGTTGTAGTATACTGTATACGACTATCGGCCGTGGAAATCGGCTGCCGACGGTGGCGGCGACGACGACTGCGGCGCGGGAGACGATTATTATTGTTTTATCCGTACGACCTCGGTCAATCGTCGGGTGGCAAAACGAAAGAGAAAAAAAATGAGGAAATTGAGGGGAAGAGGCGTATTATAATTTATAAATAACATATATTATGTACTACACAATATTGTTTATCATACTATTGTCGTATTGATGTTTTCCCCCCACTCACCCCGATAGAAATTGGTATAGGGCCACTTGCAGAGAATAAAATATCATAACTTCATGGCGATTGTTGTATTTTGTAACTTGTAATTATTGACCATAAGTAGGTAACTTGCATTTATATATTTATATTCGATGATGGAACATAGTACGTAACAGTGATCTTTGTTCCATTTTTTTTTGTTTTTGTTAATTTCAATAAAATGTGTGTCGTTATACAAGCAATCTATACTCAATACTTTTCTTAATTTTTAAATATATTTGATTTTCAAATCAATATGATGACTTTGAAATATATTTTGTAAACCATGGTAAATAATAGTTATACAGCATAACTATCTTTACCTACTAGATATTTTATATACAATTAATTATGTTTCATATAAACCGCTTATGTATAACAAAATATGTATAATGTATTAATACGTATATATAAATATACAATATAAAATATTAATAAATAGTAAATACTATATTAATTGTGCTTGACTCTCATATTTTATAATATTGTTTTTCTTATTTCCCATCTTAAAATATCTCATAATCATAAATCACAATTTCTTTTAATTAATTCAATATATTTATAGTTATAAAATAATAAAAAAAAAGTGATTAGTGCAATGGTACTAAAACACATAGTGCATACAAAATAGTATCATAGCTTTTAATGGATTGCAGGTATACAATCAAATTTAGAGAATAATATAATATGTTTTTTAGCTAAGACTTAATTTAACTTTTATTTTTGAGAAGACACATGTTGTGCAGCAGAAAGACATTTTTAAACTTGGCGATGAGACATGTACCTGTTTATTTATTTTTTTACTTTTGTCGATTATAATTTATGATAAATTTATAATATAATTTGACATACCTATACGAACTCGATGTATTGTTGCTTCGTTATTATTTTGCGGTTACAACTCTTGCTCCTGCAGTCATATCATAATATAGAACGATTTCTTACTCTTCTACTGAAAATCGTATGACGTATTCGTTATTACGCTAAATGTTTATATTTTGTAACGGTTCGTGTGTGCGTCTTAAGCTTCCGTTTCCGGCAGATTCGGATGTCTTAGTGCCACTCTTGTCGTGCGCTGTCCAAAGTCACATTCGGATATGTTTCCGCATATAACCGTCGCAGATCACTATTATTTTTATTATCATTGTTATATTATGAACCTTTCTCGTCCGCACAAACAATATTATAGGACGGATTCGTTTGAAGGTTTTTCCGGAAAAATAAATAATATAGGTATTCATATATATTTTTAATGTATACCTCCGTATGTATATCGAGTGCGGGAGGACAGAGACGCATCAAGAGATTCGATACGCTCGGCTAGCCCCATTTTGTTTCCCGGAAAATCTCGAGTGTGAACTGTACAAATTTCAAAAACACTCGCGTGCGAAATCGTATACGTCTGCATACGATTAAATCCGAAAAGACGGCCTTCTGCGGATGACGGTTTTTATACGTCGCAGATTACAACGAATCCGTATTATTATTACACATATATACCTATTTATATATTATGTATAATGTATATAGAGAGAGTCAAACATAATAATAATAATAATATCTGCTGTTCCACAAGTAAAAATTATCGAATCGAATCAGCCACTATGTGAAGTAGGTATCTATATAATATTACATATTATATTATGTAATACGCACCGTTTGAGATTTTCGCTTATTCGTAAAAGTCAAACCTTTTCCGGATATTTTCAAGAGCGTGATGTGTGTATATTTTATATGCTATTATTACATATAACATAGCTGTCCCTTCCGGCGTTACCTGTGCTATAAAGATTTGATTTTTTTTTCAGAATATATTATATTAGTACAAATTTGGTAGGTACATGCCATATATCCACTAATTGTATTAGAAATGTAAACGATGGTAACCATTTAAATTAATGTGTTACATTTAGCTACCTATAATAAGGGTTGATAAAATAAGGTAGATTACAAGTGTCAAGGAATCTATTGGTATAACTTTTTATTGAAAACGGTCCAGTAATTTTTGAGTCTAATAACTTCAGATAAACCGATGTGACTTAAAAATATAGTAACCAAATATCAAAATTATAAGTTCATTATTACCCGAATATTACATAAAGTAATCCGTGGCAACCATTTATATCGAGAAAAAAAAATGCTAATTTCTTCTATAATATAAAAATATTATAAAATTATGGAACCAATGGCAACCATTTATAACTAACCTATACAAAAATCTCATTGAAAAGTGGCCTTTCAGTTTTCTGATTTTCAGAGTAACTTTTCCAGTTTTTCTTTAAGTAAAATTTTCATTCGGAGTGTAACGAACATTAAAAAAAAAATATATCCTAATCGTCTAATTGTCTGAAATCCAAATCATCCAGCTTTTCATTTCCATTATAATATAGATAATAATATTGTAACACGTCTTGTCTTCTCGTGTAGCGATTTACGAGAATAACAAGTACTTATATTATATACTAGTATTATATATAGGTAAGTTATATAATACGATTTTAATACGTGATGTGATTCCTCCGTTGTTTATTGAAAAGTGTTCGAAATTAAATAGGTTTTTATCGCCTACGCTCGTAACGAACCTTTTACCCGCTGTATTATGCGCCTTGTACGGGAGCGATTTATTTCCGTTACTTGCATGTCTCCCGTTAACACCTCAATGGCTGCAGTTAGGCGCTTGCCACTTACGTATACGAAGCTTTTCAACAAACTCAAAAGTTGCTATAAAATATACACCCACTACGTGTATAATGTTATGAACGTAGATATAAAAACTATTTAACTCGCTTTCGAGTCGAAAATCAATAAACCAACATCAGAAAATTCACAAAGAAAATCGTATGTTCCGCATCAGTGGGTACATCACCTTATAACATCTAGAACTCAGTTTATTATTTGACGACGGCAAAATGTAGTACCTATGTTATGGAAATCGCATGAAATTAATTTAGACAAAAATGGAAAATGTACATTTTCCACTCAAAAGTATAGTAGGTAAAAGGTAAATAAAGTAGACGGAACGAGACATAAAAATACACATTGTACCGATGAAATCTAATAATAGTTCCGTCTACTTTGTATATATCTGCAGCATATCAGTTTGGGCGTAGGTACATGCGTACATGATTTAAAAGATCAAGACAAACTCTGAAATGAAAATTCGAATAAATAAACGATGACGGGCGAACAATATAAGAGACAAGGGTAACATAAAATAAAAGAATAGATAGGAGAAAATGTTTTAAATCACGAATAATAGACGTCCTTAAAATTGTTGCAGGTATACAATTGTCTCGGATCTGGGACAAAAGGGAAATGAGATTTTTGTGGACGATAAATTTTATTTATAATTACAGGTTTTAAACGACATATATATAGTACGTACCTAGGTACATATAAATATAGAATGTTTGGTGAAGTTATTGTTGACAGTGTTTTTTGTGTAAAGCGGTGAGTTCTGCAGATATCAATGAAAAAGATAATTAAATTCACGGTGCTTTGTGTTGACTAATTTGTATAATATTATTATAATAATAACAAAACAACTTCGTAGGTACTTAATTATATCTGTTAAGTATATTTTCTTTATTACACAGTTTTTCGTTGTAGGTATATGATTAAATTGCAAAATAGTTAAAGTAGCGATTTTTTATTACGACGCGTACGATTAAAATTGTCATTGGGTTATCGAAATCGTTTGTAATATTGAAGTACAAGACTTAAGCAACGCGTTAATTATAGTAATAATTATTATAAACGTTTATCGAAAAATTGTTTTCGCAGGAATAAAAATAGATTTCAACTGCAGGTGAATACGTTTAGGTGAAAACATTGTACCTATATTAATATTAATATCATCGTTTATTAATCGTATATTGTGAATATATATATATTATATACGTAAGTGCTTAATAATCGTAAAAAAATCACATTAGCGCACGGGAATCCATTTATAATAATATGATATTTGTAGCAACACTGTTGAGTACAAAAGTATATATAATATTCAATTGGTGGCATTATTTTGGATTGATGGCGCTCCTGAAAAGTTATTGTGCTCAGAACGAGGGTCGTATTATTATTTTTTTTTTCACCCACACACACCCTCGGAACACGCTCTTCATTAAGTCGCGTGCTTTATTACATACAGCTCGGTAATCAAACACCTATTGTTTAATTAGGAACAACTGTCATGGTTCACAATACGGATTTTAAGTGACGAGAATAATCGTCGTTGCCATTTATAGTTGCTAGATAAAGTGTACGACGAGGTTTTTGACGATCGGTTGTGAGTATTGTGGCATTGAACTAAAATATTATAATCGGTAACCATGTGTGTTTCCTTCTATTATTATAGGCTAATAATGTGCATAATAATTATTAATAATCATATACGCGTATGTGGTTTAAAAGTTTAAAAAGTAAATTACTTATAATATAACTTCGGTATGTATTTAACATCGTATGTATAGATACGTTGCAATTTAGTGGTTCAGTGAAATTTAGTTCTTCGATTTATTTGTTTGTCGACATGTACTCATCGAACGTTTGTACACCACGTTTAAATCAGCATAATAATATACAATTATTTCTTTGGCCGTTTAAAATATTCGAAAATATTTGTTTTTTATTTAATACCATTGTATTACCTATTTAATGCAGCTAGTTAAACGTAAATACAATGAGGATCAAACTCGGGTTGTCATTTTAATCTCATACCCATAAATTGTTGACACCATTTAAACGATAATAATGATGATGATAATAATAATAATAATAATAATAGCGTAATAGTAATATTGTATATATGTATAGGTAATGATATTATTCAAGGCGCGTTACTTTGTTTATGGCAAAAGCTATAAATGTTGTTTAAATTGCTCAGTTGTGTTTAGTCCGAAAGCTTTGATTACTGTTTATCAGCCAGGGCGACTACCTTCGAGGCAAGAGAATTATTATCATCGCGGGGCCCCTCGCGATCGCTTTTATTATACCTCTCGTTTCTCTGCGACGGTATACGCACAAAGGACGCTTATAGATCGGACGTCTGTATAGATTGGACGACGATAACGGGAGGGGTGTATCTAATGAACCGAATTCCACTGTCAGCAATTATTATTATTTTATTATATTTGCCATTTATTCGGTTCACGAAATAATACTCGGCGAGTGCAGATAAACGCGCGTTGTCTTGTATGCCCAGCACCCATATTTTATTATATATATATATGTATAGATAGATAGGTACATGTATATATTAAACAGGGTGTCTCGTTATCTGTCTGCTCCCTTCAATAATAATACTTATTATAACAACTTTCTCGCAATAATAACTTAAAAATATTTTTATGTATAACGTACCTACTTCATTAGATATATACAGATATTACAATTAAAGGGTATAATATTTTTCATTTCACGTTGGGTTCCATCACAGGTTGACCTCCCTATTCATTTTATTCAAGTTAAAATTGTTGTGCATATATTATCAAATTCACTTATTGTGCTGTCAAGCACAGATTTTAAATCTATATATATAAAAATGAATGTATGTCAGTGTGTCAGTGTGTCTGTGTGTCCATGTTACCATGGTTACCAAGGTTGCCATGGTTACTAAGGTTACCAAGATTTCATATCAATCTATATATATAAAAATGAATGTATGTCAGTGTGTGTGTGTGTGTGTGTGTGTGTGTCCATATTACCATGGCAACCATATCTGTATATAAAAAACAGTAAGCTGATTGACTGCTATCAACGCACAGCTCAAACCATTGGACGGATCTGGCTGAAATTTGGCATACAGATAGCTATTATAATATAGACGTGCGCTAAGAAAGGATTTGCCAAAATTCGCATTTTAAATAGGTGCTGAAACAGGGACATTGAGATTCACGATAGAAATTGGAAATTTTATTTTTATTTATTTATAGTTGCCATTGGTTACAGTCTACATTAGAAATTAGCATTTATTTATTGGTTGCCATTGGTTATTCGGGCAGATCAGGTACAAGCTTGCATCAAATCGAATTATTGAACAATGCTTACCAGGGTGGCAGAGTTGCACTTACCGCAGAAAATTACACCCAAAAGGAGTTCAACAATCATAATTTTTTTAAGAGTTGCGATTTTTTACGAGCAACCAAATTTATTATATTAATCCACAGTATTACATCAAAATAAACTTGGTATAACTTTGATACTTTAGAGTTAAATCATACACTTCTGTACAAACAGCACGGGGTCCGCGATCTACCGCAGGTAGATTGCCTACCTGATAATGTACTGCTGCGATTCAGAATTTTTATTCAGGGCAACGGGAAAGATAAGATAAATTTTGAACACCATACACGTTAATGAATTGAACAAAGTTTGAGTAGGTAGTATTGAGTTGATCCATTTAACGGGCGACGAAGTGCACGGGATCAGCTAGTATCTAATAAAAATAAAAAAAATAAAAAATATTTTTTGATTTTCCTATGAATTCAAAATAAGTAATTACAGCTTTTGGTTTGAAGTTTCTTAAAAATGTATAATATATAGTAAAATAATTTAAAATTAAAATTATCATTTAATTTTTTTATTGTATTATGTATGGAAATATTTTATTTAAGTCCTTAAGCTTTGACAACAAATGAGTATAATAGTTGTAGTGCATGCATAATAATATTGAGTATAGTACGCAGGTACAGGTTATGTACAGAGGCAAACATGGCAAGACATAATATTGTATATTTTTTTACAACAATTAAAAATATAAATAATACCTATACATTGTAATGTGTATACTTGTACACTTTAAAGTCGGAACTATCTATGCAGATCTACCGTAGTACTATACTATATTATATAGACGCCTGAAATCAGATACCGAAGTATAAACGACCGTCTCATACCTCTGTAGGTATACTTCGATCGTTGAGACATAATTCAAACATAGGTGGGAAACAAACCATCAACGTGGAGTGTGCAGGTGTTATGTCAGAAAAAATAAATAAACTACAAAACAAATACATTTTTTTACGTGGACGTAGTAAATTTTACCAGCGCAAAATATTATAGGTACTCATACTTATATTAAACCCGAAGAAATAAAACAATAGCGAATCACTAATTCTATTTCTCACACGACACGATAATACTATAATATTATATTGATTCGATTAAAGTGGTACCTATGTTTTGTTTAATTTAAGTGTTCGAGAACTTAAATTTCAATTATTTATTTTTGCGTCCCGAGACCACTTACTGTTGTTCGGTCAGATATTCTGCCCACAGTGGGTACCTATTTACAGACTGATCTCTGTAATATTATATTGATCACCTACATCGGATTTCGAATTTTCAAACAATGTTCAGAACGCGTGTACGACACCATCGCCGACATCGTATAATAGTACATAATATTATTATTAGTACAATATTATTATCATCATTACGCGTTCATCGCTCGCCCTAAAATGCACTTCCCAGAGGTCGGTATTGCACTGCACATCGCTCGCATTATTACTACAATAATAAAGCACAGTGCAACGTAATAATAATATATGCACCGCGTTTACCCACAGACAAAAAAAAACATATATATATGTATACATAAATATAGGTACCTGTGATAGATACCTATACGGTAACGGTATACATGTGTGCACGTGCATATATACGTCGTCGGAGCATTGTGTTGAAGGGACAGTATTACAATATGTATTATATATTTTATATCGTTTGCATTGTCTTTGCGATTTTAATTCCCGCGCACGCCATTGTCTTGGGGCCTATATTATTATTATTATTATTATTATATTGTATCGGAATCGCACTGCGTCAGAACGCCGCGTCTTTTTATTGGAAAATTGTATTTCGTCGGAATGTAACATTTATACCTACGTATACTCATATATATATATATAATATATATTATTATTATCTGCACCGATCTAACTATCGCGCACACATAATACTCACCGCACACATTATTTTCACGCACGCAAGACCTGCTGCAGTATTCGCGTATATATAGGTACGATCAATCTCTTCGGTTAAAAATAATAAATTTTTTTATTTTAAAAAACGAGTTCCAAGTCATTAAACGTGTAACGACAAACCGTTTGACGTTTCATGGGTACTGCAATGTGTGCCTCGTTGTTTTCACGCTTTATATATTATATTATTATTTTTATTATTACCTACACCTATTTGCTGCAGATATTATTACATCCGAACTATTTTTGTATACCGCTTAGTAGTGATGCCGTTTTAAATAGATATTTTATTAGACGGTACTTACGGTTTTTTGGTAGTTCTCGGCCTTGTGGCAGTCGAGAGATGTGATATTTTTTTTAGCCAAGTGCCAGTTTCACTGGTGACGGTTTTCGGGATAAAATTGTCTTTACTCGATATAAGATCGATCGTAATTGGACCACTAGAAAATAAACTAGACAGTAGAATTATTAAAAAAAAATATATCTGATACAAAAATAATAAAATTGACTTGGGTTTTTTTTAAATATATCTACATTTTTATATTATAACATTATTTGTACTATTATTATAAACGTCCGTGACCCCATAATTGCTGGGTGGAAAAAAATATATCATGTATATTATTAACGCTTTCATATACTAGTAATAGTTTTTTTATAAAATTTGCACCAAATTGACTGAAGGGTTATTCAGATTTGTGTACGATAATTTTGTGTTACATAAAATAGGCATATTCTCAGCAAATAACAACATACTATATATAACAGCATAAACATTATATTATATAACCTAAGAACTATTATGATGTATATAATTTATAGTGTAAACGAAAATTTAATTTCTAATGCATTCTAATTTCTAATGAGGTTCTGACCAAAATAATTTGGCGAATTAATTTTTTTTTTTGAGCACGCACTCTACTGTTTGGAATGTTTGAATTGCCAACATTTTAAATACATATTTTAGCTTTTCAATAACGTTCACAAAAATAAAAAATAAAATAAAGATTTCAAAAATAAAACGCCAATTCAAGAAGTACTATTATTACATAATAATATTATACATTAACAGGGTCTCTCGAATATTGATATAATTCAAAAGCGAACGATTAACACTATACCTATACAAACGGCCATTATAGATATTGATTTCGTCCTCAGAACGAAAAGAGATTTCGATTCAAATATTATTACATCAAATATGCTATACTGATAGGTATTCACTATCAGATATAGTGAACTTGCCAAAATATTAATAACTTACAATTTACATAATTTTATCGAATGTACGCGATCCGAAAGGTGAAAGATTTGTTCCCCTACAGCCTGGGGTGCAGCACGGTTCGTGAAATGTTATATAGTTAAGTTATGCTTACGTTACGTAAGTATAAAAATATATGATGTAGGTACTGCTACAATAATAATATGGTACATTTTATGGACTTTTTCGGAAAACACATACTCGTGTGCATATTACATAAAAAAAGAATATCGGTCTGCGTATAATATTCGAGACTTCGATTGCGGGTTTCTTTTTTTTTGTTTCTTTTTATCTCGTCTCGTTGTTATTATTATTATTATATATTGCATTACTGCAGTGTATACCATGACGTGTATATGTGAGCGTATATACACACATAATATATGGAACGTATACGGCGGGCGGAAGGGTTTGTCTTCATCTCTTTTATGGCGTTTCCGTGACGGGGCCAGAGGGGTGTGGCGGTGTGGGGTGAACGCGGCGGCGGCGTGGTGCGGGGCTGCGGCGGCGAGAGAGCTTGTCAGGGTTAAAGACGAGTTATGTTGGTATAAATCAGCGCGGTTTTGACAGTTTGCCGCAACGGCGGCGGCGTATGGCCAGGAAGTTGATTTTGATTTAAGAGTTGATCACGTGGGACGGCTGCAGTGGCGCCATCCAATCACGTCATCGGCGCAATTTGTCTGTCACATTTACACCGAATTTATGGCACGGTCCCATCTCTCTTTTGTCTCCGCCATTGTTTACCGCAAACACACGCACACAATCGCAAGCACGCACACACACACACACACACACACACACACATCCACTCACATATTATGATAACTGAGACTATAGCACGCTGGCACTTACAGTTGCGCACTGTACACGGATAAGTCCAACTCTACGCAGCGGACGACGACAATAATATTATCAGGCGAACATCATATTATTTCATAAAGTATCGCATCGTCGATTTGACGAATAAACAACGATACCACGTCATCGTGAAAGTACGACGATTTAAGATATCGTATAATATTATATAGGTACCAATCTCTTCATATTATGTTCATAAATGTTTGTCGTTCAAGCTTCCGGCAACATTGTTTTCGCTCACTTTATTATAACCGTATACAAATTAAAAACATTTAATTATTTGAAAACATTTAAAATGTTTGTAAGTCATGATGCAGCTGATGCCCATTTAATATCGTGATGTTTATATTATACATCAGAACGAATTGAGCTCCTCCGAATGCCTGCACTGCGCATGTCTAAACGCGTGGCATGTCTTGGAGTAAAGCGCAAAAGCGTTTACAGGTAGTTCTATAGAAGTATGTATAAGAGACCTGTGCGGATAATAACAATGTCAGGCTTTCGCTACGACGACAGATATTAATTATGCGGACACGAGTCGCGCCGTGCCACCCGTCAACGTCTTCGTTCGTACGTCGTAATAATATTGTTGTACGCCGCGCTGGACCTGAACGCGGGACAATGGCTCGCAAGCGGTTTACCTATCAACGCATCATTGTGAGGTCGGCCCAGGGACATAATATTATAATAATACTTTACATTATTTTCTATTTACTTGTCATCATACCCGCGCGGTAATAATATTAATAATAACCACATACACGGTTAATGTCATTACGATTCATAATAATTTCACCAACGTTTTTCCGTTTCGCTTTTCGCGATAATAATAATTCGTCCGAACAAGGACGTATCGCGAGATACGACCGAACAGCGGCGGCTGGGAGGAGTTTCAGTCGACGAGGATTACAATACTATATTATACCTATACAATATATTATTTACATATATTATGTGTGTGTAGTGTGTGTGTACAATATTATTTTATTGTGTGGAAGAAGGCGGCGGCGGCGACGACGAGTCGCGTATATACCGCGCCGAGAGCGAGAGACGACGACGGGAGGACGTCAACGGCAGATCGAGATAAAAAGGTTACGTGCCGGCGGCGGCGGCGGCGGCGTACATAGTAGCGGTACAGTGTGTATAATGGCTGTTGTACGCATAGTGTTTATTTGTGTGTGCGTGTGCATTGCATTGCTGGTTTTCTGTGGCGTTAGCTCGGGGTTGTTGTATAATATATATTATTATTATATGAGAAGGATGCCGTTGGTGGGAGACGATAGTTCGAACCGGGTCCCGCCGAGAAGTTCCGCAGACGTCGGACGCTGCGGCGGCGGAGGGCGAAGAGAATTTCGAGACGGGCGGGTGCGGCGGCGCGGCGGCGCGAGAGCTTGCAGTGGGGAGGGGAAGGCCTGCTGCAGGCCGAGTGATTTAGGCGACAGCGAAGATCCGAGCACAAATCTTTCAGACGCGACACGAAACGCAATAAATAAACGCTAGCGCACGCACGCCACGGAAAGCAACACATTATATACGCCGTACGTATATTACACACCGCCGCCACTGCCGCCACCGCCGCCCGCGTATAGAGTCCGCCGCTCAGAGGAGTTTCTTTTCCGCGACGTCGCGCCCGCCGTCTGTCTTCGTCCCGACGGTTTCCCGTTAAGGCCGACCGTCGCCCGCGCGACTGCAGTGTCCTATACGCGCGTGTTAAGTACCATGATAATATTATAACGACCACGTGTCGATGATAATAATTTACAGACATCTGAGGTAACCTATACCTATACCCGGCTACCACGACTATATAGACGGCCGACTCAGTGCTCTTATCAGTGCAGACGCGGTGCTCATAATATTATGTGACTCGGGATAATGTTCACTTACCGTTCGAATGAGATTTTACCATGGCAAAACGAATGTTTTTATTTTTATATTATTCAAGAACCTTACAAGTTGAACCTGGGTTCTCGTCGTCTTTGTGTATCACATTATTTGTTTACGACCCCTACATTGACTAACATTCCTATACTGCCCGGGTTATTGTTGCTCCAAATTAATATTATAAAGGCATTCTATACTAATGAACAAACGGCAATTATCGAATGTAAAAACTCCGATACTGGCTGTTATTAGAATTATTGTAACGAGTACTCGAATTAGTTATTTTTCATCAAGTATCCATCATAATATGGTACTGATACGTTAGTTACCCACGTGTAGTTCATATAATTACCACGCACTTAATGGCTATTATAATATTTATCTGTGATTAGAATAATTTAGGACAATATAAAAAATGTAAGAATTTGTAGACATTTCTCAAGTGACACATGGCGTTGGACATCATATTTACACACTTCGCTGTATGCCTTCCTACGGAGTTTGCTATCTAGTTATTGCACATATCTGTGGTACCTACCTACGTATATTATGTTATAGTGTTAATCTCTCTGTTTGGCGTTAGCGGAATAGTTATTGAATTTCAGGCGTCCAAGTGCAAAAGGGGTCTTTACGTGGTCGCTCTAGCGTGTTCTGGCGTTTTGAACGTCTAACCTGGTGTACCTGGTTTATACCGTACTTTGATTAGGTATATAGTATAGATACCACCTACCTATACAACATATTAATATTATGATGTATGTTATTATTGTACCTATATACCATGATATTTATTATTACTATTATTATACGCCGCGCCCGTACACGTTGAGCATAGAACATAATATATAATATTATTATACGGCACGTCACGCGTATATATTCGACGATAATATTGTAACGAGTATACACACGATCTATCGGATATAACGACGTGTCGGTTTGTATGCGCCCGGAGACCGAGTGCGTCAAACGCGCTGCGTGCACGCCTCCGCTCGTCGACGGCTATTGACCGTGTACGCTGCAGCAGTGCATATTATATATATATTTGATATTGCAGTGTTCGTAGAGAGTTATTCGCGATCGTCAGCTTAGATCGACTTTATCGGTATATATAGGTAGTATATATTTTATTGTGTAATATACGCGTCGCGCGCACGCCATCGCCGCCGTCCCGTCAATATAGCTACATATAGGTGGTAACCTATCGTGCGAAACCCGACACAATAATGCACTATTCCCAGACTCGGTGCAACTGCAACTGCAGCAACGACAGCCTACTATTACAATAATAGTTTAATGTGGGTTTCAAACCCAACCGATTGTTCCGTCGCCGCCCACGCGAGTATATAATATTGTTACGTATAATGTATAAATTATATGTATATTATATTATAGCTACTATTATTATATAGGTGATGGAATAACACACTTGGGACTGTTTTGTTACCGATAGGATTATTTATTTAGTTTTTTTTTTTTAAATTACCGTGCATGTAATGATTGACATTGGACGTATATATTATTTGATTTTGTTACTATTAAACATTGAAACTCGTCACACTCGCGATTCGAAATTAAATTTCACATCCTAGGCTACAAACGAACAAGTCATATTATAATATTATATGATATACAGCCATACAGGTACAACGTATGGTTTTCCCATATCATTATATCAACAACAGAATAAATACTGTATTTTTCCGAATTGTTAATAAATTTGGCAATAGATTATGGTGACTATTAGTACGGAAGAAAACGATATACGCATTTGCAAAGTGGTAAACTTATAACTGAAAATGTTTAGGTTTATTCAGCACTGTAAGTTTATAACTACTAAATTAACTAACTACTACAAATGTTCTGAAAGTTGAGTATTTTATTTTAACAAACAATGATTAAAATACTTCTATATAATAATAAATAATAATAATAATAATACAAATATTTATTGAGCATATATATCTATATATGTATATATCAATATAGATAATATAAATCAATGTATCATCAAATGTATCAATAGTTTATGACACTTAATGAGTATTAGACGATACTATATACCGCATATATACTTACTGCATGACGTAAGTATTGCCTACTATATATTCGGGATTTAGTATTTTGGGTAAAACAAATTCACAAACACTTTGTGCGTTTTACCTTTTGTTTCAACTAGGTTGTCGGACTATGTAAATTTACACGCGTTTTTTGCAGTGCAGTTCAAACTGATTGAGGTTTAACACCGAGTACTTTCAACTTTCAAGAGACTACCATAGTATTTCGATTTGGAAAACAGTGAATAATTTATTCCCCGAAAACATCATGCATTTTAATGCCTTGTTAAACTTTTCAACCCGTTAGATGTAATAATTTGTGTGATGAATTAGTTAGGGGAGAAAATTTTCGCGGTAGTATATGCGGCGTGTAGTCGTGGCGTAGAGAAAAAATCATTGATAATCAACTGTAGTTAAAACTGTGAAATAACTAAAACGATTTAATTAAAATTACGAACGCAGTGGGTATAGGGACCACCACGTGGCCGAGGAACATATTCCTATGATGTTCTGTATATACCTACTAAAACCATTGCTCGTCGTCTATAAAGTGTCACTAGTGTATATAACGAACGAAACCTGAGGGGTAGGGCAGGGAAGGGTCGGAAGATAAGTTCGACGAGTGTGTCATGTGCATGTGTGTATATTATATACGTACCTATAAGTTTCGCTGTGATCGACTTCAACCTACAGTGACCTCCAAACACGCGCACCATAAAACCGGCTCTGATAAAATATATAATATGAAGTATTGATGAAGTATTATAGGTAGGCACATTATGGAGGTGCAGTCGCATGTGGTATTAATTTTTAGCGTATACGCCTGTTCGCGTGTATATTATAGTTACGCGTATTGACGTGTGCGTTTCGCACTGCGGCAGCGACGGTATTTCGCGGGAGCGTTGACGGCACGTCCGTTGATTGCTTTCGGCCGTTTGGCAGCAGTTTGTCGACGGTGCGCGGACGAGAGGAGATATTATTATTATATATATATATACATACACGTACTTATCGCATTGGGCGTGGGGACGTGAGCGGGGCTAGAAACGAGAGAGAGAGTGAGTGGAAACGCAAGAAATTGCTCCGTCATTTTGGAGGGACGGGGGCGGTCGTGTGCGCTAGGAGATCGGCACGAAATAAGGAGGAAAGAAGTCATAATTAAAACCCGTTGGGATCGAGCGCGGGGCCAGTCTATTAGTTCTCGGACCGATGCCAGAACCTTTTCATTTAATCCGACTGGACATCATTTAAGCGAAAACTTTTCCATCCGTTTTAAGGAGCGCCCTGAGTGTGCGTGTTGATTGCTCGGACTTTTACCAAAAACCCCCTACTTTGGCCCGTCGTCCGAGCATCCCCTCACCGTATAGTTGTCTCCGTCCGTCTATAACGTACATCGATAGTCGGATGGCTTTCCCTATCCCTCTCTATGTCTATGTCCCTCTCTCTCTCTCTCTCTCTCTCTCTCTCTCAACATCTCTCTTTCTCTCTTTTTGTTTACATTGGAGTAGGTATATTATACAATTATCCACGTACGAATCTCCACAAACGAGCCCCAGAGGCGAGAGTAGGTATCACGGGGGAGGGGAAAAGATGGCAAGAAAAGAAACTTTCCAGGGTAAAAATCGGTCGAAAACTCATGCCGGGTTCGTTTATCCCGGGAATTCGATATACAGGGTGCTTCTCCAAGCACGCTCCCCTCTTTTTAATCTTTAATGATGCAATTATTCAAAATCTGATTTTTGGAATTTTTAATTTTTAAATATACTAAAATTACATAATATATTGAAATTCTTGAGATTTTTTTTAACTACCTACTTAATTAATGTCCTGTCTCCTGTGTAAATACAATCTTCTGTTTTTCAAATGAGCACACCCTTCTTCAACTGTAAGCTATACAGTGGATAATTTTCTGAAAATTTTGATGTATTACAATAAATATTCATAGTTTTTAAGTTATTTTACTTGGTGTTCCAAGGACTAAAGGTTCATGGTAATGGGTTTATAATAATATATTGGGGCTATAGTGATTTGACAATTTTAGTCATTAATATTAATCTATCATTATTAATAATTTTTAAAAACGACCCAAGTATAATAAATACGCCTACTAGATCTAATTTTACGTCTATTTTATATTGTTGTAAAATAATGTTTTTATTATTTATCTATTGAGATAAATAAAGACTAGATATTAATTATCTTTAGTACAAACATTTTAATAACTATGAAACTAATCGTTTTAATTTTGAATTAAGTAAATCAAAATTTTCAAAAAAAATGGGGGTTCTCATTCGAAAAATTGATTTTATCGCCACAGGACATTCCTTAAGCAAGTAGTAAAAAAATCCGAGAATTTGAAAATATGGTCTTTAAGTACCTATAAGTACAAATTTGAAAAATCAGACTCTAAAAAATTCATTACTAAAGACAAAAATAGGGCTGCGTATGTTTGGTGAATCGCTCTGTATATTTGTACGAGTGATGTGTATAAAAGCTGAAGACACGAGGCAATAATACTGTCCACTAATGACCGGAACGACCAAAGAACTCATACAGTGATCTTCCATTCTATAGGGTCCACGGCATCCATCGATTGCGATGTTTCTACATAATATAGTATATACATTTTATACCTATATCTACCTACTTAAATATTATTATCATTGCGTTCACTTTTTGCATTAGTCGTCTCGCGTATTGTTAGGGGGAGGAAAACTATTTATATTGTTATAATATTATCGAATAATAGTAAACCACTACACAATATGATAACACTAACATGACGAATAAATTTGTCTACAAAACGCAGATAGTTGTAGGTAACGAAAATAACCTCCATGTGATACTTATTGTGCGATGTGCTCAAACAATACCTGTATGCTATTTTCTTCCTCACCAATTTCCTCTATATCATCATTGTGTTCTTCGCGCCGCAAGCTACTTACACACAAAAGCTTAAAATTTTATTTCAAACAAAAGCTGCTAAAGTATATATTATTTATAATACATGTATACATTTTTTTTTCTTTTAATTGAATTGAAATATTTTTTATTATTTCATTAACATAATATAATTACAAAGTATTTAAAGAAATAATAAAAATTACCAACACCTTTAAGCTAAGCTTGTGGTGGTGTAAAGAGTACCAGTACACACATGTGATTATATAAGATTACATACCTAATATAACAAATGATAAAAACACTGTAATATAATAAAAAGAGAGCAAAAAAAGACTATATTTTACTTATAATAAAAATTGACTTAGTAATCTAAACATATCATATAATATTATTGTTATTATATTATTATGTACCTACCTCTATATACGATATTAATATTATCAAGCTCTAAGAACCCTCAGACGATATTCATCCGCTCTTCAGCGTAAAATGCTAATTTCGTTTGTGTTTTCATTTAGGTATTTAATATTTCATATTCTTTTACTCTTCGGTATAGTGGTTCGCCATTCTCCCACGTGTATAATAAAATATATATTATACACACACAACTTTCCTCTGGCGCACGACAATAACTATTATTTGTCGGGTCGTGTGCATAATATAATGTTCCACCGGCAAGCTTTTAATGACACACGTGGCATTTTATCCACTCCGTAGTTTCGTTTCAAACATTCCAGAAGTCTGCCACGACGGTCCGGCGATTCACCATAATATACCCGTCATTACATAATACATATTACAATATAGGTAGGTACCATAACCACGCATATTGGACTACGGAGGAGAATAATAATATGACAATTTCGACTGCGACTATACTTGATACAATACTGTTGAAATATTAAATCATAATTTAGTTTTCACCATGTAGATTGTATACAATAAGTAGTATTGTCATACTGTAGATTAGCTATATAGGTATTAGTTATACATGTATAAGGAAAGCGAAAATACAAAGTTGACATATTTTCAATATTGTGTGTATACGGCAGTTAGAAATATTAGCTATAGTATGATTATAATATAGTTCATATGGCAGTTGAGATATGTGACCCGTTGGTGATATACGTTTCTGAGTGCATTGTCTTATTATATGGTTTATCATTCACCGTATTAAAAATCTTTTTTATTAATTCAACATTTCAACTTAACATTGTTTGGATTAATTTATTTATCGCTTCCTCTCTAGCCCCGGGCCCGTCGGTGTGGTCATTTTATAGCACACATTTCGATAATCCGAGACTTTAGGCCGATCGCACACCAAAAGAGCAAAACTGCGTTAGACAGTGTTAGTCAGCCTAACACAGTTTTGTTAAAAATAGAACATAGGAAATAACGTTGCATACGCACATTGATAAGACATAGTCAAAACAAAACGTTTTTGCTTTAAAACCACAGATATATATAATAACTAGATACCCGACTTCTTCTTATCAATGACGCTGGCAGCCATTTACAACTATGGCAATGTTTACAATGATAACAATAGTTCATATCAAACAAGTCTGTTGCCCAACTTACTGACTACTGTGGTACTGACCCTTTTTCGACGATTATTGTAGGTATTTGACTCATTACATTTAATACACCTATATTTACCTGTGTTTAATTATGTAAATTTTTCACTGTCATTACATTTAATTTAGACTATGCTTCTTCTCCCTCGCCTCTATCCAGTACTTCTTTTTCGATCTTCCTAGCTGTTCAAAATAAACTACGATTGATGACATATCTCTATGATCATAAAGAGTGAAGTCGCTGGTCAAAATCAGTTGAACCACATTTTGAAATAGGCAGCTTACAGTCAAGTCCATTAATTCATATTCACTTCACTGATTCTTTGATTTAAACTTATATTTTTAGGCTTACAGTAAATCGTACAATGTTAAATGAGTTGAACTTAACTGGTTCATCCATCAATTATGGCATAATTATGTATAACTGTATAAGAATACTTGTAATAATATTAAGTTTATGAAAAAATAATTATATTATGAGTATATTGTTATGAAATATTTGTATCACAATGTATGATATCAAAACGATTAAAAAATGATAAGAATTTGTAAACATTGCCATAGTCACAAATGGCGTCGGGCATCATAATTTAATAACGTTGTGGTATATGGAGTCGGGTATCTAGTTATTATATATATCTGTGTTTAAAACACAATTAGTCATGACTGATACTGTCTGAAGTGTCTGCATTTTTCGATAGTCATAGTTAGTCATAATTAAACAACGGATATTTTTATATATCGTGTTTATATTATAATAATATTATTAAAATACAAATTATAAATTATTTTTAATTATTTATAATATATTATTGCAATTTTACAATGGCATGTGATGGTGAAATTTTAATAAGCTATTAATAGTCTCACCTTCACCAGGGGCGTAATTACGGGGGTGATATGGGGGATAGATCCCCCCCATGAGCTGTATTTATATATTGTCTTATACCTACAAATAGTTCAAATAAAAACTTATAAATTATTACGAAACTAAAAAAAAAAAAACAAAAAGTTAAGAAGGTGTGTACCCGTATATAAATATGAGATAGGGGTACTCTACCCGAAATTTCATGGCGAGGAAAAAAAAAAAAAGAATGATAACTCGACCTTGCCAACATCAAATAAGTTCAAATTTTCAATTCAGAATTTAGTATTCCTAAATGTACCGCCTTGAAAAAATACATATTAAAATATGTATTTGTTCCCGCCTTATTGCTTAATATTTACCCCTTAACGATAAGCATGATTTCAAAATAAATGCTCTGATTCTTTTTAATTCTTATTTATTAATAAACATTGGGTGCCTTGCCACACACTATACCTAATTTTGAATAGATTATAGATGGTAAGTAATCCGATAATGGGAAAAACCACCATTCCATAAACATAATATAATAATAAAAATGTAACTAAGATTTACCTTTCGTAGAACGAATAATAGCCATAGATAGTAGGTACTAAGAACGCGCGCCGACACAAAGTATCTACATTGATTATTGCGATTACGTATAAACAGTAAACACTACACAGTAGGTATACACACCGTGTCATTTTCTCATATTCAGAGTGTCACTGTGTCAGTTACATTTTTATAAGCTAAAAGCAAAATGGAGCAAAAAAAAGAAAATTACCAGCAACTAGCAGTACTTTATTGAATTTTTTTAAAAAGAAGCCCGGGCCTGACGTAAGTATTACAATTTAAAATACTAAACATTATTAGACCCGGAATTAAATGTTTAAATATTATGTATGACGTATTCAACATATTATAAAAATTAGCATTACAACTCGCGCTAAAATTATGCAAAATTAAATTAACACCAGTTAAAAAAAGTACCTATTAAAAATATAATTGCAGTCACTGCAGTTTATTTAATAACTATTATAAGTTATGGCATATTAATTATTATAAAACATTTAAATGAGTTTATTAAAATATTAAAACATTTTAAAACATATTTGTAAATGTATAATGTTATGTAATATAGAATGATTATATTTAGATGTGTTGAGTTATTAAATTATACAAAATATAGATAAGGGGGTGTGGGCCGTGGGGGCAAAGGCCCCCACAAGTTTACCCTACAAATTTATTTTGATCCCCCCCATCAAACATTCTCAGTTACGCCACTGACCTTCACAATAACGTTCTTGTAATTGGGGCGAAAATCTGATGAATGTCCCCACTCCCAGTATGTTAGATATCTATCTATCTATCTATCTATCTATATATATATATATATATATGATGTTGTATAAAGAACCATCTCACTCTCTGGCCACGGACAACGTCCTGTGAAAATATTATATTATATAGGTACAAGCGCGTGACGACGAAGTATTATTATATTATGCTCAACTGCAGCAGTTCTGGATCGGATTTGCATGTAGGCGGACAATTTTCCACGCTACTGAAATTTTCATCGAACAGTCACTTGAAAATTCCAGAACAATGCAAAGTGCACGTCTGATGTGTATATATATGCGCACACAACACTCACTAGCTTTTATGTGTATTGAAATATCTCAAACGCCATTGTTTTTTATACGGCACACGTTTTTGTACACAATAACTATTCATGACGAGTGAAATACGTCTTCGACAGTATTAAACATGTATAAGCGCGTATAAAGTCGGATTGAAAAGGAACAAACGATTTGTTCACAGATATATAGTTTATAATAATACGCAACTGAGTCAGTATAATAGTTGCATAATAGGCGTATGCTATCAAAAACTAGTTGTAATATTATGACTTGGATGTTGTATGGTCTTTATTAGTACACCTACCCTCTGTGCAAAATCTATTCCTATTAACTTCTCATAGCATTCTCACTGTGACAAGGGAAGTTACAAATCAGTGTTTGTTTACCTTCTCAGAGATGATTCACGGATGCCAAACGCCAGGTTGAGTGATATTCAAAATGAGATGTTGAACTCGAACTTCTGTAGGAAGTCACAATTTGACTTCATATAAACTTCTCGGAGAAGTGACTTAACTTCTAAGTTACATTACACTTTAAATCAATAGGACTTCACAATGAATACTTCTTTAGAAGTTCACATATTAATATCATTTCAACTTCCCATCAAAGATCTAATTGACTGCCATGATATATTAACTAGGTAATAAGTATTGTTATTATAGACATAACATTTTCATCTGACACACTTCTTCTGACCCATAATATAAGGTGGTTTAGAGCTCTAAAACTTCAACCCCCCCTACAAAAAAAAATCAAAGTATATAACATATATATAAGCAGGTGGTATACCAGACAATGACTTTGATAATTTATTTATGTAATAAAAATATTAATTTTCCCCTTTGTTAATTTATAATTACTATAATTACATTTACATTTTTATATTATCTTTAGGAAATTTTTAAAATGAGATGTTTAGAAAAAAATATAGTTATAGGATAAAAAAAAAAATGTAAACAAATTCATACAATATAAATATTTATTTGTGTAAATTACTTACAAAAATAATAAGTGTACAATAATATAATTTATGTTATACATTTATATTATATAATCTAATATATAATAATACATAATATATTCATATACCTATATACAGATATAATATGAAATATAATATGTTACAAAATGAGTAACTGAAAAACTTTATAATGTAGAATATAATGAAAACTGTGTTGTAATAAAATAAAAACGGCAATGTTAAAAATTATTTTATAATAATTTGTCTTAAATTAATATAAATAATTTATTATTACAGTAAAAATAAGTAGAGTGTAGATAATACATAATAATGTTATAATGAATTTAAAAACTTCACAGTAAATAATAAAATAAAACTATACTGTAAAATATATTGACAGCTGTGTTGTAATAAAATAAAAAGGCCACTGTTCAAAATTATTTTGTAATAATTTGTCTTAAATTAATATAAATAATTATTACAATAAAAATAAGTAACAATACATAATAATGTAGGTATCATAAAACTAAAAAAAAAAAAAAAAAAAGAGCAGGTTACAAAATTTAAAATTTAAAATTGTACGATTTTTTATTACAAATAACACGTCAAACACAGCATTATGGCAGGTTACGAACTTACGGTTACGATGCGACAAGGGAATAAAGGTCGGTAACGATATTATTATTAAGTGACAAATATTTTACACTATAATAATGTACCTATCGCAAATAACTAGGTACTTCTTCGGAAAATCGAATTGTCTTAATTTTATAGACTTACAGTAGGTACCGAACGATCACGATTCACGACTTACGACTTTACGAGCAGCTTACAAAATTTAAAATGTAAAATTGTACGATTTTTAATTACAAAATATATAACACATCAAACACAGCATGGCAGTCGGCAGGTTACAAATTTACGGTTACGATGCGACAATAAAGGTCGGTAACGAATTATTAAGTGAAAAATATTTTACACTATAATAATCATATATCGCAAGCCGGCATCATATTGATAAGCTGCAAAAAGCATATTATCGTATTATGGAAAACCCTAATAACTATTATTATATTATAAACAATTTATGCGCGTGTGAGGAATAAGCGATGTATATGAGAAGTTAATTTGAAATGTTCTAAAATTAAATTTCTTATTTTTGTACGAAAAATCAACGCAAACGCAAGTAAAGTCATTGCGATTTCGCATGATACTCAACAATTGACGTCGATAAGAAGTTATACTAATGAAACATGTCAATCCTACTGTAATTTATAACTACTATTATACATCGGTGTTCGATATCTCTCAAAAAGCATTTTATAACTTCTATTAGATTTTTAAACGTATTAATTAATCATATAGAAGTCTACACGATTTCTCATAGAGAAGTTCCCTACAAAATCGTTTTGTAATTTCTATTCTAAGTCAAGTTCTAAGTTTTGCACAGAGGGTACTTACCTATTGTTTTCATAATTTTGAATAAGCAATTAATAAGAAAGTTCCAAAGTAAAATAGTAGGTACATTAAAAGTGGCGTCACACGTACCATAATAATGTTTCAAATTTTAAACGGACAAAGGTCGAATGAAAAATGACGACTTTCGTGCATTCTGTTTTTGCTTTACAAAGGACTACTTTCTTAGCTGCTTCTATGAGTCTTGCATATAAGTTTCTCACTTTATATATATTATTCCCTAATCCTTATATAGCAACACCATACCGTCTGCATACGCTAAAAGATTTATTGACGTTTTGTACAATTCTGCACCTTCATCTGGTATCTGGTGATATATCCATCATTCTGACTTCTTATTCCAGGACACGATTAAAAATAATTGAGGAGGGTGATCCCCCTGTCTCAAACCAGTGTTTACCTGGACCTCTCTCGTTATAGATGGTTCCCAACTTCGACTTTAACCATAGTTATTTATAAACTCGTTTTTATAAGCCTGATAAATTTCTGTGGAATATGGAACTGTTTAGTATTCTGTAAATACTTTCTCTATTGATACTTTCATACCTATTTTTTATACCCACAAAATATACTTGTATAGTTTCTTATTGAATTTCCAAGTTTTCTGGAAAATTGTTCTTTTCATAAATATTTGGGTATTTTATCTCTCGTCCATTTATTTCCTGTACAACCACTTTGGTAATCTAGAATTGTTTTCAGTTAACGGTTTAACTCTATCTTGAATACAATGTGATAGTATTTTATTATAGGTTACATTCACTTCAGTTATAGTTGCAGCACTCTTAATTTTCATAATTTTTCCATGTAATGAAAATATCAGTGCGCTAATAGATGCAATCTTCTGGGATCTCTCTAGTTTCCCATATACCCTCAGTTAACTTGTGAAAATTTCAATCATTAGTAAATGTTCATCTATAAATGTTGATGTTTCACCTTGAATACCATCGTCTTCGGGTGGTTTATGATTCCTTAGACTATTAATTTTTTTTTTTATGTTAAAAAAATGTTTAAACCAATAATTTTTTAGTTCAATTGTGAATATAACATTATTTTTAATTAGAAATTACATAAGAAATTGTGAAGATTATGGTAATTGTGACACTTACAAATTTAAATCCTTGCAATGAATATGTAAATACTTCAAAGTGTTTGTCAATTAAACATTTTATGTTTAATAATAATGTTACAGAATAACCAAGAACAAAACTATGTGTCATAAATTATTCCAATTATAATTACCTTTATCATTATAATATAGGCAAAATATCTAATTTCCATCTAATTAATACACATGGTGTTGGACCTTCCAGTGTTTTCTGTTCCATTCGAACGCTACTGATGGAAAAACTTTGTTCTACGGGAAATTCAGTGCATTCATAGACGAACTCCTAACTGCGTACCCCAATCAATGCAACGAAATCCCAAGTACAGAGAAAAAACGAGACAACAATGTGTCGTTAATTGTCCCTCACTCTCAGTCGATTTTGCAACACCAATAATTATTGTTACGAGCACAGTACACGTACATAGAACCGCTGAAATCGAATATCATAATATTATCGTGGATCGCGAGGTCTAAGTACCTATTTACGTATTTATTAAACTTTTATCGATTTTCTCGTCGTTGCGCATATATTCATCACAATACTGATTACAGTCATACTTCGTTACGGTTAGAATAATTTAAATCACAATGGCCAATGGGTAATTCAATTTTTTTTTTTTTTAAATATTGTCTTAAAAGTTTTTGTCGATAACCCTCCTTTTAATATATTGATTTTCAAAAGATACCAAATTAATGTGACCTTTGAGACATACCTTCCATAATGTTTTGTCAATTTAAGTATTATTAATAGAATTTCAAATATTTTTTTTTAAGTACCAAGAAAATTGCTTTTTCAGCTGCACATTGCAGGTTTTGAGTGGTCATATGTATATTATACACCTATTAATTCTGACGTAAGAGTATACCTACTAATAAACACAGCGCACTCTGATTACTGGCTTGTTCCGTAGTGTCCGTATCATAAATTATGATCTTTGCCAAGTTCTAAGTGCCAAAGAACCCCTTTTGTATGATCTTATACCTATTATATTATATAATGTGATAGCCCAACCTAAATTTATATCCTGATATATATTATTTTAAACCTCCTAATATTGAATGACTGTTGTTTGAAGATTTTAAACACATCCTGTCAGACGGACATACGGTACAGTGACGTGAACAGTTTCATTGTGAAAGAGCCTATATATTTGAGTATCATACAAATTTTGTTGTGGGTAAAAAATATTATTATAAGTGAAAGTTTCAAGTATATAATATTTCAAATGTCGGCCAAATAACAACTAAATTTATCTAGGTACAACGACGTACAATTTATTCTTAATTATGTGTTAGTATTTATTTTGTTATTATACGGAATTGCGAAATAAATATTCAAAAAATTCGATTTTTTAGGGTAGGTATATTTTCTATTTAGGCACCACCATCGAAATCGGTGTATAATATTCTTTTTTTTTATATAATACGGTTTGGATATCATGAAAAATTCTTTATGCCACACGATCCACGTAACATTTAGATATTGGGGGAAAAAAAAATGAAAACAAAAAACAAAAAACGTCAGAAAACGGACGTCTACTTAATTCTCCTTCGTAAATAAGCTGTTATTAACACCGAACAGTAGACGTACGACGACATGCATATATTTTATTATAACATAACTCTGAATAAAGTATTATAGAAGATAAACAACACGTTTTTTTTTCTCATGTAATTTTATTATTATTATTATTATTATTATTTTATGTACATATAGTAGGGCTGCACCTTGTAGCTATATCAACTATTATTTTATTATTATCATACATTCATACACCTTCTGCCACATAATTTTATTACACTTCTTGCGGACTGATAATTTATTAGCGGCTGTTTGTTACAATATAAGTTCGTATAATATATTATTACAAAGATATCGGCTACAGTCACCATGTACAATAATTACATTCGTATTACATCGATTTTATGTAATACTTGGTAACGGGACGTAGGTACATAAGTATACCTACCTACTCGTCAGAGCAAGTAAATATATTACAGTAATATAATAATATTTTATAACTAACTACTAAACGATTTCTACTGTGTAAAATATAATTTAGGTACGTAAAACGTATCAGCTATAATTAGGATATTATATTATTGTATACCTAATATATAATATAACAATGTAAATTTAGTGTATTATTACGAACACATATAAACAGTAGTAATCGTATAGTATAGTTAGTACAATTAATGTAAAATTATAGTACATCATTGGTTAACACGTCATATTGGATTATACGCACAACATCTTAAGTCCCTGCAATTGATATTATAATATACAACAACTAGATATCCGTATCTTTCTTATCATTGAAGCCGACCGCCATTTATAAAGCGGGCAATGTTAATGTAAGCATTGGTGACTTCATTATCATAATATTGTAGTATACGGATAGTATAATGAATACTGCTGTCTATAGTTGTTATAATATAATATTGTGTCTAAATGGTTTCTATTGAACTTTTTGAGTTTTGACATTTAATAACTTTTCTCGAAAATTACCAACCAATTATATTAAATTATACTGCAATATATTATATCGCAGTGGCGTATACATAACTTTTGTATGGGGGGGGATCAGTTGAAAACAAATTATTATGGAACGAAAATACCTAAACCTAGGTATGTGCTCATTTAAATACCTAATAAATGATGAAACATATATATATTCAATACATTTTGTTTTAAATTCTACAAGTAATTATAAAACAAAATTTAATTTTCTTTTTTTTTTAGTCAATAATATTTATTATTTAAGCTATTTTTAGCTTTCAATGAACAAATTACTGATAGCTATTAGCTAGTATGTTGTAGGTATATCCATGTTAATTGATAATATACAAAATTGATAATGTTTTGGTATAAATGCGTAAAAACCATCGTGCAATAACCTTATATTATACCATAATAATATTTCTTTTTCTAATGTATAGGAAAATGTATTATTATATGCACGGACATGCGGGCGTCGTCTCCGCCGCGTTGATATCGGTGACGGTGGCGACGGCCCTTGGCTGGTCTGCCACATATTATTATTCTTATAATAATTTATTATACGTCTTGTACTTGTATATTATATAATATACATATTATCAAATATCACATAATACGATTATATGAATATGAAATAAATATATGATCACTGATTAATATTAAGTAAATTATTTTTAATTAATTGTTGAATATTGTGTTAAAATAAAAATTTACAAAAAATCCTTGACATTTTTTTTCCTTGTAATTTCCTTACATTAAGTCATTAAGAACACTATTTTATAAAATTTAAAAAAGGCCTTTGGGGGGGGATCTGACCCCCACATCCCCCCCCTTGTATACGCCCCTATTTATATGTATGGAAAACAGTTTAATATACTAGATAGAATGATTTCAGAGATTTTCACATAAAATGCGCTGTAGACATATTATATTCCCGACCGCTATCAAACAGACATGTTTTTGTCGCATAATAGGAAAACCACAATTATATTATATACTATACTTGCACAGACAAAATCGTTACGCGCGTCCTAGCATTCGACTAAACGGGAAGGTCGCATAAGTAATATCATATATATATATATTATTATATATATATGCGTGTATATGCGGTTCTTAGGGCCAAAAATCTCATCAACATAAACAATAATAAAAACTGACAATTTAACGTTAACACGAATTTGAATGTCTGCCAACGGAGCGATCCATGCGAATTTCATCATCGAACAAAAAAAAAAAAGAAAAAATCGGAATGTATTATTTTCGAACGAAAGGCAGAAAAAGGGCCTTTGGCAGCTTTTTGCGTGTCGAATTGTTACGAGACCCGGAACGGAAAAAAATAAAATAAAATAACCGCCTGGCTCCTTTTTACGATTATTGTAATGTATAACTTAGAAATTTGGCGTCCCCGTAGTGTTAGATTTATACACGTATATATAAGTCTGGGGAAAAACGAGCTCCAATTTCCTCGTCGTCGTCCACCTCCTCCTCATCGTTTTTTTTTTTTTTTTTTATGGTCAACGGTGATTGGCCGCGCTTTGGGGGTTATCCGTGCCAACAACTAAGGACGAAACAAAAAAATAAAATAAAATGAAATAAATGTAACGTACACGTTTTCGGCGGGTGGATGTACAAACGAGTGTCCCTAATAAATTTCAATTAACGTCTCTCCTCGCGCAGTTCAGTCGACGTTTTTTTTTATTTTAATTTTTTTTAAAACGAATAATGCATTGCCGACGTCGCTCGCGTAGTCGAGAAGACGCCAAAAATGAAAAAAAATAAAAACTATATAACAACAACGGTAGCAGCAGGAGCGGCAGGAATCGCGCACGTACGAAAATATTAATTCGACACAACTTTTGTCTCCACCGCCTCCGTCTGCGAGAGGAGAGTCATCGTGTCGTCGTCGTCGTCGTTGTTCGAACAGAAATCGACAAAACATCGTTTTGGCTTGCACACGCGTAAACAAAACTCTGTGGTATGTGTGCATGTGTACATAATATGTATATTATATATATATATAATATACACTCGAACGTATCATACATAATTTTTTTTTTCGTCCGTTGTTGTTGTTTAAAGCTCCCCGAGGGTTTGGCAAGAAAATTGATTAAATAAATCAATTTGAAATACAGTATCGTCGTGGTGTATATATCGGTACCGAGATTGTTTTAACGCCGTTAATATTTCATTAAAACTTACCCCACGAGTTCGCCAAAAACCCCACGCGGGCGTCGGGGGAGTGGAATGAGATGGTCGACGAGGCGGTGTGGGTGCGGGTAAACCACCGTCGCGGAGGGAGTGGTTGCTGCTGCAGCGGCGGCGGGACTTGCCGGCGCGGCGACACTATTATATTATTAGTACCTATATAATAATATTATTATACATATCTATACATGGCTACACGTGCGAAATTCATATAAACGCTGTGATAAAAAAAAAAACGCCCGAGAACCACTGCGTAGCCTGTACGACACGTACTTATACCTGCCCACCTATATACCTCTTATTATACACAACATAGTACCTGACCTGTCTTGCCAACATGTATATTATAATAATATGTAATATCATATATAGAACTTGAAACTTCATACAAATATGCTGCTAGTTGCAGAGTATACAGAGTGATTCATCAAGCGTGCTCACCTAGTTTTTTGCCTCAATAATGCAGATTATCGACATTTCATAGCGAATAATTTTGACGACGTCTTGATTTATCAAAATCTAAACTCGATAGAATAGTTTTGGAGTTATTTGACTTACTTTGTGTACTAAGGGTAATTGGTTCAATGATGATTTGAAGATTTTAGTGATTAATATTAATCCATCAACATTCAACAGTAATAGTTTGTAAAAATGGTAAACAATAGACCCAATTGCCATTACATATATTTTAAAAGTTTGTAAAATCAGTTTAAAAGACTTTTATTCTTAGTATAAAATATAAACACTTTAATAACTGAAAAACTGCTTGTTCTAGTAAATTTTGAATTAGGTGCGCCTGAAAATTTTTAAAAATTTCATCTATACTAAAAAATGTAGTTAAAAAAGCGCGGGGTGGGTAAAGAATCACGATTGAAAAACAGAATACTATACAGGATACTTCTTGAAACTAGTACAAAAATCTCAACAGTTCAAAAATATTATATCTGCTTAGAGTACCTATATATTATGGGTATATTTAAAAATTCTAAAAATCAGAGTTTGAATAAATTCATTATATCAGATACCTAACGAAAAATGGGGCGTTCAGCTTACCCGGTAAATCGCCCTGTATACATATAATAATAATATAACATGCACTTTATGTATATAAAATATAAGTTTAATCACATTACTTGTTTTATGGCGATGCCGTCATTTGCGGGCGCACGGAACGGCGACGTCGCACCTCCTTCGACGATTCATCATAATAATACTATAATTTTGAGAATATTTTCGACACGGACCTTATCTCGTTCCTCCTAGGTGGGGCAGAGTACCTGTAATATATTTTCTAATCCGCTTCTGGGACTCTTCTGCCCCGCCGCGCGTTCTGTAATAACATAATATTATAATATTATTTAGATTTTTTGCGTACGTTATAATATATGACGTGTTATTATATTATACATAGGTACAATACAATAACGTACGAACTCGCGGCGGCCGTGTGTATAGTGTGTACTTCTATAATATAATAGTATATGGTGCGTGGTGTCTATCGTAGACCTATAAACTGTAGTAAACAGCGCTCAGAGAAGTCGGGTGACGGCCGACGACATACTCTGAACGAGAAAAGAAACAAAACTGTAAAATACAGTGGGTATACTGCCCCAAATATAAACTTGTGTTAAGATGAAATCTTGACGATCGGTATATTTTATTGATAATGTGACAAATATTGTGATTACTAAATGGACCTCATAGACGGAGCAGGGTGGTAATTCCCGCGGCCAAAGAAGGCTGCGCCTCACATGTTTTTCCATACTTCTGCGCATACACGAAAGTAGAAAAACCAAACAGGTTGGGCACAGTTAAATACAAAAACAGTGTAAATACGTAATTATCGTATTATATCATGATTCGTGTATATTTCTTACAAGTTTCAATTAAACGAATTATGAATAAACTTGTATTGATAATATTACTAATAACTAATCTTGTTTTTGATTTCAACATATTAGTTATATATTGACTTATTACAATAATACATCACTGCAACACAGTTTGCCGAGACCGCACCACCCGTCCCCGCCGACCAGGCATGCTCCGTCTACGAGTATGAGGTCTATGGATTACTAAGAATAATATTACTTATTACCACGGTTATTTAAATTTAAATAACCGTACTTATTACCGATTTAAATCGACAATTTGAGAGAAAAAAAGTGCAGTAGGTATTTCCTCCATGATTCACTACTCGATGTTCTTTTTCTCTCAGTGTATTTTACTCGCCGAGGGCAGGTCAGAGTGGAATTCGCTGTCCATAGTTTATAGGTCTATGGAGTCGACGTGTATATTTATTATTATTATTATTGTTATTTCGTATCATTATATCTCGCACCGAGTATATACGAGACGTCGCGTTCGGTAAATAAATCAACGGCGATATCGACCTACCGGAAAAGTGCCGAAGCTCGAAGATAAATCGCCGACATTCGGAAGGTGGACGATGATCTAAGGGTTGCGGGTCGTGGCTCGAGAAAACCATTCGCAAACCGGACGGTCATTTGTAAGTGTTGACCACTCGTAAGTGTTCATAGTAATGAGTGAATAAATGATTGGGTTCTACCGTGACCGCGGTCGATGAGCTGCTGTTGCAGGATCGTGAAGTTAACAGGTATTTTATTTTATCGTATTATTATTATTATTATATTAGAGGCGAAAGGTTTTTTTATTCCTCCTCTATATATTATTATAATATTATATCGTATAAGTGATCGAGTTATAATATGCACTCGGCGGGAGTCCTCTCCTCGCGTATAAATATTAAAATAGTAATACGATTGTGTGTGGAGTATACGGACGTGGATTAGGTAAGGAAAAACCACTCGACGAGAAAGACGACTATTATTATCCGCCACCGACTCCATGATATTATATAATATAGTACTATAATACGTACTATTATATTATACGACCGATGACTTCGACGTCGACGACGGACGTGCATTATACGTAGGCGGGAGGGGGAGGGGGGCGCGTATGCGGTCGTGTGAGGGTATTGAGAAAATCCGTTGACGAGGAAAATTAAAGTCCTCGCCCGCTCCGAAGCGGTTTTTTTTTTTAAACATCTGACCGCTGACGGTGACACGTACTCCACGGACAACAACAACAAAAAAAAAATTGGAAAAACCGGGGTAAAAAAAAAAGGAAACAAAGGACACGTCCGGTAAAGAGCAAACGATCGACGACGAGTATATTATTATTATTATTATTATAGTGCCCTTCAACGCGCGTATTGGATTTTCGTCCGTATATGTACTTCGAGAGTCGTCCATTCGATTTTTATATATATTTTCTTTTCTTCGTTTCTCCTGCAGCTCTATCGTTCGTCCGTTTTATTGTTATTCTTAAATATATCGCTTGTATATTTTGGCTCGCGAGACTCCATTTTAGAGCCGCCGATTCGGCCGAATTACATTCATCGCCTAAATAGAAAGAAATTAATAATTATATTACATCGCAATCGCCGATCGTGTCCGGTAACTTTATAATATAGTCGATTATACTATATTATCGGTCGTTAAAATGTAGAAAATGTTTCAAGTTCATTGACAATAATATAATAATTTATAATAACATAAGTATTTAAATTAATAATGATAAGAAGTAGGTATAATTGTTTCGAAAAAATGTTTATTGTAACGACTTAAAAGTATGTACAAAAATATGTTTCAAAAAAATTTTTGTTTTCTAAAATAATGAGTGTCTCACGTTAGATGATGGATAACCTCTTATAAGTTATAATATAATATATTATAGTGTAACAGTAAGTAAATAATACTAAGACAATATTACTAATACTATATGAGCTCGTTCGAAATTGGCGAGGCGTTGTATCGGTAACACGTGGCATTAATTGGACGGGTATACTTAGCGCGCGACGAGTACATAATATTATGTATAATATGTTATTATGATTATCATTTATTATTAATATTATGAGCAGTATCTGGTGTATCACTAATAGGTCAGCGCCGAACAATAACTCGAAACGCGTCTGTGTGCAAACAAGTAACCATACTGAATATTATCATTTCCAAAGTTTCATCTATAATATTATAAATTATAATATACACGGCACCTGTATATTATTACGATGATAATTATTATTACACATACCTAATTATGTACGCTTTGGTTGACATCATAATAATATCAATATTATAATAATCATGTGTATATTTGTGCAGGATGAATGAACAATGCACTTCGTGTCATATTATAATGAACAGAATATCATACTATTCATACTATAATTACATGGGTAGCAATTATAAATTATTTTTAAAAACTTCACGATAAACCGAATAACGCCATATTATTCTTGCTTCAAGTCGTCAAAATCGTCTTTCACGTTTCAACGTTTTTAAAATAGTATTATATGTCTTTATTTTATTTAGTGTTATATATTTTATGACGGCAATAACAAAATAAAATACATAAATATTGGTAATTATTAAAGATAAAAAATTAGTATATATAAAAACGATATAAGTATATAGCTAAAATATTGATTTTCATCCAAATTAATATGCAATTAATATACATATTATTATCAAATATAGAAAAACAAAACGTTGTATGGTCCGTGTCTATGATTTATTCTACTCTTCACATTTTACTAAAATCTAGGAGTCTCGGTTCTGAGTTAATTATATGAATGGTTCTTTGGATAGGGTCGTTGATAGATAATTTGTTCTACAAGCGCTGATTTCAAAAATTTGTTTACTTTAAGGGACCCAATTCTAGGTATATGAAAATTAACCCTTTTGAGTAGACGGCTAGCATAGGTCTTATCTAAAGCTAAATCAAAGAATCTTATATCTACCATATTTCTTCTAAATGCTTCTTCTTCTTCTATGAGTATATAACTAATACGTTTTCTTACATAGTATTAAAATTTGTTCACTAACATAATATTATTCCAATCATGTTCGTTGACCTTATAAATGGTGATTAATAAAGTCATATAATTATAATATCAGCTCTATTAAATGATTTGAATCGCGATTATCATCGAAAGACCACGAACAATATGATATATGTTTTTTATAAGCTGTTCAATAACGTCTTCAATACTATCAAATATTATATGCGAATGAAATATCTTTTGCACCCTATATAAAGTGCATAATAATAATAATAAAATAATATTATGAAGTAGGTAGTAGGTGCACCAGAAAATAAAACACGTCACGTCAAATATTATTATAACGTAGTTAAGGTATTTTTTTTTCAAATGTTTGTTTGTCCGTATTATATTACAATAACAATACACCGATGATTACTGGTGAATAAAGTTCAACGCGTGTCTGAAATAATTTTTATTTACGCTTGCAAATAACGAAGTTTTCAGCTATTTCGCACGTGTACATCAGCTCGAAAACGAAAAGTATTTCATTTCATAATCGTTTGTTGTTCCGTCGTCTGGTACGAATAAGTCGGATAAAATATTAATAACACGCGTCCGGTTTAGAGCGTATTTTAGCGGTTCTGTAGTCAAAAGTAAGCTCTGGTATAATTAATTTTAGTGCGCAGAACAAATTTAATTGTTTATTAATTCGTAGATTTTTGTCTCCTGTTTTTATAATTAGTCGCTTAACGAGGGAAAAATCCTCTCTTATGAGGGCTGCTACGCTTCTCTGTGAGTAATTACATCCTTTTTGATCTCTCGGGGTGCACGATTTCACTGAAAGTGTAAGTTCTTAAAAACATATAACCGTTGTTGTCTGGTTGAATGAAAATATTTAAATAGTTATGAGAAAAATACCAAACATTGGTTATATTCATTTATATTCTGAGCTGATTGACTATTTAGTATTATGATTCATAATATAATACATAATCAATTATATCATACTCATGTTAGACGTATAATTTTCAAAACCAAATATTTTATATCAGATTTATGTCTTTTAAAATAATTATATACAATTGCAATAATATTACTCTCAATACAACTATAGGTATATTATTATACTTAAATAATAATTAAAATTAATTGTGTCTATATAATTTCATAATTATATGTATAATATTGTGTAGAATTAAGATACAAAACATCAAGTACTCTTGTCTCCCTGCAAGCTCAACCTTCTGGAGAAAATTTTTTTGGAAATTTTATATTATAATATTAATTTGTATATTACTTTAAATACCTAACAATAAATCTATCTATAAATCTATTTTATTGGTATCTAAATATCTTCGAGAACTTTTTTTTATTATCTATTGAAAATTAAATCATGCGAATTGTGTTTTTTTAATATAATATTTAGTGGGTATAAATAATATCAATCTTAAATAATATACAGTATTTAAAAAAAACATTAAAATATAAAAACAATATTATACTAATATCATATGATATTCTTATTTGGCTTTTGCGCTGCAAGTTAAAAAAAAAGTTTAGTTTTCATAACTAATGAATTCCGTTGTATGAATGTAGAGCGATAATCTCACAACAAATTTGAAATGCACATTTCTAGTGACATTTGACTTAAAGTGCTCTTAGACTACAGTTTCTATTCTGTATGACGTTCAAGGATAGCTTTTTCTTTGTACACAAAAAGTGACGTCACTGAGAAAGCAGATATCGTTAGATTTTCCACTTTTAAATCAAAACACGACTGTGTCACACTTTTCGAGTCAGCATCTGAACCAAACGAATAGGGTCCCTGTAGCCGGCCGCTGGACGATCGGATACTACGCGTGTTAGATTATAGGTTTATGGTTCGGCCGATAGTTTATGAATTTATCATATTTTATAGACTATAAAATATTAGAACTTTATGAAAACAAACTATACAATAACAGAAATATATTATTATGTAGTTAGTGTATATATATAGTATTATGTATATTGTATACGTTGGATATTTCTGTCTTGCAGATATAATATATATAATACAGCAGAGACAGTCCGGGACAGACGATGGCGTCATGATAGTTTATCACCGCAGCACTAAGCACTACAACACAAAACTAGTATTTTAAAACACTTGTTTATGTATAGAAATATAGAAAACTGTAGGAAACATATTGTACGACAGAAAAGTTTGTATGAAAATCATATGGAATCTAAATAAAAGAATGTGCAAAAACGAGGTCGTTTTTGAATAATTTTTTTTTCGTGGGATAAATGCATATTAAGGTAAAGTCAGACCAAAAAATTCAAAATACGATAAATTTAGATTGTATAATATTATAATATATTTTTCGGGAATTTTTAGATTCCAAGTGGAGCAATGAGTGTATTGATTTAATAATTGTATGAGCGTGTTTTTTTTTTCTGTCATCTTTGTATACGCCTCTGTATGCCTCAGTAAAAATGCTTCGATTTACAACTTTCAGGATGGTTTCTGGTATAAAATTTGATATATTCGGTACTTTGATATCATAATATCATTGATTTAAAATTAAATACATCCATTACGGTGACCAACTCGACACATAAAATACAGCGCAGTGGTAACCCCTTGTCTAAATTTTTACTGATTTAAAAATTATATTATGGACAATAGGTATACTAGGTATAGTGAAATATACGTACGGTATTCGGTATAAGTATATTGTAAAGTACAAATGCACTTTTATCAAATTAAATTTATATCGACACGGTTTATAATTAGTTAGTTTAGTATATCCCAGTCGTTTTATTTCATCTCGTAGAGATCTAAAATGTGATTGCGTGCACTCTGTTGTTTTGCTTCTTTTTTTTTTTTAATAAAAGTTTGTACTAAAGCTCTGTGTCCATATACAGTATCCATACTGTAATTGGACGACTCTCTTTCTCGGTGCACCACGTGTCGATTGCGCACGTGGGAATATAGAAAAGGGGAAAGCGCGCACGTTTATTATATAGGTATATAGAAAAGTGTATATATAGTACATTAGACGCCGCGGGGCGGAATCAGGGTTGCCGAAAATAAAACTAATGCACTACGAGAAAAGATATCAACCGAAGAGCTCACGTATTAAATACAATTTTAAAAAAAGGTCTTGGTGCACTTTAATCCCGAGATGTGTACCTACTTATGCACGGATTATAAAAATTTTCAACGTTCAAAAACGACGCAGGCTTATGCTTTTAATTGAAGAAAAATAACCACCCGGCATGAACGCAACATGATTTTCAGGAAACAAAAGAGAGACCAACAACAAACATCGCTACACAGCGAGGAAGTTTACACGTCATATATTGTTATAATATTATTTTAGGAAATTTCACGAAAACCTGGTCGTGAAACTCTTCGTCCGTTATTTTTGATGAATCTGCATGGGTATGTGATATTATAAATTATTATATATAATACCACGGAGTTTTCGTATAATAATAATATGATGCTATACGCATATTTGTGTTGGATCGTATACCAAGCCGTGATGTCAAATTATGGCTAGGGTTCGGATTTTAATAGCCTAAAAACATTAAAAATGTATTTATGACCTAAAAACTCCGAAAAATACACTTAAAATAATTTATTAACGACCTAACAAATGAAAAAATGAGAATTGTTATGAATAATACGTGTCTTTGGCTTTTTTAATTTCTGATTTTCATTTTTAGTCTGAAAAAATAATTTAATAATATACGCACAGTACGAACAAGGAAGCACCACCTAAATTCATAAACTATTGGCCAAAGGCCGGTCGTATGGATACGATTAATTCTTAAATTGGTAATATAGTCATTCATTATTTCCATTGAAAGCTAATGAAATATACCTACAATTAATGCCCTGAAAATTCACCCTCGGAGTAAAAAAATCACAATAAATGCAAAATATAAGTTTGGAAATCCTTAGATCTATGGGAAAGTCGCATAAGCGTAGGTATGTCGTATGCATTAGAGCTCTCAAGAAAAATGAATGAGTTTTACTTTAAAATCCTAATCAAATGACAAGTCAGATAATAAATCGTCGTAATAATAACCGGTATTATAACGGGCGGTACCGGTACAAGACGGTATAATGCTACGTAATAATATTATTATTACCATGTAACGTCTGTGATGTCCGAATTAAAACATTATGATTCGTGCGAACACAGAAATATGACGGGCGTCATCGTGTAATAATATATTAAAATACTGACTACATTATTATTATTATAGTTGTATAAGTGTACCTTTAATATATATTATTATATAGCGTAAGACTCGATCGTCAGTGATTAATCGACCGTTTTTTGACGGCAATTTTTCTGAACGGACTCTGGTGGCGGTTTTTTCTCTCATTTTTAAACGGTGATTTTAATTTATAAAAAAAAGTTGTAGTGGCGCTGTATTGGGTTACACTCACTCGTCTCTACCGTCATCGTGACAAATGAAGTAGAAACGTCTGAAAAATTAATTCCCGTCAACCAGATACGTATTATTATTGACACTCTCATATATTAATAAGTATTGTGTTATTATAATATTATGGTAACAGATATACCAATACTACATAACCATGCTGCAGTACACAAGCTCGTACACAAGGTACATCGTCGTCAATCATGGTACTCACGCGAGCGTGGATATATTATTATTGAGTCGTCACAATTTTTCTAAATTTACATATTATATAGGGTGTATCTAGAAGATTTAACAATTTTATACCGAAATTACGTTTAAATGTTTCACATCATCCCACGATACCAGACACACCCTGTACATGACGACAGTCCGGCCTCATTCGTCTCGGTCAAGCGGCCTGACGTGTCGTCCGTCTCCCGACGGGTGATCTCGTGGAAACACCAGATTTAAATTTCAAAACACCACACTTTATAATGATATATAGTATACCTAGTTCGTGGTCAAAATACGCATCCACGTACAGGTTATAACCACAGTTATTATAACACTTAACCACTTTGGAACTTTGGTATTAATTATTGTCTTCACAAATCCACACGCGGCCATCAGTGATCGGACGTGAAACTATTAAACGGATCTACTACTTTCTTTTTTACACCCCAAAACGAGTGCCTTTCGACGTGCTTTTCACTTTAGATAACAAACGACCGGCTCATCCAAGGACTACATTAGACTTAAATGGCTTTGAGTGTATTTCCGCAGTTTTCCCTGCAGTTGATTTAGCAACAATACTATGGCCGATATGGGTGAACGATTTTATAAAATAATATTATATTTTATTACTAATCATATGATAGTTCAAATAGGACTTTCGACTGCCGATTCGGGATTAGTGTTGGATTGAAAAATACACGCTACTGCCGTTTAATTTCAACGATATAATATATGTATTAAAGACGTAGAACTCGCATTGTCACGATTAATGTGCTCTGAATATATTATATTATAACATGGACCTGTGCGGCAATATGTTGTACACTCGTTACAATGATGTCGTATTAACCGAAAACTGAATTCACTAGGTACTATAATAATATTCACACAAATCAGTTGTGGAACGATCAGTGTCGGCAGAGGTAATTATAAAACTTGTCAAAACGCTGTTAACTTGAATATTATTAAAATACTAAAGCATCTATATCGAATGAGTTAAACATATATAATGTAAAATAATATGCCCATTATACCTCGAGACGAATGATATCTGCTACTCAGAACATAAACCGTAATGTGATAACTAATTAAAAAATGAAATGATATATTTTTTTTAATCTGAAATTGTTCAACTAGTGAAATATTTGTAGTACAGTAGTAGTTGCTTAACTAGACGTTTATAAGCCACCGGAATCGTGTTTTTTTATTACTATATAAACCAAACACGCTTACACATATTATTAGGTATTAAAGTGTTGAAAAAACCAAAATGTATATTATACACAGCATGAATTAAATCTAAAAACTGAAAATGAGATTAATTAATTAAACCTTAAAAAAAACTTTAAAAGTGATTATGATTTGCAGCACACTGACCTATTGCATAGGTAGGTATTTTCTATTAAATCAATTAGTAAATAGTCGTTAGTATAGTTCAAAATGTACAAACAGTTTAGTTACTCAGTTATAGGTAGTTTAAGAAAACTCAACTGCAATAATTAGCACATCATAGTAATTATTTCGATCAAAGAGAATTTAATCGGTCGGTTTTAACATATTGGAGTGTGTTGTGTGGATAATATTAGATTTTGCTATTTTAACTTTAAAGCAAACATTGTTTCCATTTCAAATTGCACAAAAGATTTACAACTTAAAAATGATTATAATTCACTTTAAAATTAAAATATCAAAACCTAACCTACTGAGGCTTAAATAAATAGAATAATTAAATTGGTTAATAGTGCTCGCTCTAATGTTTAAAATAACAGTTTTAAATGGATTAATCTAAAAGTACTATTTCCTATTTAAACTATATATTTATGTATTTAATAATTGTAACTGTATCGTGTGCAAATAATCATTGTTAAAGTACTCCTCGATAAGTAAATAGAACAGTTCAAAAATATAAAACCATAACAATATTATAGTTTTGAAACGTAGGAAACTTTCAATCTTAAAAATAATTACATATAAATATTATTTATAGATACTCTAAGTCACGAGTTCATTTTAAAGATTAGTAAGTAAAAATAAAATTACCATAATACATCTTATCGTATTTTTGTACGGAATACTACTATATTGCTTACTTAAACGTATTTAATAAAAATATATTGTTATTAGGTCATATAATAGTTAGACGTTTTATTAAATAATTAAAACAAATGTAAAGACAAAGGTACGAAATAATAGGTAAGGTACTACCTTATACTATATAATGATATAATATACATAAAAGGTGCAATAAATTTTAAGTTGTAATAATTATATCACTAAGTACTAATTTAAATTATAAAACGTACCCATTCACATTGTAACGTAGTTTAATTAAATTCTGTATTATTATATTATTTTTTTATAATAAATGTTAACTTTAAATAAGTACTAACAAAAATATAAATATTATTCCATTTCGTGTTGGTAAATTAAATGAAACCACAATACGAAAATAAAATAAAATTAAGAATATAACTTAGTAGGTACTTATTTTGTATTTATTGCTATTTATTTTCCCTTCTTCTCGTGCAGAGTTCGAAACGCTGAAAATCGACAGTACCAAAATCGAAAAATTATTTACATTCCATAAAAGTCAAATGTTATCTCCGAAATGTCAACGCATGATTTGTGATTTCAAAAAACCGCTTCGTGATTTCTGGTATCTTTTTATATGTTTTATTGCCACCCTGCTTACGTTTTTAACTTCCCTTTTCCTGTCGCCGACATTTTACCTACCGACATTTCCAAGAAAATAATGATTTATTAATAATTGTTTTTCTGTACGATTTCTCCCCTTTCAAATTTCATACGTATACAACCACCGGATCTACCCTCTTTCTCCAGCGTATAGTTATTATTTTTTTTTTTTCGTCAAATTCAGTTTCTCTTTATGTACAGAGGGTTACGAGATCAAATTCACAAACACTGATTCAGACCAGATTGCCAATGTATTATTATACTATTCACATACTATACATATTACTACACATGAAAGTAATGTCATTTAATTATAATATTTAAAAAAAACTGATTTCAAAGAATATAGAAAACGTTCAATTTGACGTGTCCTTGCGCAACTTATTTAAATTTATTCGTCAGTAAATTAACTTTGTATAATGCAATAATTCACTATTAGCAATATATTTATATATATATATATATATATTGTTTTTAACCATTCTCTTAAAGAGAATATAATTTATTTTGCCATGAATAATATACCATATTGTCCATATTGATATTATTTCTTTATAATTCAAATGTATAATGTTAATCGCAGACATTTCAGTAAATATATTATTTTAATTATTACTTACATGCATACTTTATAGTCGTCACTCATCAACAACACAATACGGTATTGATGTGTAGGTACCATATTCATCTAAAGACTTCAATAACATGTACAGCTAAATTATAGTAATCATTATTTACTTAGTTAAATTTCAAATTGTATATTAATAAGACGGTGTAATAGGTCGAGGGTAATGTAAATAGCTTAAAAATATTAAACATTTAGATTTATAACAAATAGTTTTTAAATTAAATTATCGTAAAGTTTGGTACATTATTTTTATTTCAGGATTAATATTTAATTTAATGCAATGTCATTATAACATACTTTATTTTTATTAATAAATAAAATCTCCATGATTCTTCACAGCTCAGTTTGACATTTAAAACAAATGTGCTGCTAAATATATTTGACCTACACAGTACACAGGTCGATGAACTATGAAATAAGTTTATTATCATTTTTGCGGTAACCCCGAGTAAAGAGGAATATTGTGTAATAATAATCCACTAGTTGAGTTTATGAGGAGTTGGTACCAACTTTTTTCAAGGTCTTAACTGAAATAAATTTCTAACAATACTCATAAGCGGTAGCTTATATTGTCTTATGTGTACCTATTCTGCTATTCCCGTGTGTGTGTGTTGGCGAAAAATTAAATAAATTTTGTTTTATAAAGTAATCTGTTCTTAGGTTCTAGATATAAGGAGTATCGTCCACTCAACGTAAAGACGTGTAAACCCATCACGATAAGTCCCATATTCGTTGTTAACGATTTAAATAAGACAATTTATAGTTTATTAAAAAAAAACTAATTTTATTACTACGTCGCTAATAAACCTTGAAACGTCTAATGTGAGTTGTTAATGTGCATAATAACATTATATAAAACGTTGGTTTTATGTATAACATTCACAGTTATTACATTGGATATATTATTATATTATTAAGTAGGTAGGTATCTACAACAGTAGGTTCCCAAGCAGTTTATTTTCAGTGTTAAAATTTAAGAAACATTGTCTACATATACATATTATATTGCACTAATCTTCAAAAACTTACTAAGTTAAGGAGATACATATTTAGATATTCATTGTAAATAAGTATTTTCCCTGTAATTATTGTAACCTCCGCTATTTTTATAAATACAAATAAATATACCTACTTGTTTTATATTTATTGAAATTTAATAGTTAAATACGTAATATACATAAATATACTTAACATTACATCGATTAATACTAGAAATTTACTTTTTTTTCATAATTACATTTTTTTTTATATTAATAATATTTTGTTCATAGACCTAACCTTCAGTGGTTGAATTTTTATTAGAGCACTGATGTACAATGCACGTTGCTAAAAACATTATATAAGCCGAATTATAATGATAGTACAAAAAAATTTTATAGAAGGTAATAATACTTTAAATAAATATTGTAACTATTGTAAAATTATCTATTTATATAACACATTTATGATCGGGTGTCCTGCGATGATTAAATAAATGTCTACTAAAGATAATATAAATTCAGTAGAATTGTTTATAACAGCGTCCAAGCGACCGTTAAAAATAGATTATAATAACCCATAGTCCTAACAATACTCAAAATTAAAAAAAAAATAGTTATTTCAAAACAATAGGTACCTAGCTGTTTATATTAATGTAATATATATATATGCTGTTTATACTTTTTTCAATATTTTTTTATTTTTTTTTTTGATCCTTAAGCCCGGCATCCATGGCCATTAGCTGTTAGTAGGTTGTAAGGTGGTGATGGTATTGTTTTTTTTGTTGGTGGGGGTTTACACGTGAGTGTTTGTGTTTTGGCAGAATTTCGAATGGGGCACCCAAAGGTTTCTGCCATGCCCCGGAGTGGGGGATGGCGGCACTTGTTCTCCGGACACCGTGACTTGCCCGGAGAAAAATGCCACCCAGTGGTCGAGGATCGAACCCGAACCGGCAGCGCCGCAGTCGACTCGTTGACCGCTCCGCCACCTCGTCCCCCGTATATTAATATTAATAATATGTAAAACGTATTTAAGTTACATATTATTATTATTTAGTACATTTTGAAAAATAACTTGATAGTTTTTTTTGTTTTTACTTTTTCCTAGTTTGTTTTCAAACTTATATTATTAATGGCCAAACAATTATATACTGATTGTTTAATATTTTTCTATATCTTGAAGTTTTTCTTGAAGTATTTTTGAATTATTCTCTCTTTTCTCAATAATATTATGACCCGTATAATGAATGGTCATTATAGATACAATATTCGTCTAAATTTACAAAAAAAAATGTTATTACATTCGTACCTATTTAACTTGAAAAACTATTAGTATTAATATGATCATATAATATGCTATGTGTCTATTTTAATTTTAAGGAATTTGTATTCCTTAAATTCAACATAAACTACTTAAGAACTCTGTTCCTCGGCATACGCAATAATAATCTTCCTTTCGTAAATTTTAAAATGATTATGTGTTTAGTTATTATTGGTTTGATACAAAAAAACTACTACTTACTACTGAAATTAATAATTATATGGTCAATGGTCATTATGAGAACGTCAAAACAACCGATTATAATTAGCATATAAAATGTAAGGGTTTTGCCGGAACCTTATATTAGGTAATTTGACTCGGTATGTCTTTACAACCATTGTGATCATAAACTTTTTTTTTATTTTTTTACTCTATTTAATATAGTTGTATGTAGTATAAACATGCAGATATGAAGATATGAATAGGAAGTATTTTTTTTTTAATTCTAAATCGGTAGACATATAAGATATTATCTTTCAGCGTAGAACAAAATTTGGGGAAGTCGCAATGTCACTAGTCATTGAGAGAGGTTACTAGCTGTACTCGACCTGTTAAATTTGAATTCAATGATACATCATTGCATTCGACAGGCGATTCTAAGTGGAAACGGTAATTCTTGTCTGATTTCAAATACCTAGATTAAAACTAGTTTGAATATTTTAAATTATGTTGTGTATATAAAATTATAATCTAAGTAATATTGGAATGTTTCTAGTTTTTACCAATAATATTAATTATGAATTATAACAATTAATACAACGAAAATCGTTTGAGGGTCATAATTATATATTCAATTTCGTTAACATTTGAACTTTATACTTTCATAACAAACTATAAGTGGCTTGGCACTTTATTTTAATTCCAGCTTGAGCAACTAATGTGGGACATTTTATTACATTTTCAAACCAACCTTAAGTATAAATATGTGAAATGTCAAACATTTTATAAATTAAAATAATTTTCAAAAACTCGTGACTTTGACGAACTTTGTCAAAATTTTAACTTCAATCACTTAGAAAAAAATGTTACCTATATATTATGAACTCCTGTAAAACTATTCTATTAGGAACTTTTTATCAATTTTTTCAAGCTTTTTGATTCAGAAAAAACAATATGGTACAATTAACTTAAAAATAAATAAAATAAGACAATGATGTCCTTAAATACCTGAAATAGATCTTATTTTAAAAATATCAAGTCTAGAAAATGCAATACTAAATATTTAGTCAAAATTTCCAGATACACTTTCATTTTTAGTATTTTAAATGGCTAAACTTAATTTGCTTAATTTTTCTCGATTGTTTGAAAAGTAAAATTTTGATCACCCAGAGTACAAACTAGATCCAATTTTCTACGTTTTCGGCACTTGAATTATAAACAGAATTATCCATAAGAAAATGCATGGACCTAATTTAATTTGAAAAAAAATATATAATATTATGTTTAACTTTTCGATATTACATTAAATCGCCGATTCAAGTATTCAAAATTTAATTTTAATTCAATAATTATATTATTCAGAATTTAATAATAATTTATAGATTTTTCGGTATAAAATACTAATTTACATATGGATCGAGTGCCTTTCAAAACGTTCAATATACCTACCTTTCTTTTGTTCTATATTGTATATTAGGAAAATTCGAAGACTCCAATGGATATACCTCATTATAAATTCCAGTTATCGAGCATCACAGTTTTTATGCTTAAAACTAATTTTAAAGTTTTTTGATAACCAAAAACGCTTAATAATTTATGTATTTTATATTTAACAGGATTAATATTGTAGAAAATAGATTTATAAAAAATAATGAATATTTTTTTATAACTGCAATCTATAGCACAAGCGGTACCTATACTTATACGTTATAGCTGGTCGTTATGAGCTATTATGAAATCGCCTTTTACTTTTAAAATACTGACATCATTGATCATTAGTATTTATTATAATTTATAAACATTAATAATATAATTACAAAGTTTCAAAAACAGTTTATAACTATAATAGTTCATTAAGTGTTCTTAATGGTTTTTGGTGTTGACATTTAAAAAAAAAATTCCCATGCCACAACTGACAGTAATAATACTTTGTTGACTTAAATCAGATTCAGCTTAAGTGTCAATATTAATTACATTATCTTTTATTATTGGCGCGATATTTTTTTATTTTTTGTTAATATAAAAAATAAAAATATAGCTAATACAACTTGGATTTTTAGACATTTTCTTCCAACGACGACAATTTAAAATTCAGCTTAACCATTTCTAAATGGACTGTTTTTACGTAGAATATTAATTTTAAATACCTAGTTATAATAATTATCGTACGTCATCTCATATTATACTTTAATGACTAGTTACATGGCAGCCTTTATCGGTTTCTATGCATATTTTACCTTTTTTTGTTCCATCTATATTGAAAACCTAACCTTTTGATGTCTCATAAGTATATGAAGTAAATATTATAGCTGAAACTTGTTTGCTTAGAATCTATAATTTTTACCTGGAACTCGTTTGAGCCCACGGTTATATTAAATGTACAATTGGTTCGCGCCCACGAAAATAATTATATTTTATCTGGGTATTTGAGCACTGATAATCATCGATAAAGAGTACGGAAATATTATATTAAAATTAACAAGTATTAACATACATTTTTAACCACACCTATGAATACATTCATATAGGCTTAGTCGGTTAAGGGGGAAGGAAAATGCATGTAAGTACTTTAATAATTTACTTATTAGTTATTAATAAACAAATATTAATATGCAAGTTACTAAACTATTAAAGTCTAAAAGGTAACTGTACGCCAACCATATGTTTGGTTCGGCTCAACTGTCCTCAAACAAGTTGTCTTTTTGGTATTTGTGCGCAAACCAGTACCGCCCAATATTATATTGTATTTTGTTTTTATCAATTCTAATAATATAATACATACCTACACGTTCATGAATTGTGCGTCCCCAGAATATTACAGTTTGGCCAGTGACCCTAACTACATAATATTATAATATAATATATTATTAATAAAATATTATATATTATAATACACCTTTATATGATTTATAATTATTAAGACACGGAGTATTAGATAGGCAATTCAGCTACACCGCTGTCGTGTTTTCATTTTTCCGGTATATTGTAGTTTGTAGTAGGTAGTAGGTATAGTAGGTACTATGATTAATAGTGTTAGTTATAGCCTCTATAGGATAGGTACATAAAATACGTCTAGGTACAGACAAATTTAAAAGTATTTTATAATTATAATATTATTCTAGTATAATATTCTAAATTGTAAATTATTAAATAACTGTATTATACTGTATTTTCAAATTAAACGTTTTTTAGATCTACAGTAAAAATGTAAAAACTAGATATGGGCCTTTTTCCCTAACTAACTGACTTAAATAACTGTTTTTAAAAAGTCAACATTTTATCAATTTAAGTGATTATATTATGCGAGTAACATATCAATAAAATAACAAATTAAAAATTCTATCATAAAAAGATTTTACTCTTGTGAATCCGATTACAGGTAGTCATGTTTGAAAAAATACATAATTAATTAGGTATGAAGTGTTTGTTTTTCTTAAGTTTCAATAAATAAAAATTTCACAATTTTTCAAGTTACCCTGCATTTTCACGAGAGCCGATTTTGCACGGTCTCTGTATATTACATTATATCTATATTCTATATAATATATAAAAAAGCTTGTCATGACTGACTGACTGATTTGTCATCGCCTAGCCGGAACCACCGAAGCTATGAACATAAAATTTGGTCAGTAGTGTAGTGACGCATTAAGATAGGATTTTCCAAAATTTGCATTTTAAAAAGGTCTTTGAGCAAGGATTTTTATTTTTTTATTTTTTTCATACTAATGATTGTCATTCGTTACTAATTAAGATTTGATAGGTACAAGCATACATAAAATCATCACGTTTACATTGCCTCGATAAGAGAAACCATATCTTAAAACTAAATGTATGTTTGTAGCTTATATACTCAAAAACTAATAGATTGGTTTTAACGAAAACCTTTAGTGATTGTTTTTAGAAATATCAGAAAAGTTTACGGAGTAACAGTTTTAACCACGTTAAAATATATACCAAGTGCTATATCCAATCCGTGACTTGCGGATGCCCATCTACGGGTTGGATCATTTCACAGATCAACGTACACTGAGGCCGATTTTTTCGTGAACTGAGGTACACTAAAACCTACATACACACCTATACACTCAGACCGGGATATACTATAATATAGAATTTTCCGGATAAAAAAAACTGCTAGCTGGCGAAGCCTGCGGGTTATTCCAGCTACAGTTACATTGCAGCACATTATCGTGCCTAAATAGTTCTGTACACCACAACGCTGAGAGAGCGAACGTCGGTGGCGCGACACGTTTTAATTGCCGCCGCAAGACTATTATCTCGCGGCCGACGCGCACATGATTGCTTACATAAATTCGACTATATCGCTGCGCGTGTGCGTATTCGCGTCGGTGAGCACACACATTTAGCCGGTGTGGCGGCTCGTGCTGTGGCCTGTGTGCCGACCTAAAGGCTGTCGTGGCGGCTATATGGCAGACGTACATGTGTATATATATTATGCCGCGTTTACGTATACACATATAATGTAACCGCTCGCTGCACGTGATTAAAAGTCGCCGCCCGCTCGGCCTAGAAACGACGCGTCTCGTATATAAAAGAGGATTTAAGTTGAAGACTTTGGGCGAGCGACTCACTCGTTATTACGCCGGTTGCACATATACACACTCGCAAGCACATAATATATGTGCGACGGGTGACGCGCCGGCCTGTACGCGAGCCGCGTTACGATTGATCCACTGTCATTTGAGAAAAACGGAAAACTATATTATTGTGATAATAGTATTAGTGCCGGTCTGATGACCAAGTACCGAAGTCTGCATGTTTTTTGCAATGTAATGGGTGATGTTTATTAAACATAAGTCAATATAAGAAATTTCAGAAACCATTCGGCGAAATAATTTCCAAAACCAAGATATATTAAATATGTCAAACAGTTGAGAGAACCGAAGTGGTTATACGAAGTGTCAATGCGCGCAAACAAACCCACAGACACACACACACACACACACACATTACGTTAAAAATTAAAAAAACATGATGTTAATAATACGTAGAAAAAATAAATTCAAAACAATATATAGATACTTACATCAATAGTAAGGGACGGTTTAAGGTTTTTATGTAAAGGGCCACAAGTCAATTCTCGTTGGTTTTCAGTAGACTCAAATAACTTTAAAATTATTATTTTTTCAGTAAATGTTATTTTATTTTTTATTTATAATTGTATACGTTTTTTGTTATGTAAATAAGTATTTAACTTGTATACTGTTATAATATGTAGGTATAAAATAAAAATAACGTTAATATATTAGTTTAATACAATCAAGATAAAATTAATAAACGACTTGTGCTCTTTTGCATAACATATTATTACTGAGATAACAAATCCTCGTGTGCTATCATTCGATCAGGCGTACAATTTCACACAAATTTAACGTAATAAAATATATTTCAAAATATGACTAGTAATTTCATATAAAAATCGTCACATTATCAGACAAAAATTAATATTTTAAATACTTTATTAAATTAAACAAAAGTAATAAAATATACAATACAATTTAGATACATTGTCATTGGAAAAAATGTATTCTAGAATAATATGTTAGTTTTCGAAGGAATTCTCAATGATAATATACTGTTTCAAACTTTCTGGAGCAGATTTCATACGGTCCGTGACTATTATCTTATACATGTTGAACGGTCGTTTAACTTCTACAGATGTATTATGTAAGCGTATTACAGGTCTGTGTGGCCATACTGGAAAATAATTCTTATTGAAGTATTACGTACGTTGCTGTCCCTACTCAAAACTTAAACAATCTGTTCCATTAAATGAAATTAAATTTTATTTTTGATCTCATAACCTTGTGGCTTGTATACAACCTCAAGGAACTCAAAAAGCTGTAGTATATAAATGTATATTTGATTTTTCAACATTTTGCCTATAATATTACGACTTTGAAAATTCGAAAATATTTCCCCATATTGTCCAATATAATATGTATAGCTGAAATAAGCTAAAATATACTTTAAATTGTACCATAAGCCAAAATATTCTGAAAGACTGTCTAAGGTAATTATATACACAAATATGCGAAACGAACTTTTTTGAAAGATCTTATACGGGACGTTGTGTAACGCAGACATTTCTTAGTCTCATCAAACAGCAGCACGGGTACGTTAAAAATATGTTTTTGCATACGAATTCGTATTCAAATAATTATATGATGTATACAATATGATATATATATGTAGTTATTATTATTCGCGAAAAACACGGGTGAGCGATAGGAGTCGGTTGGTTTCCACGATGGGCGTTCGCTTGACCAAACAATAACGTATTAGGAGCTGAGGTCCCGCGGGATGAAGTATGATATATATATATATGTGATTTTACGGAAACCATTCCATCAACGTCCGCCGACGGTGCAAGTCACACGGAAGTGCCACGTTATATTATTATTATATATAATATATAAGTATTCAGACTATATATTATATATATATATATATAGGTACGGCCGGCCATGGGATTCGGTGGTGTTAACTTTATGACGTGCCAAAGATTGATGAATATTGATACCCTCGGAGGCGCACGTCATCATCGTCTCGTCGTATTCGTACCGGCTTATATTATTATATAGGTATATAGTGGTCCGAAACCGTCAACGCGCTGTGCCGTCAGTCATTCTCGCAGCTCACACCTCACACACACCCGCCAAATAGTATATCATAGTAGGTAGGTATAGGTACATATTATTATCGCAATATTATTATCGTCACGTTACGCCGAGCATAGGGCTGAGACCCGCGGGGGCGGTGTTCTGGAATGACGAGCATCGTAATAATATTATTATATTATAAAATATAGATATAATATATAGATATTTTCTGTGTACGGTTTTTCGAAAATGGTATTGTATTCTCGCCGCCTTCTCGCGGGCTCATGACTTATATTGATAAAAGTATAAACGACGTGTGTTTGTGTGTGTATGTGTAAGTGTAAGTAATCCTATATCCGAGGATGTACATCTCTCGAAGCCAATAATTTTTATAATTTTCCATCTTACAGAGATGCACACGGTGATTTGTTCGCTCACGAAGAGATGTACATTTGAGATTTTTTTGTTTGTATGTAGGGTCGCTATGAGTTACAGATAGTAAAATAGTTATTTCAAATATATTATATTTAAATATTTTATATTTGGTCAAAACCCCCCGAATTAACGAGTTAAAAATATGTATAGGTTACATATATTTTAACAGAATATAAAACAGGAGAAATCCACTGACATTATTTAATTTGTCATGATAGCAACTCCCCGGCCGAGCGGTATCAGCTATAATTAATATGTATAATATCGACTACATGACATCAAAGGCCTAAAACGGATGACCCTTATGCAAATCTATAGTTTGCCACCGATTTCCAGAAAATGTTTGTCAATTTATTCAGCAATATTCGTAATGTCTTAGACTAATTCTTAGTTCCTTACTTTTTAATTTCATTACTTTTCCATGATCCGGTACCGCTGTCACCGGTACCGATTGTGGCAAAAAAATAGGAAAGGCGTGAAAATGTTTCATCATGGCATATATATTATAATATATTATATGCTATATTAAGCATACATAAATTTCGTCAGGGGGGGGGGGGGGGGGTCGTTACTTACGATAGTGTGAAAGTGGGCATAGAACTCAAAAGGTTGATGAGTTATCAATTATAACCCATAGTTTAGAATTTACGTATTTTAGAGCCAAGGATTTTAGAAAATTATTTACATTCCGACAATTTTTAAAGTGTTATGCCACCAGTGCATTTATTCGTATTATACTATTGTTATAATCATTTATTGGAAACGCTAGCCAAGTAAATATTTTGTTTCATTATTGTCGTGATTCAAGCCACAATTAATAAATATTGTTATATAATATTTATATATAAGTAATAATGCTCTCATACTTTACGACTTACTTTACGTCCTAGAAATTAATTGAGGCGCTCACGCTGTTTCCGACAAATCTATATATATATATATATAATTATTATCTCAAGTGTCCACGCGAGCTGTGAGTATAAACATACTCTCTGTAATAATTACCATCGGAGGCGGAAGTATGTGTGTTTTTGTATGTATGTATATATACCTAATATGTGCAAACGTAGATTTTCCCCTAGTGACCTTTTTTTTATGGTGCGCGTCGTAATTTTGTAAAATTAATAACCGAAATTCATTATATTTATTATTATTATTATTGTTGTTGTAGTTGTGTACATCCGTCGAACGGATGTTATCTACCCGTCTGATTAGAGTTAAAGCATGCTGTACATAATAATATTATAATATACTTTGCAAAACACTGTATGGATAAAATATTACTCGCAAGTGGATTTTGTGCAAACAAAATAATAATATGCTTTACACAGTGTAATACAATGCAAAATTAATCGTAATTTCGAAGTGGAAATAATTTGGGTGCGTTAAAAAAAATATGCTTTATGATATTATAGTATACCTAGTATAATATTATAATTCTATGTTGATGGTGTTATTATTAACCTAACCTAACCTAACCGCGACAACTGACAAGGTTCCGTATATCAGCTGTCGACTCAATGTCGGTGACGGTCTCTATATAATATAATATAAGTTATAACACAATAGGTCCCCCAGTAGTGTATAATATTATATATTATAATATATACCATAAATAATAATTTTGATTTTTCTTCCATTTGCTTATTCTTGTTCCTCCAACCCCCCCCCCCCCCTATTGTTGATGACCAAATAATACACTTTTAAAAAATTAAAACAACACCGGAAACTATCATAAAAACGATGATAATAAACTAATTTTTGAGTTGGGTACAACTGAAAACTCCAATAGAGTTGCAAACACATATTTAGTTGAAACGTGATGACGGAGTCAACGGAAGTCCTTGTTGGGAAAGATACAGGTCCACGTACCCTTAGCTAGTGCAACTCGATTCTTTTGGTATATTATATTATTATATTGTGTAAGTACTAAGTATATCGCATGATTCCAATTAGTTTTGAAATATTTTTGTCATATTTTTACGGTTTTTATTGTTTAGGAACGCACTCTCGCACGTACATACGTTTGGGCGTAAAGCCGTATTCTTCGTAGGCTATTTATCCTACCTACAACACGTCTTACGACCATATAGTATACCGTATAAGGCTCACCGTCACAAACGCGGTTCGCGCGAAAACCGATGTAGATAAACAAAAACATAAATTATAATCGTATAGTGCGACTTCAGCAGCAGCAGCAGCCTGCACCGGTCGAATGTGAAAATATAATATAATATATGTTGTTACGTCAATGTGCGCTGCAGATCGAAGGCGAACGTTATAGCTGCTGCTGCAGTCGCTTACGAGTCGGCGCCGCATCGGCGTATGTCTCATAAAATACAATAATATCATTGTATAGGTATAATACGTGTATTTTAATAGCTGCTCGGGAGTGTAGCGTAGGCGACGTAGATAGATGTGTTGAGGTGTATTGTGTATAATAATGGTCGGACGATAAGAACCACTCCAAAGAAATATCGACATTAGGACACGAATGGTATACATACGTTTCGCTCCGTTCCGGTGAGAAAAATATATTGAATGATTATATTTTATCGGAATCAAAATATAATTATTACCTACTTGAACGTTTAAAATTATAACGAACTATTATCTATATAATATTATATCCCATGAACCATAATACGAGTAGTCTTCACGGACTACCCACCTGGTAATTTTTTTTTTTTTATTATAAATGATTATGTAACCTTATACCTTCAACTGTCCCCTTTAAACTGTATGCACACTTTAACACATACATATTATTATGTTACATTAATAATATTACAGTAAAGCCAAATATTAAGTTTATAGGTCTACGATAAACATTATCTAAAATGATAAATTAATCTTGCATGTAACTTGCAGTATTTATCAAAAGGATTGAAATAATTTGAAATTTGTATTGTTTTTTTTTATTTAATATTCTTTACTATTATAATATACATATATAGGTGTGGAACCTGACTGTTAAATCTCAATTATATATTATAAAATATTAAAAATGGATTATATTTTAGACACAATATATTACTACGCATTGGTGTGGAAAAAAAAAATTACCATATTATTACATTAAATTGTTTTTATAATTTTATTTTCACTTACTGTGTGTAGCCAATGTTTAGTGAAACGTAGATAGGCTTAGAGTCGTTCGGTCAAGGTGTCGGTACCATATTGTCATATACTCATGTGGACAAATATTTCGTGATGGTAGATTTGCACTTCGTAACCCATCACATAAAATATATTATAACAGTAGGCTGTTGGTTATCTAAAATAATAATTTTTATGTTACATTGACTATAAACTTATAATTAATTAAAGCGGACTACCGAAGAGCATCGAGCTCAGGTCATTGATTACTTCAACGCGTTATTCCGGTCCTTTTTCTCGTTTTCAAAATATACAAAAGTAAAAACATTCTATATCCACCAGTGTACGATTTTCACATGCAATCCAATTAGGAAAAAAAACATTTAATACAACTGAAAACTGTGGCGTGCATGGGCGGGGGTGTGGATCGCAACAAAACAGTTCGTTTTATATATCGGCTTTCGAGTGAGATTGTTTTCTTTGACGATTTTTGTGATAAGTGCTCCGCTGCATATAGTCTCGGAAGACGTGACTTTAACATTTACTGATTACGGGTCGGTGTTTTTAAACTGCAAAGATTCAAAAAACCAGCTCTGCAGTTTTTAAGGAATCATAAAACAAATTCGGATACTAATCGATCGACCGACCGGCTGACCGATAATTATTCAAAAACAATTTCGTATATTAGTATAATAATTATAATTGTATTATTATATTAATACCACTTCGCGAACAACTTTTTTTGCGGTTTTAATCACGGAATTTACACAGTCGTTAATGGCAATCGCAGGCGACACTCGTACGCCTCGTGCAACACGAATCTTTACTTTTCGTGTGTAGAAAAGGACCATGGCCGATGTCCAAGGAAGTTTATAATATAGTGATTTACAGATGGGATAAAGCGGTCATATGCCAATAAAATATTATATACAGTATAAAAAGCATCAATTTTTATATCTGAATTTCCAACCGTATAGGTCATCTAAAGCCCCACATAATATACGAATAAATATTTTTAAAAAGGCAAGGGGGTAAATATGAAATAAATAATATAAAAATGAGTTTCTGATATGCTGCTTTCATAATGTGTTTATCATCATCACGTTGTAAAAACTGTATTTAAAAAAATTATTCGTAAAATGTCAAGGCGATGGCGTGGAGAGCTCAATTCCTCGAAATCCTACCAGTACGTATTCCTACCTCTGCTCCAATTATTATCTACTGACGAGAAAATTATTAAAATTGATGAGAAAAAAAAATTAATAAACTGATGGATGGGTTAAAATTAGTTCAGTTTTTGTATGTTTCTATCGTTGGTTTAACGTCAATTGTATTTTTTTGGCATGTTAAAAAAACCAATTAGATCGGAAAATTTTTATCTCAAATTCTAATTAAGGTTTTTAATAAATTTATATCAAATAATTCAATCATATTTTGTAAAATATTAAATTCGATACACATTCTTATGCAACAATAATAACAGCGGTTTATTAGGTATGTAAGCATATTATAACATGTTTTAAACTATTTACATTATTATCCGTCATAATGGTGTAGTGTATTCATAAGCGCAACTAGGGGGCTTAGCCACCTCAAAACTTGTAATAGCCCCCTCAAAATAAATTATTCAATTCTTTCTAAAAATATTAACAAATCATTAAAAACTAAACTGTATTAAATTAATACAAAAGAAAATTTTTATTTTTTGGAAAAAAAATAATTTTTAAATTTTATTAATTTTTATTTAAACTTTTGTTTTATATTGTCTATGATAAATATCATAAGCTGTATGCTTTATTGTAATCGTTTTAAGGAAACAATTTATGTCGGTGTGATATAAATTATTTTTTATTTGGTAAGATTATTACACATAATTTTACAGTTTACCTATTCACTGACCTATGACATAGAGATAGGTAATAGCAGAATAAAAATCCCCTACCATAGGAAAAATAACCCCCAGACTACAATATTACTGACAACCACATGGTATTGTTAAAACGTAATTATTACATTATTACATTATTAATATTAGATTCTGAGTGGAACGATGAATGTATTTATTTTACAATGATGTGTTTTGGTTTTTGTTGTTACTCTAAAACAAATGAACGTTATATATACATGACAATTTCACTGGTTGTTTATATTTCCATTTTCTATACATGATAAAATTTTCCAAATATTTTAAGTGATTTTGGGCTCTTTACGGACATTTTCAGTTTCCATTTTTTTTAGTTTCTTTTCTATAAATATCAATACAATTTTATTTGTTGGGTACAAAAGCTTATAAATTTAGAAGACTCCTCATATATTGTTTCAAAGACAGATGAAAAATATCGAAAATCCTTAGTCACAGTTTTTTTTGTAAGCATTTAAAGTTCAAATTTTGACAAAATTTATCACATTTAAAATTTAATAATAATTTTGTAGTTAAAAATTCATATAATGTTCAACTTTTATAGCTAATGATTGAAAATTTAAAACAAGATTTCACTTAAATAAGTTATATATAAATTACTTTATTCACTATTTAGTATCATCAAATATACTTCGTAATATCATAGGCTGACTAACCGTTTTCGCTCAGAATCGTTTTTATTTTCAATGATATTATATCATTGAATTCAAATTTAATACCATCCATTATACAGTGACCCTTGTAACCTACTGTACAGCAGAGAACCTTTTTAATTACAAATATATTATTATACTTATATAATATAGGTATACAGTATACCGTATGCATATACTTTTCATTAAAAAAAAATTAATATATAATAAATAATATTCAAAAATTAACAATAATATTGTTTTGTTTTATACCTATCACGATGTAAAACAACATAATAATATGTTAATAGTTCTTTTAAAAGATTACTGATAACATATGTACCTACATTCATCAACTATTTGTTTAATAATTATTTATTTTATTTTATGTATCGATCATTCGAAATATTTTTATTTTACAATCTTTTAAATATTGTATACATCTATATTAAGTAAAACTTGTAAAATCTACTTCTAATAATTATTATTATTATTATTTACATATCTTTAAAATATTATTAGGAAACGTAATATTTTATTTCATGGATATATTATAATAGAAAGGTATTATAAGCAAAAAATATTATTGTTAAGGTTTGAAAATTATTATATAAATTTTAAAAAACAAGGTATAATTAAATACTTGAGTAAATAAATAATTGATTTTGTTTGTAGAGTTTTTATATTTTTAAGTAAACATATGGGGGAGGGTGTGGGGGCATCGCCCCCACGGGTTACTTTTCATGTAATGTCAGATGGGGGCTACAGCTCCCCCCCAACATTTCAGCCCTAGTTGCTCCGGAGTGTATTATATAGACCAAACATATATTATGTTACTATGCTTATTATCAATTACTATTTCATGATTTTATTTTATATAATTAAAATAACTTTGTTCTCTCTGTATCTTTTTTTTGTCCCTCTGTCTCTCTTATAATTTCTCTTCTGCATGTTGCGGTTACAGTTTTTATGGTCGATGCCGAATCGTCTTCACAAGATGACGATAAAACTAACGGAATACTGTCGCATTTATTATACCGTAGGTTTTAATTAAGTATTTTTCGTTAAGTAAAACGCGCGGCTTTTATTGCAGTAACTTTGAACTCGGCAGTTCGTTCGAGATGGATGCGAACGAACACAATAAAACATACCGTCTCGTTCGAGCAGAAAAATAACTTTTTTTCCGAAGATCAGTATCTTTCATCACGAACAATCGCTAAACTGCACGTTTTCCACCACGGAATAAAATACTTCTATTTACTCGAAATAATTATCGTTATCATACAATATCGTGACCGATCGATTGTCGCATTTCCGACATTGATCATCTATTATACCTATACATATATGAATAATAACTAAATATAATATTATTATAATATTATTACGTAGATGCAGTTATAGGTAGGCTGTAGGCACATACTATACGGTTCACAGTCACAAATTATAGGAAAACACGATCAAGGGATCCAAAGTTTTTTAATCAACGAACGGTCGTCATTATTATATTGTAAGTATCCCTGCAAATAATATCTGATCGAAATCGAATACATGGTGCAGACGATATTATTAAATCTTAAGCTATAACATATAATATTATAATACATTTTATAAACTGGGATTTGGCACCGATTATATACTCCGAGTGATTCACTTAACATAAGACACACATTATAATTGAAAATCTATTGACAATTTTGAAAATATTTTTTCACAAAATGTTAAGTTGTAAAAAAACATTTTTCCATAAAAATAAGATTATCGTCCATCGAGACACTATATGCATGGTTTCTACTTTTTATGGTCATAAACTCATAAATAATAATCATTGTACCTGTGTTAATAATAATAAATTAATTTAAATTTAAAATCTTAGGTTTACAATACAAACCTAATATTTGACCGTGACGGGCGATGAACTTTTTTTTCGTACCCTATGTAATGAAGTTTCACTTAATCAGTGCTTGAGACACTCACTTGTTTAGAGTAGATACTTCTATGTATAAAAATCAAATTTTGGACGAGAGTATAGTTTCTGAGTTATGATTGTTAAATTTGGTTAAGTACTCCCGATTTTGGTGATGCTTATTATTACAACGAACGTATCCGAGAGAGTAAAATTTAAATTCAACAAGTATACAGCGACGGTTGAAAACAAATTGATAAATTCTATACGACATAGGTATACAATATACATGATATTCATAATAATAAATCGTAGTTACACGTCTACATAAGACCGTCAAACATATTATATTATGATAATATATACGCATAAAAAGTCGACGGTGGAATTCCGCAGTTGTATTGTAAGGTGAAAATTTCACAGCGCGATTTCCATAACGCAATATCCGACAACTCGTCGAAATTTCAACGGAAATTGTAAACTATAGCGTGCGGATGAAGTCTCTGGCTGATCTCGCCCCGTCGCGGCCGTGACGGGTTTTGGTTTTTGACGGACGACGACGACGACGACAACATGCAATATTATAATAATATTATTATGATTTATTATTATTATGTATGTAGTTATACAAATTTTCCGTGCCGAAAACATTATTATTATTATTATTGTGACTGCGTAGTGAAACCGCCGCAGCCACCATGACAAAATATAATATTATGTACTATTTAGTTGGCTTAATATAGCCCACACGCACACAAATCAGTCGGGGCCCACTGTCATCGGCAGAGCTAATCATCCGCCGCCGCGGTCGTGTCACTCGCGTGACGAGCGATTTCGAAATAATAATTTCCACCTCGAGTCGCCCTCCCCCTCCCCACCCAAAGGACCAACCACCCACCACACCCGCAAGATATATACATACAATAATATACGTACAACTACAGTAAGTTGTCGTAGTAGTGAGCTAGTCGACAGATTTATTGCGCTCACTCGCACACAGTTTTATGGCGCGACGACAAGTTTCTGCGTATTTTCGCGTAGGTACCCCTCTCCCATATTATTACTTACACCTTCCACCGTATACGGGCAAAATCGATTTCGTTATTTGAAATACAATTTACGGTTTTTTTCACCGCATAAAGTCGTCATTTGCAAGAATTTACTGAGTTCAGCGTCGCGGTGTAAGTTAATAGAATAGATCAGAATAAATTATTAAAATTATGATTATGATGTACTGTACTGTGGCGATGTGTAAGCAAATGACATGGAAATTTCGACAGTCAATTATTTGCATATTAATTAATAGCTGGTTAGCGTATAATATAAACGCGCACGCATACTACGAAAACGATTAGTTTTTTTTTTTTAGGGAGGGGGGGGGGTGCTTTTTGATGTAGGCACACAACTTGTAAGGATTATTGTGATTTCTGGTCGACGATTGTAGTTGATTCGAGAGGAATGTCTGCTGCGACGGTCTGTTGACAAATGTCCAAATATTGCGACAATATTAATTAGGTATTTAATAACTGTGAAACGCGTTGGACAAAATTTATATAATAATTTTGCGTCACTTTTTTTGATTTATTATTGTTAATATATTTTGTTTTTTTTTTTTTGGCAGATAGTGAGAAAAATCATATTTGGCGAATGCTTGCAGCCTTGCAGGTACAACAATTTTACAGTTACCGCTATGGCGTAATCGTTTTTCGACGGATTATGCAATAAAATCACATAAAAATATTGTTTTCGAACGTTTAGAAAGATTTTTTACAATACATAGGTAAGTCATCCTATTATAAATAATCACCTAAGTGACTGAGTCAGCGTCATGAACGTATTCGTTTAAAATGATTTAATTTTGATTAGCCATTTTTAATTATTGTATTTTACGAAAATAATCAACAATAGATAATATTTAACATTTATAAAAATAATATAATCATTATTATTGGTGAACATGTAAAAATGCTTAAGATGTTTACGAATTATAAATGTCTCTGAACAAATTCTTAAGTCATGTATTTATTAATAATTTCCATGTAATCTATAATTTTACTGTAAATTAATGTCTCGGATGTTAAGTAAATACCCGACCATGTTTTTGTTCTATGGTGACCACAATAGAAGCTTATAGAATATGAAAAGTTTGAAATATATTTAGCTAACTGTATAGGGTGTAAGGTATAAAGTTAACCTGCATCAAAATAAACGTTTTCTTTTAAATGTTTCAATATAAACGTAGAACGTACACACACACACACACATGCACACACACATAGTATACATACTCACATGCATTAACATAATATTATACATGCGAGTAAATGTTACTTTCTATATTATAGGATAAAATAATAAAAAATAAATTTAAACGTAGTTGTCATTTTAACACTGTTTTGTGAATATTTTGTCAAAATGGAATATTTAAATTGTAGCGAAAACATACACTAACAAAATAATAAATAGTTATTTAAATATCAGAAAATAACCGGATTTAAATTCCAATGTCAAATAATTATTACATACATCGAATTCCTCGTCACGATGTATACCACTTACACCTATATATAATATACCATACTATAATATTATATACTGCACAGATTTGTGAGACACGTCGCCTTCGCTCATATGTTGTATACTACACCTCATAATTCAACCAGATGCCGTCAAAAAATCGTTAAAGTGTAAACCAAGGTAAACGATTCGATAACATAAATTCGTAATTTTTTTTTGTTGCCGTGTGATTGAATTGCATACCAACTACACAGTACCTACACAGCCATTGCAGCTATATATAATATAATGTTGTGATTTGTAATGTTGTTTAATTTATACGTGCGACGGTCGTCGGGTTGACATTTCTCACATTTCAAAAACGATTCTACGTCGTCACAAGATTTATCGGAAATTCACTTATAAAAATATCGCTGTGAAAAAAAAATCAAACAAACCGCGTGGATACATTATAATTATTTAGGTAGTGCGAGTCCGTCAGCCACTTTCTCTTTATCGGAGAAGTCAAACGACAATCGGTTGACAGAAGACAACTGGACGGTCCGTCGACGAGTTATTATTATTATTCTACATGGAAACTTAGTCGGAGAAAAAACCACGTAAACAATTCTAATAGACGTAGATAAGACAACCAGCTAATATGGATTCGTCGATATACATAAATATGAATGAGTTTTTTTTTACTATATAGTCTGTTATAACGGTTACTCTGACAAACTACTGGACCGATTCCAATAAAAGTTATATCAATAGATTCATCGAGACTAGGTAGGGATTTTAGCTTATTTTTTTCAACCACTGTATAGCGGTTGCTATGGGGTGACTCACACGCAAATTTCATTTTGCCTCACAAAAATCGAATATTTTTTCGTTTATATTGAAAAAAATGTGCAGTCCACTAGTCCGACCCACCACGCCTTGCTTTATAGTTTTTCTTTTTAAATAAAATTAAATGATATTTAATTTATTGTTTATTATTCAAATTCCAATAGAACAAAATACTATATCCATGTATCCATCTATCTTATAAACTATAGACTCGAAAAATGTTTACGAAAATATCTGATACTATTCTTAGAGATATATCAGGAACATTGAAGAGAGTGTGAATTATTGAACCGCGTTCGAAAATATACCAAGTGCACCACATAATTGGGATTGATAATTTGCCCATCATATCGATCGAATCAGTTCACAAAGCGAGGTAGGTACAACGACGCCGATTTTCCCACTAACTGTGGCCTTACACTAAAACCGAGAGACATGTCTGCAATAGCGCAGTATTTTACGTCTGTTCACTTTTCCGCTTTAGGTTCCGCGTTTTTCCTAGTCACGGTCATAATATGGCTAGTAAATATTGTATAAATTATAATATATACGCCTTGCTCGGAGCGCCGACACTTCGCGTCTGTCGTGATAGAAACGGATGAGATATCTTATATAATGATATAACGTCTCTGAAATCGTATGCGACCAGATGATTGCGCAGCGAAAATAAAACAAATCAAATCGAAATTGCATTTTGGCGGCGCTTTAGTCGACGTTATCAGAGCGGGGTTTAACGTGCCGGGGTACAAGACGTGCACCGGTCGTAATTCGAGACGACGAACGTGTATAATTGTCTCGAAACGCCTACATTGCGCATATGATTGTATAATATACGAAGACTTGGGCGAGGAAAATAAGTAAAACGGAATCGGTTGAGGAAAACCGCCGCTGATAGTGCAGCTCAGATCGCTGATAGTATAATATACGAAGCTCGCTGCAATGACGACGTAAGCAAAGTTCGGGAGGGGATTAACTATATAGTTACAGAGAATTTACTTGCCGGTATTAAAACGTTCAATTTTTTTAACTTTTAAACTTCACAACTATTACGTACATTTTCTAATTAACTCAAGATAACACCATAGTTTATTAATTGGCCATTGAAATGTCATTTTCAGATGACTTAAAAATTACCCATCAAGTCAAAATTAAAAATAGTTTTGAAATCGTTGGCCTTGATTGTTCTATATGTATTGTATTATACGACCTATTTAGTTACTGTATTAGTGGTTTTAAATAAAACCAATCGAATACTATGTTATTATAATAGTACAAAATACTCTTTTTAATATGCTATCTATATACCTATACAACTATTGAACTATTTAAAAGAGTAGAATAACTTTAACTTAACGAGTTAAATTTCTTATTTGTTAACTATTAACTGGTCCAACTAAACGATATTGCAGTGTTCACTTTACTTAAATAAACTCGAATTAATATTTTTACTAACTTTCCCTCATTTGAACTACTATATTATATTGGGTATACCTAAGTTTACGACGATGAGGAATTTGAACTTTGATCTCGCGACTGTTAGTATCACATGGTGTTCGACACGTCAAGTGGTATAGTAATCAGCTCACACTAGTAAATATGTCATTAGACCTAGTCCGGTTTTCAAACGGTGAAGTGAGTGTGATGGGCCTAGGTCGAGGATTTTAATAATGAGTTCATTTTTACCGAATGCTATTTTTGCACGTCGTTCAGACTTGTTCTGTCGACTGAGAAAATCGAGTGTTTCAAACATGTAGATTAGTAATTTACTATTTTTACTTTGCAATTTATTTGCATTTCTAACCGTAGTATAACACTTAATTAAAATTTGCACTAAAAACTTTTGATCATTCATTCATGATCAAAGTCGCAAAACAATTATTAATGTATATAGCTTACCTCACTAAAAAGTAACAACTACGCATATTCAACAAACTTGGAGCATAGTGTTATAATGATAATAATGTATTTTTTTTAAACAGTATTTGGCTTTGAACTTGTATTTTCAGTTTATCAATGTTGTACGCTAAGCTCTCATTACATCCGAAAAACATTAGGTACTATAACGGTAGAGTAGTGAGAAACATAATAGGGACATAAGAGACAGAGGACCTCTTTAAGGCGGCAATGAAATGTTTTCCACAAAAATACGCTCTGGGGGAATAATGATCCTGTTCTGTAGAATCGACCAAACATTATTAATATGAAGATATACACTTAAATAGGTAGGTATTAATATTAATATTGTAATAATTTACAACTCGAACGGGTCCGTGAAAAGTTCGCAGATTTCGAGACTCGTGAAAACGTCGATAATACTTGTGGAGTGGTCGTATTATCGTCTTCGCCGCCGTCGAGACATGATCGACGGCGAATAAATAATAACAATACGCGTCTGTCGGTGTTATAATAATAAAGTCGTCATCTCGACGTGTACCTACCACATTGTTATAATAATAATACCACAGTAATATATACACTCGGGCAGAGTTGTATACGATCGATGACGTGTCGTTTGCGGTAAAAGTCACCATATTATTATACATGCAATATACGCGTTTGTCACCGGCGTCTTCCGTCAGAAGCCATGTGTACCTATATTATAATATTATATAATATTATGCCGGTTCGTCTGCGTCACACACCGTATATGATAAATATATATATAATATATATTATTATTAGACGTCTATAAATATTATTATAATGACGCGCGAAATAACAGACGAAGCGAAACGTATGCGCTATAATATTATGCTAGTTTTTCTGCAGCGATGGATTGTGTGTTATTCGCATAGATATAATACTATATAGTCGTAAATATACTTCAAATTTGCGATCCATAACGTTCGGTGTTTTGTAAACGAATACTACACGTGAGTATCGACGATGAACCACCGGACGACCACGTTATTATATACATACCTATAGAGTATATATCATATTATTATACCAGCTATATATATATCAATCTCATGATATCACGTCGGAAGACGCTATATATATTATATATGTATACCGGTGCGGAGGGACCGCCTAGATTTGTTTTATTGCCGTCGTAATAATAATATATTTAATTGTACGCATACATGTTATATACGAATCAATCGCCCGAGTACAAATTAATAATTCCCTCTCCGAACATAAATAATTACATTATCCTGCAGCGCGCACAAAGAATAGAAACGTATTTAATATATTTTATTATTATTCGTGTCCGACTGAGGCCCCTCATATTATATACATATATAATGTACATATATAATATAATAATATATTATATATATTTTTTTTTCGGGGTACACGCGGACACGGATACGTGAAAGACCCAATCAAACGGAATCGGATGACGGTGCGGTGCGGTGCGGGGTCGTACGGGCGCGAGACAGGCACGCAACTCTTAATCGGCACTCGGAAATTTATAGCGGAGCACCGCCTCGGACGTGAATTATTCCTTTTCGGTTTTAATTGCATGCGAGCATCGGACCGACGCAAATGGTCTTCGCCGTCGACGTCGTCTCCGTCGTCTCCGTCGTCATCGGCGGCGTATAAATCATGACGGACTCCAAACGCGCGCACGTCATGTAGGTACATATATAATATAAGTATACACAATATATTACGTGCGTGTGTATACGATCATATTATATATATAATATAATGTATACATATATAATATATTATGTATTGTATGGGTACCAAGAGAGCCGAATCAATTATAATAACCCGACACGACGGGCACAAACGGACAGAAACAATAACTCTCCACGAAGCGCCACCCCCTGTAATTAGTTCGTAAAAAACGACCGGCGGCGGTACCGCGTGTTGTACTTTGTATACATAATATTATTATTATATTATATTATATTATAATGTATACGCGAACCGTCTCGCGTATATAATAATATCATTCGTGTGGGTAACCGCATAAAAAAGAAGTGGCCCACCACTATGTAATAACGTTGCCAATCCTACGAGCACACCCGCAATCATCACGAATGAGGATGCGTCTAATGTGGTGGATATCACTTTAATATATGGATTAGTGCACCAATAATGCCCCAACAGTCCCGCAAAATGTGCTTTCCGCCAAGGACCACACTGCCGACTTCAAAGAATGCTCAGAATTCAAGTCAACTTTCAAAAAAAAAAAAAAACGCTCCACCAGCCATTATTATCTTTGGCCCTGATTCTCATGCACAACCTAAATCCACATCATACTCAGAATATATATCTCTGATACTCTTTCAAATTTAATTTCAAATCTAAATTCCTTAATCAGCCTTCTAATATTTCCTTTCTCTCTTCAGTTCTAAATGCACCACTCGCTATTATCACACTGAAGGAATTATCTCTTCTTAATTGTTTTCTTCCTAACACTCCCTCGTTATATAATCTTGTCCTATAATACTACCTATAATCAGTTTTATTAATTATCGTAGCCCTCATCAATATCAGTTAAATATTCAAATCTCGTTTTATTATCAGTTTAATTGTAATGTCCTCCCTAATTACTATATATTATGGATCTAATAAATTTCATTAATAATATTTATATTATGTTTGTATATTTTCGTTCTCTAGTATTATACTAAAAATTAAAATATGGGTGTGTGTGCAGTGTGCTGTGTGTTATCGGCATAATTATTATAATTATACTATCTTATACACGTAAAAACTGTTAATTAGTTGATGTATAATTTCTTGGACCGGTGACAGGATTCCCCATATTATGAAGGTTTCGGTTCCGGTTTCGATTTGTCACAATAAATAGTTAAGGTTTCGACTTTCGGTATGTATACCGGTATTTCTACCTTAACTTTTTTTAGTCCTATAAAACAAATACATTTAATGGTAAAATTTAAATATTACTTTATATTATATTATACATACCTATAGGTATATACCGATATTATATATGTATATACTTATACTTGTATAGTTGTATTCGGTTATAGTTGAAACAAAATATTTTCGTCGTCTATTGGTGATATTATCAGTAATTTAGATTTCAAACGTGGAATCGACTGAAACGAATTTTTTTTTTTTACATGGTTTTGGTTTATGAAAACAAAACAGGACAATCCGTGAAAAGAAAAAATAATCTATAGGTACATCAAATTATCGGTTCCGGAAAAAATTCGGTCAGGTCATAAATCACAATAAATAATTATCAAACCGCTGCAGCCTTCCCAGCGACAATCACAACCGTCTTTTCAGGTTTAAGATATTTTTGAAGTAGAAATCGCCTATAGTCTCTGCATATTTTAATTATCGTGTAAATAACGAGTGACGACCTCCACCACGCTCGCCAGATCGAGTTTAGAATAGAAAAATAATGTTTTAACAACAGTATAGATACAGTACTAGTGTACTACATCATGTATCGATCATAATCATAGCTGGGGCGGCCGCGGTTTTCTTAATTAAACGGAAAGAAAATTATACTTTTTTAGAGCTTCTTGTATTTAATTTCATTTAACTCGTAATAAATGTTTTACTATATCATTATTGAAAGGACATAATACAATTGTATAATTGTATACCATCATATATATCTCTGTTATTGTGATACATATATTATATTTTATTATCGATGTATCTATGGCCACATGTGGTAAGCATACTTCTGTGAGATTGTGACAAAAAAAAAAAAAAAAAACTCGAAAAGATTCTCAAAGTCCTTGGCAGACGGTATAATATCGTTCGAAATTTAGACCGGGAAAAAACTCGTCGGATTTATAACGTAGTGCAATTTTTTTTAACAACCGTCCGCGCGTGGCCATCCGTCGTTATATTATGTCCCACTGCCAAGTGCCAACCGAGTACCTATATTATAGTTCAACGCGTATAATACGCATCGCATATATTACTTATATATTATTATAAGCGAGATGTTTATTATTGCAGCGATACCGAATAAATCACTGTTTTTATATTTTTTGACCGCGTTCCTACATAATAATAATAATAATAATATTATAACGAAGGTGTAGTAGGTACTCGTATGCGCACCCAAAAAGTCATATTTCATTTGCGAAATACGACGACTGCTGCAGGTACGATACGATTTAATTTCGAAACCAGTTTCGTCGATCATAAAAAAAACCTTCCTAGTCGCGAGAACATATGATAATAATATGTACCTAATAATGTAAAAATAAATATAAAAGCTATGGAATTTCACGATGGACGTTCGTATTAATTTAGTGATATGATATTGTTGTCAAGGCGATTGACTGTCGTTAAAATACGTGATGTGGAAAAAAAACATATTTAGTAGAATTTAGGTACATAATATCGGATCCTCTATACATGTGCGTGCGCGCGCACACACACAAACATATTTATATAATATTATTTATTTAATACGTATAGTAATACGTTATCGCCGAGGTCGTGACAGTCTCTCTCAATAAAAACAGAACATTATTCGACTCTTCTGGGTTCGATTGGTTTTGTTAGTTTTTTTAATAATTATTAGGCATCGAGTCATATTGACATTTTTTTTTTTAATACAAATCGTATACGAGAGCAAGACACGAGCGTTCAAAGACATTTTGGGATTGCTGTTCTTAATAGCAATTATTCACATTTCATTTTACATAATATAACATATTATTAGTATAACGTCAAGTGACAGCTATTATGTACTAGTTAAATAGAAGGTATGCTTAGAAGTTAGAGGTGACCAACTTTTTAGTTCAACTATAAGTCATTAGGTTAGTTGTTTAGAATACAGAATAATAATTCACCAATCACGCTCACCCCCATTGCGTAATAATTTACTTCATTATTCGTTCATTTAAATTATTCTGATTTAATGCATTTTCAAGTACCTACCTACTACATCTACTGTTGGAGAACATATATAAAAATACTAACAGTGTCGAGTGTTGGATTTTACTTACATAATATTGTGTCAAATTAGATTTTTACATTCAAATTAAAATAGTCGACATGGTGTATACCGTCTATTAATATGTATATACCGAGTAACCCATTTCACGTAAGACACTCATTATTTTAAATCTATTAAAGTTTTTGAAAATATTTTTAAATTTAATTTAATTTTTATAAACATAAAAATATAACAAACTTTGATATATTTCAACCTTTGAAATCACTTTATTATTTCATAAATTAATATACAAGCGTATCTCCTAATTACCATATAGTAAGTAATATAACAAAATTACACTTAAACATAATATATTATCAAATTTAAGTCTTTGAAATTGCATAGCTAATATCTTAAAAAATAAAAAAAAAAACAAATATGTTATACTTTCATTCGTAGGTCCATAGTGTAAATGGAATAACCCCATTCAGCACATTTCACTAATCTTTCAACAATCATTTTTTCCATGTCTTCATCTAAAACAGTTTGACCTCCAATTTTTTTCCTTTTTCCATCAGTTTTAACCCATTTTTGGAGTGTTGAGTAACTTACATTATGGTTTTCAGCAGCTTTCCTTAGAGAAATTCCATTTTTAACTTCGTCAGCAGCAGTATTTAAATCACAATCATTCCTTTTCCTGTACTGTTTCCTTCTGGGATCAGAAATATATACTCTGGGCATCAAAAAAAAAAAATATATTTTTTAAAATTATGTTCATGAAAGTGTAAAACAACACATTTTTGGTACTGTTTGTGTTTTTGTTGCAAATCACCCCATTTTTTGGTTAATTACTAGAAATTGATGATTCCAAAATTTATATTTAATTGAAAAATGTACTTACGTTGTTGTATTGTAAATTTCTGAAAAATTAACAACATTTTCTATTCAGAAAAAAAAATTATTGAAAAAATCCGATCACAATATTTTTTTTTCCAATAGATAACATTTATCACAAAGAATTTAATTCTTATTTTTTCATAGTGATAACACTTAAATTGAATATTCGTCATCAATAATAAACAAATTACTGAAGACTTGTTGCAATTCACCTTGCAGTTTCAATTCACCCCGTTTTATTTACCCCGTAATATAGATCGACGTACCTACTTAAAATAATATTCTACTCCGGAATATAAAATTAATAATAAATGTTTTCATTCAAAAAGGTAAATAGATTAAAAAAAAATAAACCCAAACAAAATAGTAAGAATAGGTACCTTGTAATGACTCAACAATTACGATATAAAATAAAATACGACGCCTGTCGATAAATATATTAAAATCGTAAGACTAAGCAATTACCTTCCTCCAGGTGTTCGGAGGGCTCTCGAGATCGTGTTTTCGAGAATTAGATCAAATACACTATACAACACAATTGTATATAAACCATGCACAGATAATATAACAAATGCAATTAATATAAAATATTATATTAATTGCCTTACCTGATCCGCAGTCGATTATGAATTATCTTGTAAGGGTTTTAATAGACACAGAGTAATATTTTTTAAAGTATAAATCGAAATAATAAACGCACTGATTATTGCTCACATAAGGAGTCCAGAGTGTCGCTCGTTGAAATCGGTTTCTTTTAGACTTTTTTGTGTTGTGTGATACTTAATTTTGGGGAAATAGAAAAGGGTGTGCCCTCAGAATCTGTTAAAGATTGTTTTGTATTTAAGTTTGTATAGTCTATCCTTTCGACTTTAGGGAATGATTTTTGTGTGTGTGTGTTGGAGGAGTCTGTTAGTTCTTTATTTATTTTTGTATAATTATGAGTCGGGACTATTTGTATTTTATTTATATTATTTATTGTGTTTTTACTATCGTTTGTTATTTTTTTAAATTTTATATTTCTATTTAGTGAGATGAGTGTCGGCATTTCTTGTATGTGGATTATATTTTTAGGAATTTTATTGCATTTTGTTGTTGTTAAAGTGCCTGGTATCCAATGAGTATTTTTATTAATGTTATATAACACTATGGGTGACCTATTTCCATAACCATATATTATACCCGTATTATCGTCGTCATTGTATATGTAAGTATCATGATCGTAATAATGTGCAATCGCGGCTAAATCCTCATCTGACCACCAATAATCTGGTAGTTCGTTTAGATCTAATAATTGTAGTATCTCTAATATTGAAGTTATTTTATTAATTTTATGGTCATTTAAAGCATTGCAGACGGCGTATATCCCACAATTCCCATCACTGAGTACGTTTTCTCCTGGTTTGAAAGTAGAGAATATGTTATAGGCTTGATCGTTGTATTCGGGTTGTGTGACTTTTATTTTTGTTTCGTTTTTATCATTACTATTGTCGAGAAAATTATGAATATTACTTATTATATCAGAGTGTTCTTTTGATTTCCAATTTTGTGATGTGTTTTTGTCATTTTTATGGTATATATGTATTTCGATGTTAGTGTTTTGAAATTCTGAATATAATAATTGTTTTACAACGGACCAATTTAGTTTGTCTAAACCCGACGCTAACGTAGGCATTGCAATTTTTGAAATATTTAGTTTTATGGCTTCAAGTTTTAGGTTGTGAATTGAAGATTTTAGATCTTCATATTTGGGCTTATGATAGTGTAATACTTTTGTTATTAAATGAAATATAGTTTTATTATTGCTGTTTATAGGTATGGTGTTTCCCACATTAATTTCTTGTAATGCAAGTTTTGGTCTGGTATCGCCGTATACTTTGCATATCAAATTTGCTATGCCCTTATTCATTTTGAGGTCAGTAGATATACAGTGTGCTATAGCGAAGTCATCTGGGCAATTAAATATGCTATCTTTTATTTCTATAATATTATTGGTGTTATTTATACAATTTATCGCGTTTATATAGTTAATTTTTAGCTGAATGTTTAAATTATTATTTAGAATAATATTATTGTCTTTAAAATCGATTAAGGCATTGTTTTTTATCAAAAAATTATTGCCCAGTATTATTGCGCTAGATAGATTTTTGACGACGTAGGTGTCTACATCGAAGTTGTATTTGTTAATTTTAATTTTGATTTTTGTTATACCTGCCACACATAGTGGTTTATTATCTGGTCCTGATAGTTGTATAATACTTGGAGTTATTGTATATTCTAAGGGTAATAATTCTTGTCTAATACAACATATGTTTGCACCCGTGTCAACTGTTATTGGTAGAGTGATATTATTAAATTCAGCTTCGATGTAGAGGGCATCGGGTGTACAATTAATTTTATTTATGTGTTGATACGAGGATGCCGTAATTAAAGGTGAACAATTATCAGCCGTGTTTAACCTTACATTTAGTTTTTTGAATTGTTGATGTATAGATCACAATTGTTAGCGGTATGCCCGAACTTATTACAAATTTGACACACTGATGGGCGTGGTTTATTTCTAAAAAAGCATTTATCTTCTGAGTGATTAGTTTTTGAGCAAATTGAACATTGCTTTTTTTGAATATTAGAGTCCCTATAATTATATGGCGAATAATTTATTTGTGACATATTGTTCATTGGATTTGATGGGGAATATGATTGGTTGTACTGTGTTGGATTTGTGTTCCAATATGGTGTATTATTATATGAAGTATTATGTGTTTGAGGTTCTTGTGTATGCCATTGTTGATTGTTAAACTTATTTTGCTCTTGTTTATTTTTAAGTGCGAGTGAATTATTTTGTTCTATGTTACTTTGGTGTTGTTTATTTTGTTCATTGTTTATAAGTTGGCCACACATAATTTTTAAGTTATTTAATTCTACGCGTAATTTATCGATTTCATTTTCTTTTGTGGTTTTATTGGTGTTAATTTGTTGGAGTTTAGATTTTATTAATTCTGTTTCGAAATCAAGTGAAGTTTTAGGAGTGTCACCTGTAATCATAAATTCAACCATTTCATATTTCCGCACATTACTTTTTAATTCTGTTAAATTTTCATTTCCCATTATTCCTATGTATCGTGCTATGGAGGGGTTTAAGCCTTTCATTATATTGCGGACCATTTCCTCTTGTGACATTTTACTATCAATGCGCCTACATAATGATTCAGCATCGTTAATGTAAGATACCGTGTGTTCATCTGGAAGCTGTTTACGTTTTTCTAACATTAATCGGAGCATATCGGTCTGCGCTATTGGTTCAAATTCTAACCTAAATTTTTTTTCTAAATCAGCCCATTTTAGGTCTTCACCACTATCTATTATGTTATCATAAAAAGTAAGGGCGGAACCTTCCAAAAATACAGGGATGTATTGAGTTTTTTCGGCTTCAGACCAACCATTTATGATGGCAGCTCTGTCATATTTTTTTAGAAATGTATCGATGTTTTCAGAAATAGCACCTGTGAAATTGCTTGGTTTGAAATATGGTTTTTTATTCTCAGGCATACTGTTTTTTATTAGATTACCGTTAGATTTGTCAATTGGTTCTGAGATAAATGATATATTGGTTATTTGCGTATCGAAATCGTCTGAAATGGCTTCCCCCTTTAAATATTTTTGTAACCTAGTTTTTAGATCTGTAACTAAACCGGATGTTTTTAGGTGTCTTCTAGATAATTCAGTTATTAATTTCTCTTTATTGCATTTATTTATCCAACTTGTTGAGATAGTGGTAAAGTCGATATCTGGGAATTTAATGTTATCCTGATGGGGGGTTTGGTCGGAATTTTGCATATGTGAAATTTATTATTAAATGTATTAGAATAATATAATAATAAAAAAAAATTCTTTATTGTTAATTGAAAAGTTAATGAAAATTAATTAATTATTTTGGATTTTATTTATACTAATATAAAAGATTAGAAAAGTTAATGAAAATTAATTAATTATTTTGGATTTTATTTATACTAATATAAAAATGTGACGAATAGTTATTTGTATAAGTATTGTTTGATTATGATTTGTATTCATCTGATGAATTATATCTATATATTTTTATATTAAATAATTATGTTATTTTGTTAATTTCTTTTAAGGTTTAATTATTAGAATCTCGTAATAAATATTTGTATAATAATTCATGTATAATATATAATTATAATATTTTTTTTTTGATTTAATAATGCAAGTATGAATTGTTATACAATTATATACTCGTTTTAGGTATACATTTTTACTTAGTGATTAAATTGTAGTCACTTAATTTATACAAAAAAAGAAAATTTGTTGATGTTAAGGTTTGAATGATATATTATAATTTATTAAATGATTAAATTTTTCGTTTTACTGGAAAAGGGGAAATTTTAGTTTGTTTTCTTATTATAATAACTAATAATACTTAATGTATACTGTATATTGTATTATATGTAAAAATAACAAATATATATTTTTTATATTGGATTTTAGGTTAAGTTATTAAATTAATTAATTTTGTTTTACCTAAAAAAAAAAAAATTGTATCTTAGTTTTCTTTTTTTTTTTTTTAATTAATAATAATAGGTATTTACTATAAAAATTCAATTGTATAAATTATTATTAATATAATATAATATATTATAAATAAGATGTTACCTACTTCAATTTAATAGAATAATTTTATGAATGTACCTATAATATATATTTTTTAGTTTTAGTTTTTAGTTTTAGTTTTTAGTTTTAGTTTTTTAGTTTTAGTTTTTAGTTTTAGTTTTTAGTTTTAGTTTTTTAGTTTTAGTTTTTAGTTTTAGTTTTTAGTTTTAGTTTTTAGTTTTAGTTTTTAGCTTTAGTTTTTAGTTTTAATGTTTGTTACTTATTATGTTTTATTATTAAATAAGTAAATTTTTTATAAGCTTATAAGCCTTTTAATTTTAATTTTAGTTATTATTGTTTTTCTAAGTTTTATTTTTAATTTTTTTTTTTTTTTGGGTTGATAATTTTTTTAACATAAAATATTTATTTTTAAATTTAATAATAAAATATTAAAATCTTATATCTAATATAATTTTGTAAAATGTATTTGATCAATTCTCAGTTTATTTATCTGAATAAACTGAACTTTGTTGGGCGCCACTGTGTAATGACTCAACAATTACGATATAAAATAAAATACGACGCCTGTCGATAAATATATTAAAATCGTAAGACTAAGCAATTACCTTCCTCCAGGTGTTCGGAGGGCTCTCGAGATCGTGTTTTCGAGAATTAGATCAAATACACTATACAACACAATTGTATATAAACCATGCACAGATAATATAACAAATGCAATTAATATAAAATATTATATTAATTGCCTTACCTGATCCGCAGTCGATTATGAATTATCTTGTAAGGGTTTTAATAGACACAGAGTAATATTTTTTAAAGTATAAATCGAAATAATAAACGCACTGATTATTGCTCACATAAGGAGTCCAGAGTGTCGCTCGTTGAAATCGGTTTCTTTTAGACTTTTTTGTGAGGTTGTTACTCGGTGAATGGTGCTCATGCACTGGTTTAAGGGATGACGAGAAGATGCTGACCAGAGAGTGGTAGGCGGCTTTATCAAAAGGTTATCGTGAGCTTGGGAACTAGATTATTCTTTGGCGGCAGATACCCTTTTTTCCTTTCCTTTTCTCTGGCGGCATCGTATAATAAAGTCACACACCCTGCGTTTTACCGTTATGAGTGCGTGCCGATATCTTAGTTGTCGTTAATAATGGTTTTATTTGATGTGACCGATTTCTACAAACGACAGTCTGGCCGTTATTTATTAAGTATTCTGTAAGATTTTAGTTTATTATAATGGTGTGTGAGCATATCATTACAACCTATACTAGCAGGGGCGGAGTGGCCGGTCTGGAAATGGGAATTTTCCAGATGGCCTGGACCATACTATGGCCCGGTGGCCTGGCCATTTTGTTAGATTTTTTTTTTAATTTAATTTAATTCACAAAATATTAGTTAATGCTAAATGCGTCGTAAATTTGTTTCTATTAAATTATTGTATTAGAAATATTATTAATGCAATAATAGTACATTGTAATAGCCTCGTACAATCGTATACTCTTATGAGAAAGCTTTGGATATAAAATTACAAAATATTTGGTACATAAATATAGTCATCAAATAAAATCGAAGCAATATAATATTAATATAGGTCGGTTATTTTTATAATAAAACACCCATTTTAAACATTGAAGTATATAAAAAACAGGCTGAGAAATTCAATGACCAATGATTATCTTGAGTATTTTATGCTAATGGCCATTGAAAATAAAATTCTCATGGAAATAGATAACAATATTATCATAAATGCAGTTGTTGAGAAATCTAATCTATTTTCTAAATTATTATTATGAATGTATAAATCTTTTTTATTATATATTGTTTACAATGTATGTATTTATCTATTACTTATTACCTTATATCTACTATACCTAAACAATTAAAACACAATGTATAATATAATTATTAATATTTCGTTGATTTCAACTATTAAATCATACCTACTAATTTTATTTTTCAGACTTTCAGGAATACTGTACATAGTGGTATATTAACATAATGTGTTAGAAGACAGAAGTTAAAAGAAATAGCAAGATAGTGAATGAAATACTTTTATAATACTAATAGTAGTTTTGAAATAGGTAAATAGAAAAACCAAATTAGAGCATAGCCTGAAATTTAGTGGGTGGCCTGGATAAATTTTAAACTCCCGGCCTGGATTTGGTTTCCACTCCGCCTCTGTATACTAGTTTATTTTCAAAAAATATGGTTTTGAAATGACTTAAAATTATATGTTATTTGTATATTGCGTTTAATGTATCCTCCGAAAACCATAGCGTAAGTACCTATAATCTATATGTAATATAGACATATATACTATATAGTAACAATATAATATAATTATAATATGTGTTGTTTTATAATATACCTACCTATTATGTTTGTTATGCACGCACTATGCCACTATAAATTATAATGCTGAAATCGTCCCCTCGACCTACGATGCACACCGTTTGCCGGCTAAAATACACACAGAGTACAGCTTCTTTGTAACAGAATAATGTTATTATTAATATTAAAAATCGTCATCATGACGTACATATCATTATTATATCGTCGCGTTTGAAGTCGGCCTGTCAAAACATCGCGTCGATCCGGTCGCGATAATTGAGATTATCAACGTGGCGGCGGCGGTGGTCTGCTTTTCGTTCGACAACCCGAAAGGACCCACACACACACACACACACACACACACACACATACACACAACCACAGTGTAATAATATTACTTTTCTGCAGTAATAATAATAATAATATATTATGTCCGTCGTAAAGTGGACTCGTAAAACGCCGCCGCGACAATGTCCGGTCGAGTCGTTTCACTACAATATTCAACACCCGTACATACATTATACATTTTATAATAGTAATAGTGATAGTAATAGTAACTTACGAACCGTATTATTATATAATTATTAACAAGTGCTCGGGCGCGTGGTACCTGCTACATCACACATTGTTGTTCGGGTCTCCGCGGACGGACACGCTGCAGTGGGCGCCAGCGATATTATTAATTATTATTATTATTATTATTATTATTATTATTATTATACAGGGTGTTTCCGGCTTTTATGATTTTTGGGAACGATCTCGTCAGCGGTGCGAGTGCAATCGATTATTTTGCGATTGGTTGATCTGGTACTTGTCGCGGGTATAACCATCTTAATAAATCGTTACATTTGTATTTTAATAAAAAACTGATCGACCCAAGATAATATTTACCGTCACCCTCTCCCTCCCCCATGAAAAACGTATTATACGATTACCTTTGCCCGATTTTTGAGATATCGGACTTCTGCGGTGTATCAATCATAAATATAAGCGAGAAACTATACTCCAAGCCACGAGAGATCGCAACCGCTCGCCTACCAAATCGTGTTCAGTCCGCGCATTTACCTCTGAAAATCGGTCTAAAGCTCGCCATTGTCGACCACCAGAGTTAATAGTGACATGTAATAAGGTGACTGATGGTGACCGCTTTGTAAGGGGAAAATTGGCCTCGCGACTGCGGTTGCTTTCTCTCGTGGTGCAGAATATAGGATCAAATCTTGTGGGTGGGAGGAGATCTGTAACCCTCATATTCCCTCCTTATTAATCTATATGGACACATCATTTCCTACACCTTTATTCTAAGTTGGTACATTTTCAACTGGCTTGGAATAGATATAAATTTAAGTACCTACATTAGTATTTATAATATACATATTATCCAGTATGATTCACCAAGCATCCACACTCCCACTTTTTCCTTTGATAATAATATTGTATATTTAATTTAAATTCTGGTGAATGGAATTTTTAAATATAATTATAAGAACCATATGTTAAATTATTTTGATTTATATAATTACAAAATCAACTTAATTAGTTTACGGTAAAAAAAAGTTGGTTTTCATTTGAAAAAAAGAAGTTGGTATCCCTACAGAGTACAGGACAATCCTCAAATGGTAAAACAAATCTAAACTTCAGAAGTAGTTTTACAAAGTAGGTAGATATACTCGTTCTTATAGCCAATTTTATGATCTATCGAAGAAAACATTTTTCGTGACTTATGATCCAATATTAATATGTTTAAAACGAAACGAGACTGCTCTATTATACAATCAGTGCGCTTAAACTCCCCATTTTCGAAAAATATTATATCGACTCGCCGACGCCAGATAGTATTCTCACAGTTTATTGCAGGGGCAGCACCCTGTATACCTATGGGATTTTTACGCCTACCGAACCGTCGTCGACCATAGCATTGTTTCATGGCAGTGGATTTCGTGTGTCGATGTATGTATAGTAGGTACAATGTACATACGTCGGAAATTATATTGTCAAAAGTGTTCCGATTTTTTTCTTATTAATCAAAAGCTCGATGACAAATTTACGGATAACCACTTATTACATTAATATTAGTGCATTTCATCGTTTCGTCACGTCGTCAGACATTGTGCGCGTGAGTGTTTCGACACAATATTATTCTAAAGTGTCCGGCGAAGTGTACTTTGTTTTTCGTCACTATATTATAAATATTATTAAATTATAATGATAATATTGTAGGCCCAGAATCCAGATCCCATGGGTTTCATATTATAATATAGTGTAATAATAAATAATGATATCGTAAACGATTGTCGACGACAATGACGACGACGAGTTCTCAATATTGTATTACGACGATTACACTCATAAATACATACAGGGTGATTCACCAAGAAAACTGACCCCCATTCTATCTTTTAATTATAAGTTTGTTCAAATTTTGATTTTTGAAAATGTTAAATATGCACATAGGCGCAACTAGAGGCCAAACACTGGGGGTGCTAAAATTATGTAGAGAACACAAACCCGCGGGGGCTACGCCTCCACACCCCAAAATAACATACGTCATACTTTGATTTTATAATTACTATAACCATTCCTAAATGCACCATGAACACATAAGGACACTAATATTTAAGTAAATCAACAGTAATATACCTGATGAATACATGAGGTATATTATATTATTTAGGTGATAAAAATAGTAACCTGGATGTATAAATGGATAAAAAAATGTGGTCAAGTGGGTACCGCTTTTCTGTACAATAGTTGTTGAGAATGTCGTTGTAGTGGATGTGTTATATTTGAATTCAATTTGAAAAATTTTCTTATAAATAGTTCATAAAAATTCAAAAGTGTTTAAAGAATTTTCGATGTATGGAAAATGCTAATATAAATATGAACATTTCAAGAGTCTAAGGTTATTCATTTTGGAAATACAACAAAATTCAAAAAAAATCGATTAATGAGAATTCGATTTACCGCTGAATATCGAATATCGTGACAATTATAAGTTCGAACACTCATAAAAAATTCAAGTTTAAGTATACGTTTTTTTATAGGTAGACAAACTTATGTGAAATCTTTTATTAACATTTTTAATCTTGGGCCTTAACTGTGAAAAGAAAATATTTTATGAATTGCCAATGAAAAATAATTAAAAATAATTGAAAAATTTCTCTGTTATAAATACCTCAAAAAGAGTCAAAATTGTTTAAACATTTTACCATGTAAGGAAAATTTTAATTTTAACATTTGATAAAAATTTCAAGTATCTATACTAGGACAGTATAATATCAAAAATTGGTAGATGAAATTTCGTTAATTTACTGATAAAAATTGAAAGTTCAATGTTCTACACATTTTAGATTCAAACGCTCATAAAAAATGTATGTTACTTTCCAGTAAACTTTTTTTTTTATTTAAGATAGTACCAATTGTGAGGAGTCTTCTATCAACATTTATAATGTTAGCTATGAAAGGAAAAACTTTTATGAATTTCTAACAGAAAATTTATAAAAAAATTTGAAGAATTCTAAATTCTAATATTTGATATAGGTACCTATAATCATTACTAACAATAATTTGTGTTTCTGCTAAAAACGAAGAAATAAAAAAAAAAACATTAAGTTAAGCTAAAAAAAACTATTTTTTTCATATGATTTTTCAATTTTTGTTGTTTTTGAACTGGGGGTGCTAAATTAAAGTTTGGGGGTGCTGAAGCACCCCCAAGCACCCCCCTAGTTGCGCCTATGAATATGCACTAATACCACATTTTGATATTAAGGGTTTTTTGAGATTTTTTTGTGCCATACTTGAGAAGTGTCCTGTTGAGAAACAAACGTATATCATTCAAATGACAACCTATTATGTTTTACTGTAAATTGCTTAGAGAATAATTTTTTTTTTTAATGTTAATATTGGTAATTTAAAACTAGAACGAGTAATAATTTTTTAGTTACCTATTAAAATTTTTACATCAACGGATAAGAGTCTTTAAAAATGGTTTTACAAAACTATAATCTAGTTTTTATCATATAAGTACTTGGACCATGTTTACATATTATAAATATTGACATCGATTTATAAATACTAAAAAGTAAAATTTTTCAGCACACCATAATCTCAATATTCCATATTATCTTTCAAACCCAAGATCATGAATCAATATTAACCTTAGTGTGGAAAGTTAAGTAACTGAAAAAATACTTGTTTGAATTTTCATTTTGATATGTGAAAATTGTCAACTAAATATGTGACAGTATAAATGGGCGGATTGTCTTTTGTAAAACAGAATAGTTCGTATCCAATAAACACTATCTCAAGTAATACAAAAAACGTCGAGAAATATTTTTAAAAAATATGCGGTGATCGACTTTAATCAAAAATTTCATAATTTAGATTTTGAGAATGCTTGGTAAATCACCCTGTATATATGTGTGTATCATAAACAGAGTTCTCCCGACTCGATTATCACTCCGTATTCCATGGAACAACGCAATATTATACTCAACCACATAATAATAATATTCGAGTTGTATGTAACATTATTTTGGCGACTGGCGGCCATGCGGCTGTTGCATAATATTGTCGATATAAATTTATTAAAATGGTTTTGAGATTTATCACCAACTGCACAGTGCTAAATATAGTAAGAAATCCGATTGAGATTTACTCTGCACGACGCTCATAATAATAATATTAGGTACGTATTCTTGAACTTTTTAAGGACAAGTCGAGTTGTTCTACGAATCGATTTCGGACGGTTGTAAAAAAAAAATATCGTATCGGTCAAATTTAAATAAGTAATGCCGTGAGCGGCGCTATTAGTTATTATATGTACCGAAAATGTATTTACGCGCTACACAAATATATTATTATAATATTATAAAATATAACCTTTTTTTTTTTTTTTTTGTTTTAATAGCTTTTTGTAACCGCTGCACAATCTCGATGCCGTCGTCCGAAAATAAAAAATAATAAAATAAAGTTATGTCCGAAAATTCAATAATTTCATAATTAGCTGGATATGATTATGCAAATTTGTTTCGTGCTTATCAACTCAAAAATCGACAAAACCGTAATGCGTGTTTCGCTCGTTAAATAAATTCAACGCATTATAATATTACAATAATAATAAAATGTACATAATAATAATAATAAAATATTGTGTACCTATGAAAGGAATTTATTCTTGTAACCGTCACGGCAGTATTGCGATTTGAGGTTAAATAACAAATTGAATTTAATTTGGTCGTGTGACTCGAGTGACGGACAAGAGTGGCATGCGCCGTTTCAACAATATATTAGCTTTACCACTTTAAACTCGGCGTTCGGCTAAAGTTCCAAATGTTTGGAGTTGTGCAGATTACCTAGCTAATTGCAGTGATCATTGAGCTCTGCTGACGGCGAGTTTAGGGAAATAATATTTTGTAACTTATACCTATGAATTGTGATAATGACGTGTTTTTGTGAGCGACAAAAAATCCGAATAATAATTAACCGCTTAATATAATATTATAATATTGTATTGGGGAAGGAGTGGCCGAGCGGTCTAAATCGTCGGTTGCGACGCAGCCGATGCCGGCTCGATTCCTTGGTCGCGGGCGGTATTTTTCTTCTAGCAAGTCACGGTGTCCGGAGAACAAGTGCCGCCATCCCCTACCCGGGCATGGCAGATACCTACGGGTGCCCAATCAAAAATTCTGCCAAACACTAACGTGTTCCTCCCCCCCCCCTACCGACATTAATAAAGTACAAAACCTATACAGCTAATGGCCGTGGCTTCAGATCAACAAAAAAAATATATTGTATTGGTACAGTATTGAATAATATTATATAAATATTATCAATTTAGCGACCAAGTTCATGATTAAATTATTTAATATTTACACAGTTATCAATTATTTATCCGAAAAATATTTATATATATATTTATAAATCTATGGTCAAATTCGTCCGTTGTCAAATTCGTCTTAAACGATCGTCATTAAAGGTACAGAATATAATATAATATAAGCTTTTTGTTATCGGTCTACATATAATTATTTTTTCACTTAATTTCACACTTTTCCACGAAACTTAATCGGAAATACGGGAAAAATACCTCTCCAACATCGTACAAACCGTGCTTGATTTGATAGATAATGAGAGAAACTTTTTGATATTTTTTATTAGTCCAAAAAGTTGCTACCGAATAAATCACATGATTTTAAAACCAAATATAAGTGCTACTTTTCTTAGCAATCGAGCTTTTACAAAATGACTTGTAAATCGAACTATTGAAAGTCTTTAACTAATCCAACTCACACAAGTACTTTATACATAATATAGCCATATAATATATTTAAAATGAATATGTGTTTAAATTATAAAACATAATTTGTTTTGTTTTAATTATTTTGTTTTGTTTTATTGTTTCAGCATTAACTATTATTGGCTTACAATTATTTCGACAGTTTAGACTTATATCAGGTATATATTAAGTTGTACAATTCAATTTTTTTTTAATGATATTATTTTCTTTCTTTTATTGAATCAGAAAATCAGGACCTTCGTACACGTTGCCTGGAATTTTACATTTTTCCTTGGCCTCTGTGAATATTGGACAGTGGATATGGTTATGTGTTTTATCGTGATATTTGTATTGCACCATGGTAATTAAAACAAAGTTGAATTTAAATTTTTGTTCACTCGATAATACATAATATGCTATGCAAATATGCGACTACAAAGGTACACGAAAATTCCACGACAAACGAACAATAGTTTTTATTATGATAATAGTATAATAACGAATATAATATAGATAGCTAATATACCTATATAGCATTTCCTATACACCATATAGTTTTGAAAATATTTTGATTCTTTTTGAGCTATTTACGGACATTTTCAGTTTTCAATATTTTAATTTTTTTTTCTATTCATATCAATAAAATTTTATTTGTATGGTAAAAAAGCTTGAAAATTTAATGCAAAGCTCCTGATATATTGTTACAATAACACTTGAAAAATATTAAAAATACATAGGCACAATTTTTTTTAATAATTATTTAAAATTCAAATTTTGACAAAATTTATCACATTTAAAATTTAATAATAATTTTATAGTTAAAAATTTATAAAATGTTCAACTTTTATAGCTAATGATTGAAAATTTAAAATAAGATTCTACGTAAATAGGTTATATATAAATTGCTTTATTCACCTTAGTATCATCATAGGCTGACTAACCGTCTTCGCTCAGAATCGTTTTTCTTATACAATGATGTTAGTATATCATTGAATTCAAATTTAATACCATCGATTATACAGGGACCCACTTGTACCCTACTGTACAGCAGAGCACATTTTTTTGTTTATCAAACTTAAATAACTTTTATTTTGGTTTTGATATCGGAAATATAAAAACAAAGTTACAGAGTAAATTTTCTCATTTTTATAGTGTGAACATTTAGTTTCTTAGCTTAGAGTAGAGCCTGAATGTTTTTTATACCCGTGCAAAACAGTTTTGCCTATGTTGTACCTACGTCTGTATACGGAGACAACACATGTGGGTGTACCTAGCGTACCTAGCGTCTTCTTTACAATCATACAGACTATTTGATACATTGCACTTTAGAAATTATTGTATACACTATACAAATTAAATCTAATGCAATGCAGAAATATTAGGATTAGGAGGTGTGAACCATAAATTATCCCAGCACCCCCTGAATTCACACCCAATGTGCGCCTATGGCTGTCAATAGAAAATGAGATGATTAGAATTTAGAAGTATTGATTGGTCAAGTATTATAAAAGAGTTTGTGAACAAAAAAATAAGAAAATATTAATTTAATTAGTATTGTTCCATATTTGTCATTTAAATAGTTTTATAATATGTAATAATATTTTATTGTTAATAAAGAATAAAGATATATTTATTATTATAAGTCAATGCTTAATACATAGGTACTCCATAAATAACTAAAAATATAGGAGTTGCTTACTAGGAGGTATTTATTAGTTAATGAAATATAAACATTTTACATAATAAATATTCCAATTACCAGTACTATTTTAAAAGAAAGGATTATTATTCCAAGTTCCAAATAGATATTTAGTAATTAATTTAATAAGATATCTATGTAGGTATAATAACTGTATGAAATGTAAGGTACTAACTTAATTTTTCGAGCGCAGCGAGGAAATTTTTTTTAAGTTTTTTATACTTTCATTAATATTCATAAAATACACCAGGGGCGCAAAATAATTTTGCCCCCCATATGTGAACCCTTAATGCGCCCCTGTCTCTCGTGTTATGATGATGATTTCGAGTACTGGTAGTTTAATTTTTTTAACCTCGTTTAACGGGGTGCAGACAATCACAAAAAGTCCAACATGTATTATTATAACTCTATTCACATCTACTCGAACTTCGTAGGATTTTAATGTAAAAATCGTCGACAGTTAATAATACATATCAAGACATTTTTTTTTTTTTATTAAAAAACAATAGATATTTTAAAATGTTGTGGTGACTTTAACTACGACCGCGGTTGGTACGAACATACTCAACTACTACTCGACTGCGGCATCGTCGTGACCACCGATCACCGAAGCCGAGATCCGCGGGCAGTGTATAAATTTAACGAAACATCGATGAGCCTATAAATTAAGTCGCACGTGTATAATAGTCGTATAATAGTTAGATCGGCCATAAATAAATCGGTCCAATTTAGCCGAATATTGTCTACGATGTTGACATTTATATACCTAGTGTGTATTGTGATTAGAACGGATTCGAGTTCGCAGCGGATCATTTATGGTTTACAATAGTCATTCGCCAACGCTGGCAGAACATCGACGTGACGGCTGTGAATTCGCAATGGCCTTAAATAACAATGAATATGTCAATTATGCGTATACGAGACTATATATACTATCATGCTGTGGACATTATTTATCGACGTAGACCGTCTAAATGCAAATGTTTTATTATATTATTGTTTTATATTGAAATCTCAGTTTACGCACATGGGCCTGCAACGATGATAATATTATTATAATATATTATGTAGATAATAATATATAATATATATATACGCTGTTGTGTGACGAGTATTTACGGTTATTATTTTCATGTATAAGTACATAACCCAACGGGACTTGACCATATAATATATATATATTATATTATTACCTATATATTTAGTATTAAACAAATCGCGAGGACAAAATTATTAGAAATGCTTAAAAAATGTACAACACTGCTTATTTACTTATTAGGTCACAATGTCACATATTATGTATGAGATGGAATATTATTGTTTGATTCGCGATGACTATAATAGATACATGAAAATTGGAGCTGCTCTCGTATAGTCAGCGACAACGATTTTAGATTTATTTCGGCCAAAAACCTCTTGTAGTCTGACATCGGCGCAACTAGTGGGGTGCATAAGGGACTTTAGCACCCACAAGTTCTAATTTAGCACACCTCGTTTGTTTACGTCTAACTATCATTATTATAGTGAAATACCATCAATCTTAAGTTTTTAAAATATTTTGAAATATTATAGCACCCCCACGTTTTAGAGATCTAGTTGCGGCGTCTATGGTGTAGATTGTAGAACATAATCGGCGTCGATCGACATATTTTCGACGAATATTTCACATCAGATTACTGCAAAAAACTGTATAAATATATGTTATATATTACTATCATAAATATTTTATAAAATTTAATGATTACGCAGATAGGAGAAGTCGACATTTTAGATTCTGAGTGAAACGATGAATGTATTGATTTTACAATGATGTGTGTTTTTTTTTTTTTTATTTTTTTTTTTATTTTTGTGTCTGTCATCACGTTTTAGGACAGTAAAAGTGCTTGGATTTTCTTCATCAGTAGCTTTTCTGATAGGAAAGTGAATCTAGTTGGTACTTTGGGGGGTCAAAAGTATAAATTTCCCAGTAGTTTTCACAAGCGCCGGGAAAAAACAACATAAAAATTAAGGAAAAACGGGAATTTTTACGCAAAATTGGTTTTCCAAAAAATCGATTTTGGTTTTTGGTGTAACTCTAAAACAAATGAACGTATATACATGAAATTTTCACTGGTTGTTTATATTTGCATTTTCTATACACGATAACATTTTCAAAATATTTTGATTTATTTTGAACTGTTTAGGGACATTTTCATTTTTCATTTTTTTTTAGTTTTTTTCTAGAAATATCAATAAAATTTTATTTGTTGGTTGCGAAAGCTTGAAAATTTAATAGAAGGCTCCTAATATGTTGTTTCAAAGGCAGATGAAAAATATTAAAAATCCTTAGTCACAATTTTTTTTTATAAGCACTTAAAGTTCAAAAATTGACAAAATATGGAAAAATCACGAAAATTAGCAAATTATTTTGAATTAAGAATTCGTAAAAATTTTTCTTTTTAAATCTAAGATTTGAAAATTTAACACAATATTCCTTATAAGATTATCTACCTTTATCAAAAAAAAAATGTCTATAAGAAAGTCAAATTAAATTTTTATGAGCGTTTGAAATTCAAATTTTTACAACATTGAATATTCACTCGATTTCCCATGTAGCGATTTCCTTAGTTTGTTGTAATTCAAAAACAAATAACTGTAGATACATGAAAATTTCACTGAATGTTTAAATTAGCATTTTCTATACACCATACAATTTTGAAAATATTTTGACTCTTTTTGAGCTGTTTATGGACATTTACAGCTTTCAATTTTTTTTAGTTTTTTTTTCTATAAATATCAATAAAGTTTTATCTGTTGGGCCAAAAAGTGTAAAAATTTAATACAAGGCTCCTGATATACTGTTACAATAGCAGTTGAAAAATATTAAAAATACATAGGCACAGTTTTTTTTTATAAGCATTTAAAGATCAAATTTTGACAAAATTTATCAAAATCTCGAAAATTATCAATCATTGAAATTAATAAATTATAAAATGTTCAGTTTTTATAGCTAAGGATTGCAAATTTAAAACAAAGGTTCTCATAAATAGTTCATACTGTAACCAAAAAATCTAAAAAATATATGAACACAGTTATTTTTTACAGACATTTTAAATTCAAATTTGGACGAAATTACATATTAAAAAACCTAGAATAACTATTTTAGTTATTTTGTTGTGATTGAATAATATTATTCGTGGGTACTTGAAACTTCTAAAGTGTACTATTATATATCTATGATAGTATCACGGTTTTGTTGATGTATAACGCGTTATAAGTACCTAATGGACATTGTGATATGATTAATTTGGAATTTATTATAGGTACCTATTAATTATTATAGGTCAATTTTTTGTTTAATACCATAGATATGTATATAATATGTCTTAAACATAGACTGACATACCGTCTCCGCTCAGAATCGTTTTTCTTATACAATGATATTATATCGTTGAATTCAAATTTAATATCATCCATTATACAGTGACCCACTTGTAACCTACTGTACAGCAGAGCGACACCCACTTGCCCACCTTTTTGCAGTCATGTTCGTCGCGTTTGAATTAAAAGTTTAACCTGCACCGTGTATAGAAACATATACAATACATTCAATTGTGTTCGAGCGTTGACTTCGGAGTTGAAATAAAAGGGAAATGATTTCTTATAAGCACGATAGTCGCTAGTGAAATTGTTTCAAAACAGTTTGGACACTATTATAAATTATATTATGACATTTTCATTACGGACATCGCTTATCAAATCGGACACTTCTTTTGAGTTCTTTCTGTCGTAATTTTGTTGCAAGATATCAATGTCAATTATCATCACTGTCGGTTGTCCGTTTCCGAGCCAGTTGACCATTATCAGCACGATTAAAGTCTTCGGAAAACAGTATTAGACGCCGTTTGATATAGTTTTCGTTTACGACACGATATAGTAATCTCGTATTTTTAGCCCAAACAAATTGTGTTTTTTACTCATACCACTACGTTCATAATGACGTTTCTATTCGTATAATATTATAATTAATTATGCTTAAACTACAATGTAGTACATGTGTACTATATTGGAACTGACCTGTAGGCATTCTGAAGAAAACTGCTGAAAAATATAGATAAATATAGACTTGGAGGGATAAAAAAATACTTTTGAAACTCGTCGATTCGAACGGGTAGCCAGGTTAGGTATTATATATATTATATTTTATCCTCTTGTATTTTAACTTCATGTACGTCGTTCGAGGATCAACTGATATTGTATACTTACATCGTAATCAGTAACGTCAAATTCGATGGTTTTTGTAGGAGTAGAATATTACTGCACTCGAGTATACCTATATTATATACTTTGCGAATAATGTGAAAACGATATAATATCATTAATGTAGGCAGTTATGAGTAGTGTATACAATTGTACGATGACTTGTTATTACTAAACATATATTATTATATAGGTACGATGATATCCTTGGTGTTAACAATATTATTACGTTTATATTATATTGCAGGTAGTGTTTTTACGGTCTGAAAACAAAAACGAGTTTTCATATATTATTATTGTTTCCATAAAATGATAGTATTATATTATTAAGTATTAACGAGTGTAGTTCACGTGTTTTATAGTTCGGCGTTGTATAATTATTCTAGCCGTATCACGGGAAAAAATCAAAAGATCGATTACAAGTTTACACGGGTATTTATCTAGTTTTTGTTTACACGGTGCACACATACCTACGTTTTATGGCGGGTCTTTAATCTTTTAAATATTTAAATTTTTTTTTATAATGTGTATAATATGGTACTATATAGTTGTAGGTATACAGCAGTTTATAACAAGAGTATTATACGGCTATATAGTACCTATATTATACTAACAATGTTACGTCGTCGTCCAAAATAATGGCTTTTGCTCTCGTTTATATACATAGTACAGCTGATGATAATAACACGATATAATATAATATAAAAGTATTAATAATAATGATTGAAACTATATAATATTATTACAAAGTTTAATGGATAGGTATTTAAATGCAAACAGCGACGATTTTGAATACGTATATTGAATAATGTAAATAACGATTTTGGCGCTATAGTTGTAGGTACGTACATGATACATGCAGCTGCAGTTCTGCATAATATGTCTGTATAGATAATTCGTAGGTTGGTAGGTACTAATAATACAATCTGATATAACATATTATTCCAGAGGTATTAGATATAAGCGGATATCATTGGTTGATGGTAACTGGTTCATTTGGTGAAATCGACGATGGAATTTATTATAAATTATTATAATTTATAATATATTACGTTTCATGCATTATAATAAACTATTTTACTGCACTATATAATATACTATTATACTATATATATTATCACCGCAATGGTGGTCTAACCTCGACTCGAGTCATAGGCTCATGCGTCTAAACATTTTTACTAATTTAACAATACTACAATAGGTATTATTCCATCTCCCGATCTTCGTATTATTGTTTTTCATTATGTTGTGCGACTTGAGGACTCACTGATCGCTGGCCACCCCTACACTCAGTGGCATACTGGGTGAAAGTGTGGCGACTGATGTGATTCACACGGAAGACTTTCGACTGAACGAGCTGGGAGAAGGTCGAAAAAGTTCAAAACTCAAAGGAAAAACCGGAGAAATGAACAAATGACGCTTGGAAATAAAACTCCTTTCAACCCCATCCCAACAACCAGTCCGTGGCGAGGTGTCGTCGCATAGAAATATCTCTATCGGAATACTCTCTGCAAAACGGTAAGTTTAATAATACAGCTTCCTGTAATTATTGTGTATTAAGCTGTAAATTTTTTTGTGCCAAAGGCAAATTGGAGGACAACGACTGCGTGTGCGTATAATCTCCCTGTAATGTGTAATACGTTACGTTACATTTTTGTGTGAGAGACAAATCGGCTGTGGCGGATCCAGTGCTTAATTTTAGCAGTGGGAGGGGGAGTGCAAAACAATTTACAACATCAATACAACAGACATCCACTGTTGCATTACAGTGGAAAGCACGGACTAAAACATAAGAAAACTACGGTGCTTTGGATGGGGGGAGAGGGGAAATGCCCCTTTTTCCCATCTGGATCCATCGCTGCAAATTGGTGGGCAACGGCTGCGTGTATTCTCCCTGCAGTGTACAAAAACCGATGTCCATCGAGGCCCGAGGGGGGAATTTTCGCTTGGGCTCGGTGTAATTACCACAGTGAAAAATTAAAAACAAAAAGCTGTGCGGACATACAAATATATATACCTATAGGTATAGTATACTACGACGTTCCGAGGGCGATCGACGCTATCAGAATATGTCTTATAATAGTTATTGTTTCTGGACATGAATATATTCTACTCTTTGGATCGGGGACGCATTCTCGACGGATAACAGTCGTTCATACCTGTGTATGGTGTATCGTATAGTATTATAATCTCCGTCTCGCAGACCCGACGCCTTCGACGCATTTAGTATTACAAACATACGGTCCATTATAGGTGCCAACTGTACACGCACGACGACAATGTAATAATAATATTCTACACAGGCAATCGAATTGCAGGCCCGAACGGCAGCAGCGTTATATTAACGACACGCTGCTTCGGAGGCGCAGTGGTTTTATGGGTTGTAAAAAAACATATACATTATAAATAAATAAGGAATCTCGAGACTCTGAGGATCTTTTTTTTTATTTCCATCCCGATCCGCGAGCACACACAATGTAAACGTGTTAATTGGTATTTATGGCGCACACGATAATATATTATATAATATAATAATATGTTGTGTGTACATATTATTATTATATTGAGCGGTGGTCTCGGTGTGTGTATGTATTATATTGTACGGCGTGTGACCCATTTAACATGAGACACTCATTATATTACCGGAAAACAGTTTAGTTTTTGGAAAAAATATCTTCAACACAGTTTTTTGAGTCGTTACATAACACAAACATACTGGAAACAAATTTATATTTTTCTAGTTTTTACCCGCTAGTACCCACCTGTTATTTACTCTTTTGAATGCATCAGTCAGTTTTAGTTTCACGTTTTTACGATTTCGATTTGTATAGTATTATAATATTGAAGTAATCCAACGAATATTCTGAATAAGGAATGGTCACTAAAAACACTAAGAATACATTTTGTTTTTTAACGACTTAAGATTGTGCAAAAAATATATATATTATTTTCAAAAACGTTAATGTATTTTTTTTTTTTTTTTTAAATTGCCTTACGTTAAATAAATCATCCGCATAGATCGTATTGTAATATAGATATCGTGTATACCTACACTCGTAGGCTCACACACAGACTGCTGTTGTACCTATCGACCACCCCCACCCACACTTTCATCGCACCCCAACCGGTGATCCGGCAACAAGAGCAGCAGCAGCAACAGCCGCCACTGCAGGTGGAGCTATATCGTGACCCGACGGCGGCGTATAACCATCACTCAAACGGTGGGCTTGGTGCGGTATACCAGACTGCTGGTATAGGTTAGCTGGTTGTATTATAGGTGTACCCATACATTTATTTTAATATTAATATATCATATCGCAGTCACACATCTATTCTGCAGCGAGTCTCACTCGCAGTGTGAGTGGAGCGTGTGCGTGCGTGCGTGCGTGTCTGTCTATATACCTATGATATATAATTGCCATCTTCGTTAGGAAAAAACCAAATAAATAATAATAACAATAATAAAATACCTTCTCGGCGGTGTCCGTGATTGATTTATCGTGGATTTGGATTTTTTTTTTCTTCTTCTTTACGCGCGCGCTCACGCCCACGGCGGGCATCGGTCAATATTTTTTCTTCAACACACACACACACATCCGTATCTACCTCCCCGGCTATAATTTACCCCGTCGAATTGTGACCGGATTATAGGTATATTAAATATATATATACCGTAGGTACTCGTGTACGAGAGCTCACACTATATACGAAAAAACAACGCCGCCGCGCAAGAACGATATATACTACTACGAAGATATTACATATTATTACAAACATATGTATATATTATCGTAAAAACTAATGCGTTTTCCGGCCCGCACAATAGAGTCGTTGCATTTCTTATATTATATTATATTATGTACAGTGCCTGTAGTAACTATACGTATATTATTACGTATTGTATAGGTATAGGTAGGTAATACGCCTAATGAATTATCGTTTCGAGATCGGTTATCGCGGTCTCTTCTCATCCCCCTCCGCACCCCCCGACCATAGCCGTCGGATCGTTTCGTCGGCGTATTTATATATACATATACAATATTATTATATATTATATATTATTGTACGCCGGTGCTCTCGCGCGTGTGACTGGACCTCGCTCATTGTTCTGGACGCGGACGTGTGAATACGTAATGAATCAAAAAACGCGAAAAATGTTGTCTCATACGACCACACGACTATTATAATATTATTATTATTATTATTATTATAGCCACCGCCGCGCCGCCGTCGAGTCATGAAGTGATACCTATAATACGCTAACCGCCTGGCACCGATGATGTTATTTCTCGCGAAGAACGCGACGATTATTCTCTACCGTTTGTGCGCGTGCGCGTAAGTCACTGTTGTATTGTTGAGGCCGAGTTACAATGTTACCCATCGTATGAGTTCGCGTCTCATTTTACTGTATAGCTTGGAATTTATTATGATATATTATGATAGTATACTGTCGTCACCAGTGTTATTGTTATTAGACGATCGGGATGGCTAGCACATCCTACATGAAGTTAAGATTTTTGGAAATTTTCAAGCATGCTTAATATTTTTTATTATAACGACCGTATTTTAAAATACTCAGATTTCTTATTCGATTTAAGAAGCGTCATGTGGTGACACAATTTTTTTTTTTCAAATGAGCACCACCCTTATATTTTATGGGTACCTAAACTATGAAGGAGTTGATTTTTTCGATAAATATGATGAGGTACCATACATATTTATAAATAAATTCAGTATCTGTGTTATTGCACGTTGAGTATACAATAAGGATAATAGCTGTTTTAAAAACAAGGGGTGCCATGCAAAATTAACAATATTTACTTTAGCTCTTAATTGTACTTTATACAATTGTTTCAAACCGACAAATATTGTTAATGCTCATCAATTATTATATTATCGTTATACAGCGTGTCCTATATAATGATGATGTTATATAACCTTTCGGTCTGTGTGTAGATGTTTTTATAAATGTTGGTTTCTGGTAGGTAACGATACCCAGTAAAAGAAAAACAGTCACACACGTGCAAGCAGGTCGTGGAAACCGTTTGCGAGCTTATCGCGTCGTTGTACTTGTAACCTATATTATGATGAGGTATAAACCATAAATGTCGTACCTTATTACGCCACTTTTTATAGTGTTTACGTTACACGTCGCATACAGGGTTGGACTAGCCTCAAAATGTGTACCGGGAAATTCTATTTTTTGGCGGCCCTGCTTCTTTTGACCAGCCACGTAGTTGAACCTAAGGGGACAAGCTCTATTATAAAAAAAAATGTTAGTTAATAGTGAATTATCTAAAAATATAATTTATAAGAAGGAAATAAATATAAGCTCCCCCCTTCAAGAAAAAAAATATATTGTGTTAAGTGTATGACTAGCCTTTGTCATGAGTTATTTATTTTTTAAATATAATACAATAAAAAAACAATTAATATAAATACATTGTCAAACAAAATATAAAAAAATTTCATCAAAGCAGAATACATAAAATATTTAATAAAAATAATAATAATTCTTTGTAGGTAGGTAATATATATTTTTAAACAACCAACATTTTTTTTGAATACTGAGCTATGTTTTATCACTTCCTCAATAATGTTTTCATATGTTAATGTTTCCAAAATATCTTTATTTAAATGCATTAACATCCATGCATCCAGATTTTCCATCGATAGACGGTTTTTAAGTAGGTTTTTAATAAAACTTAAGGTAGAAAAACTCTTTTCACAGCCTACCTGAGTGCATGATAGTGTTGAAATATACATATAGGCTAAAAATAAATTGCTATATGCTTTAACATATAATCTATATTTAAACAATACATTAAAGCAGCAAAGAAAACAATTTAAACACCGTATATTTGTTTTGCATAGGTTTTGTTCAAACTCATTTTCTTGCAAACATTCTAAATCTAATTCTGGAAGTTCATTTTCCTCATCACTTCTATAACTTGCATATTATACTTCAGGTAAATTTAATTTAAGCTTATCCCATTTTTTGGTAAAATCTAGAAATTCTTCCCTTAAAATAGAAGTATTTTCTAATCCAAGAACTTTACTAAGTTTGAAAAGAGCAGTTGTGGGCAATGGTTTTGAAAATTGACGAGGATCTAAGCATGTAAAATCTGAACATATTTCAGCGTGTTTAGCAAAACGTTGTTCTAGTTTACAAATCACTGTATCCATCGTTGTGTTATGAACATTAAATTTAAACAAGTCAATAGCAGTTTCAGTAACAGTTTCATTTTGGTTCTCACCATACAATGTTTTTTTCTAACGTATCCGCACATTTGGCAAATTATCCGGGATCAAATTATTAATTTCATCTACTAGGTAGTTTAATTTTGTTCATAATAATACAATAATTATTTCTGTCCTTTTATCAATTTAAATTGATTTAAATATTAAATTCCATAAAATAACGATTGAAATAAATTTTTTTTTATCAAATTAAGATAACCACCATGGACTCGCGGTCCAATATAATATTATATTAATAGTTACGGCGGTACGCCAGTACGGCCCCTTTTTGCTGCGGCCCACCGGGAAATTTCCCGGTATCCCGGTGGGCTAGTCCAACCCTGGTCGCATATCATTATTGTCAACCGCGAGTGATGTCGAAAAATATAAAAACACATTAAACCGCGTTCTATAGAGTATAATGTATGACCGCGGTCATTATTAAATTTGTCGAACGACATTCGGATGAAATTTAAGTCTAAACAATCATGACACATTGACACATGTGCATGCGTACTAGGTAGGGACTGTATGAAATTTTGTATTGTAGAATCGTAAGTCGCAACGACAAAACTTCGAATACATCGTAGCCGTATGTGCAGATCGATAATTAAATTAAATCGTCATAATTTATTTATTACTTTCTAATTATTACTTGCGGATATGTACGCAAGTACTCTCACTTTTGAATCGAATCGCGTCGACACGTCTCGTCAATGACTAATAATATGAGTCATTATACTCATTACTATAATGACTAAAATAATAATCAACGTTTATATAATAATATGGTATTTTATAATCAGAGGCTGTGGTCAAGAATTTCCTAGAGTTCCTCTTATCCTTGGGTGTTATGAAAAATAACAAGTTTGATGGACAAAATACAATATTACTTGTACTTAATTTCTCACCAAACAAATGTCTAGAATAAGCAAATATAGTCCACGCAGTACAGTATGTTCTTTCACATCATTACCTAAATAATATCACTGCAGGTATATGTTATACCTGTGATTAATAAACATGGTTAATATAATGCGGTTGGTTTAACTACCCCTACAACACCCCCCTTTTTAAGTGATGCATATTATACGGTTATTGTTCAAGTACGCTTATCGGTAAACACTCAAATTCGTAATTTTCTTTTTTTTTAGAATTTAAAAGAATTGAAATGATTGTTAGGTACTGACACACAATTTATAGATTAAAATCCTGGTCGTGGGCCTTGGATCGATACACCCCCCTGTACCACCCCCAGTAAATGTGGCACTTCTCACAGTCTTTCCAATATTGTTTGTTTGCTTTTAGCCATGGCTGTAGTCAACACGGTCCAATATTATTGTCTGTCAACTGTAGATTTGATTCTCTCACATACAACGATTTTTCTTTCCTTCTAGGTTCTGATGGAATTCCATCCGTTCACCCCGATGACGAACCAAACTGAAGATAACTGCATAGTTATCCTACCTATTTTTTTTTAGCAAACATCATTCAAGTCATTCAACTATAATGTTTATGTGTACTAGTAAACATTTATAAGGCTAAGATTAAGTTTTAATTAAGTTTTTTGAACTGTTTTTAACATAACTACTTGTAGTTAATTAATTTTCTAATAAAAATTTCCAACTTAGCAAATTGAACTATGCATTGTCTTAACTTAAATCGGCCCGGTTAATATGAAAAATAATTGGTAGGTATATTCAATTTAGTTCAAGTTTATATCTGTGAATTGTGGTTAAAATGTAATATTAGTCTTAATGGTGTATTCATGCTGCGTATAATTATTTTAAATAAAAATAAACAAATTAAACGTTTATTTATTTCATAACATTTAGCAAACTCTAACATGTAATTTACTGAACCACTTTTATAGGAATAGGGAGTACAATTTATTTTTTAACCTAATGATTAGTTATTAAGTCATAAGCATAACTATTAAGGTGCTTGTTATCGAATTAACTTCTTAACTAACTCGGGTCAGTAAATCTTATTTTCCTACTTACTTCCATTGATTAATGATACACGTCATCATTATTTACTCCGTACGACAGCGCACTGCAACAACAGCGGTGAATAATTTTATATTATAATATATAATTGTGCATCGCGCATTGTAACTACCTACCTATATATTGTAAATTTATAGTTTATAGTTTACACTATCTATAAATATTATCGGTGTGGTTTTCGTCGATCGGAACCACACCTATTCGGCCGCCGCCGCCGCCGCCGCCGTACACGGATTTTATATATACATATTATAATGTTATACATATGGACAATGTCCGTTAAACCGGTTGTATCGGACAAATCCAACAGAAAATCATAATTTTCTTTCACTTGTCATTCACCGGTGGAAAAAAAAACCGAAAAAACTATTATCTTCTATATACTTCGGGACAGTGTTATTTATACTATTCTATTATGTTTCAAGATCAACCGGTGTGCGGGACTATATAATAATAATAATATACATGGGAACGTGCAATCGTGTGGCAGTAGAATAACATAATGAATCATTCGTCTCGAAGAATTCGTTTGGGGGTTTTTTTTTCTTACTCGTCATAAAACAGTCCAGGCGACGGTACAATTCACATAAATCGATCTATGAGTCGTATACCTAAAACTCGTACACCAAATCCGAAGATCGTACCACGTGCTCAAGGAGTGCTCGACACAAACGCCCTTTGTATTAATAGGTTTTGTACTCGATGATAATATAATATAGGTACTGTTATACATTTTCGTTTGTAACTTAAAATATGTTGTGAAAACGTGAACAACTCATTTGTTTAGAATTTCACACCCGTCTCCATACAACCCAGTGACGGGGACATGTTATTTACATATTTTAGAAACCATAATGTTTCAATACACATAAAAACATTTTCCTTGTTAATAAATGGCCCTCGTTGGTTTTGGTTTTTCCAGAGTCGTGATGTTTGAACTATATAAGAAATGATTAAAATTAGTATCAAAACTGAATATTCTTCTGTTTCTTTCAACAATCGAAACCGCAACTGAAACCAAAAAAAACCTGAAAAAAAGGGTCCCGGTGCTATATGTCTGCTCTATATTGTTACCTATGATATTAGTACTCACGCTAATATCTTCAACGCGCACACTTTACTATCATCACGCACATGCGTTGATAACATTAGCTACCTAACCTAACCTAACCGTGGCGGTTCGGACTTTTGACTTTTTTAAAAAGTTTGAAATCTATAATTCACGATGCTCCCTTAGGCAGCCGCAGTCATCATAGTTGGACGCGTTACGATTTGAGGGAAATGTGCTTTCATATTAATATAATATCTCTCACCGGTTGTGTCAACCAGGAACTGGTGTAATAGCAGCATTATGACATCATGACACGAAAACGCATTACGAATAACCGATGCGTGTGTCGGATGTGCACAGATCATTCGGTCAAAAACGACAATAATATTACTTTATTATAATATAGTATGTAAGTATAGATTATACTAATAATATTATTACATGTACCAAATACCTATACCAATAAAATTATACTAGATAGATATAGTTGTACTTTAAAATTACGGTTTAGAGATTTCCAACCGATTCCAGTGACAGGAATAAGTACGCACCGGACCATTATAATATTATTACTAATTTTTTTTCAGCCGCGACTTTATTATTACAAATTTTACAAAGTATAATAGTCCCATCTGTTGTAATGACGTCTCTTCCGAATTCGTTTACGTATTCACGCAAGCTAGAAGAAGTATATGATTTTATTTTGGGCATTATTTAACACACTATTTAACACATTAAAATCACAAGCACACGTAATGACTGATTATTTGTTATTTGACCGAATATGGATGACGCTCCACAGTCAATAATAAATTAAGATAAAATAAAAACTTAATCGAAAAAAAAAAAAAAAACAATGTATATGGAAAAACCCGATAAACCTTCTTAAATATCATGAAAATAATTTATCTTTAGATAATATTTTGAATAGGCTGAATTTTATATCTATATTGAACAAAATATATGCATTAAAAACCAACAAAATGACCCAATAATGCTAAAAATGCTTTAAAAATTAAAAAACATCGAAATATGCAAAAAAATACAAAATAAAATTTGTAGCTTTCAAACTCTCGTTACATGAAACGAATTATGTACTTATAAAGCATTGTGTATGATCAACCAAAAAAATATGCACTTTGCATTGAAATCCGGGCCCCAATTATTAGTATAATAATATTTTAATTCAATTTGTTCGTTTTGTTTTATTAACGATTTTATATTTATACGAATATATTATGTCATTACTCGATATATAGTCATTCGTTTCACTAATATTATGATGTAAGTATTTGAAATGTTTAATATTGACAAATAAATAAATATTAGAAAATCAAATGAATTCGACAAGACGTAAATAGTACGATGAGCCATTTCCTGGATAATCAAAAAACATTAAACCCATAGTTTCGTTATATATGTATATTAAACGGTACGAAACTTTGAACCAAATACTAATTACTCAATCGCTAATATATTATTTGTGATTTAAACTAAAAATGAATTTTGATGTTTTTATGAAATATTTCTGGTTTCAAACACTAACTATACGTAACCATGTATAACGTGTCGTTATACAAATCTACAGACGATGATCTACCTATGTATAACAATATATTTTGATATTAAAACGGTGCATTTGAATAATTATCCTTTTGTCGGAATTACATTACTGTAACGCACGACGAACGATTTCCGTTTTACGCGTTTATATTACGACAATTTACTATTCCGTCATTATTACCATACGTAATAATATACATTAAACGGTGTTGAGTGTTGACATTTTTTTAAATACTAATTAGTAGTTACTTAATCGCTATTATATTATTTGTGATTTAAACTAAAAATGAATTTTGATGTTTTTATGAAATATTTCTGGTTTCAAACACTAACTACAGTGAAAACTCTTTATAACGAATCTGAAGGGACCAAGAGATTTCTTTCGTTATAGAGAGTTTTCGTAATAGAGAGGGTTTAAAAAAAACAAAATTTTAATTATTTATGTATAAAGGTACCTATAGGTATATAACCTGTGTAATATTATATATCAAACACATTATTATTTTTACATTATTTTATACATATTTACGTATTATATTAAATTACGTATCATTATTATTATACTACTGTGGTCATGCGTATAATGTTAGACATTACGTCGATAATAAAATGAACATTCAATTTAGACAATAACGATATTAAAAGTAGGTAATGAAAGAATGTAATCGTTCTTGGAAATTTCGGCATTATTGCCGATTATTTTAATAGTTTATAATATATGTAATAGATAATAATACTATAACACGTAAATTGTATTATGAAACATAAAATATTGTTTCGTTATTGAGAGTGACTACTACGTTATAGAGAAAGAATTGACTAATGGGTTATATAGCAAACCAACCATTATTGTGTAACGTTTACGTTATATAGAGTTTTTCGTTGTAAAGAGTTTCGTTATAAAGAGTTTTCACTGTATAAGTAACCATCTAAAATGTATATGTGTCGTTATACAAATCCACAGACGATGATCTACCTATATGTATAACAATTTATTTTGATATTAAGACGGTGCATTTGAATAATTATCCTTTTGTCGGAATTACATTACTGTAACGCACGGCGAACGATTTCCGTTTTACGCGTTTATATTACGACAATTTACTATTCCGTCATTATTACCATACGTAATAAATAATAATATACATTAAACGGTGTTGAGTGTTGACTTTTTTTTTTTCGCTCGTTATCGATAGTTTAAAGTTGTCGCCCGAAACTATACAAGACTTTGGTATAAACCATTTTTCGCACTTTCGCTCGTCTTTATAATATTACAACATTCTTTTTGTGATTTTGTGTTTTACCATTGAAACGACAATAGTCGAGGAAACGCGTTTGACGATTTTCTACGTACCTACCCATATTATGTGTTCTGTTGTATTATAGAGTTGCGATAGGTATAGTCAAGAATTCGAAAGTCTGAAAAGTATTGTTTCCCAGGGTGACACCTCAAAATATCCCGACTAAAATATCTCCAACAAATTAATATCCCTCCAAAAATTATTCCGATACCATAATATCTCCAAAAAAAAAAAACATTCCATGACGAAATATCCCCTCAAAAGTATTCCATGGCCAAATATTATAACAAAAATTAAATTATTTTTAGACTTTATAGTATCATATAATATTATATTGTATTACTAATTATAGTGTACAAAAATGTATCTTCCTTTTCCAAAATGATATAGTAAGTAAAAATCGATTTAAAAAAAAAATAACTATAATACCAAATCATGTGCAATTGGTTTGATACATAATAATATGTTACCTATCTTTAATAGTTTCATCACAACCTTTTACAACTGCATTTAATCGCACGTCAAAATTTTCACCTTTTTTTGTCGGTCCTCCAGCCAATTGTTGTTCAATTTTAACATTGTTCTCATTCTATCACATCGATAAACTTTCACACTGGTTAACTCTTTGAGGGGCCGTGGTTAGTATGCTAACCACTTTTTTTTTTACCGTTCAGGTGCGGTGGTTACTATTTTAACCACTTTTAAAATTATTTTTAATATTTTTTTGATGTTGGTCAGCATACCAATCACCTTATTATCATCTTATACATGCATCAAACAATATCACTGCCGCTGGTCTGATATCATTTCTCGCGTTTTTCATCATTTATTATCATTAACAATATTTTGATATACGTACTAAATGTTATGGTAAAGAGACATATTGCCCACATGGGTCTTTTTTCTAAAGGAAATTTTTGCCCCTCAAAGAGTTAACAGAATATCATGCTCTGTGTCATCATTCTACTGCATTATTTATTCTGGGACTAAGCATAGCAATTGCAATAGATGACTGAGCAAATGCCTTACTAATATATAATATTTCTCGGTGTCAGCTGAGTTGAATCGTTAACTTTTTTTTATTCGTTCTATTACCTTATTCTTTGATACTAAACTGGCTGTATCTAGAGCGTGTTCTGCAGGTGTTCATGATCTCCTCTTTCATCAACGAGTTCTCTAACAAAAATAATAATAATAAATTGGAAAAAGTTTATGATGCTACAAAACATGTTCACCTATCTTATTTATTACAGAGTTACTAATTATTTTCCCAAAGAATAATGATTATTGGCAATAAGTCTGTTGTTGATTATAGCTAAAATATAAAAATACAAAAATATGTATTTAATAAAATAATTGAGAACATACATTATATAAGTAATGCCAAAATATGTTAAAATGAATAAGTCTTAGTTATTTATGATGTTACGAAACATGCTCATTAAAATCGGAATTAAGAAATCGGCATTCAATAAAATTATGTATTTACATGAAAATCTGCGCTCTATTAATTAATATTATAAATCAATAAAACAAGAAAAGTCTCATCTGCAGTGGTTGTGAAACATCTTGCAAACAATATTTAATTTTATACACTGTGAAACGGCGAATATTTTTTTTCTTTCTCTTATCGGCATGCAATGAATATTTATCCTTCAAATATTAGTAATTTATTGATATGTTGATATAATAATAGATTGTGACAAAAAAAAAAAAAACCATTTGTAATTAACAGAAGTGGTGATCAAATGAGCAATACTATAATATTATGTTTATACCTAAGAACAACAATGGTACCTATAATTCCCTATCCCAAACATAATATTATCATAAATTATTATAAGTTAATCACGACATTAATCTTACCTACTCTTATTTTTCGTCATCGTTCATCTCAACGTTTTAAAAACGGTCAATTATAATTTCTCTCGGGATTTTAATAATAATAATTGCTCTAAACGAATAAAAAAAACTTATAAATTAACTTATATATAAACTTATATTAAAACTGCACTGTTGTCAAACTTTTGTACGCGTTTTCCGTGTCTTACAGATTTTTTACGATATCTAATCAATACATACAAATATAGAATTAATATAGAGTAGAATAGAATAGATATAACTATATAATTGTGTTAGATCTATTAAAATTTAGATTTTCCAGACTATATATACATATTATAGTTTTTCCGTCAATCGAATAATATCATGACGTGCTTGTTGCATAACGATTTTCCTGAAACTTTTCCATTCTTTTTTCTACTATTTTAGGTTGGGTTATATTGAATAGCATATGGTTTCAAACGATCCCATAATTATATATCATGCTCGGTGATATTGTTTATAAATATTTTAACCTCTCTCGGAACTTCGAATTTGGGGTGATTTGACACATGGTCGAGCTTATTGGCCTATATTATAATATCGTCGAACTTCAGCTGGGACACGCTAGGGGTGATACGTTACGCTTTATAATAATGTTTTATTATTATTATATGCTCGTCCACGACAAAAGTATACCTACTGCAATATTATATGATATATTCGGTAATAGCTAAATGCGACTTGTGGTGGGAATTTCAACTCACTTAGATGATTTAACTCATACAACTCAACTCACTTAAATTAGTTGAATCATCAAATCAACTCTCAATATTCTTTTAACAATCCTCAATTCATATATGGTTACCCAATTTCCCCGAGGCTCTAAATCATATCGATAATTTTATTGATTCACAGGCCACAGCTCTCAGCTCTCAAGCGTGTTTGAATAAATCTCAAAGTTTTGAATATTTATAATTGATAATTCATAATAAATAATTAATACGACAATATATATAAATATGTAGGTATAGTAAATACGTACATATTACATAATATTATACTACCTTCATTATTATATTATTTGTGACACAAATACACAAAACACATAATTATAATAACCTTTAAATAAAATATTTAAATTCTTGATAACACAAACAAATAGCCACGGTTTAAGATATACCGTATATATCTTAATCCGTGCAAATAACAATCGTCCGCTATTATCATTTTTCGTACAACGGTCAGGTCAATTATGAGACAACTACAAGTTGATGACTTTATATAATTGCGTCAATTCATATTCGTTAGTGCTTCGGGTAGTTGGGTCCCCCGAGATAACAGCTTATCATGGTTACTGAGTCATGTGAATTGTGAGTTGCTGATTCGGTTTACACTGATTCAACTCTTTCAACTCGCCTTAGTGATTCAACTCTTTAAATCAAACAACTCATGAACTACACGCCTCTAAAATGCGTCTGTTCGGGTAAAACAGGTGTATGACAGTGCGCGACACTCTTGTGAGCGGACATGGCGTGTGTGTGTGTTTTTTTTTCTTCACTTGCCAGGTTATAGCGAAGGAACAGACAACGATTATTTCATAATAACTAATTTATTCCCAACCATTTGATGGCCGATTTCGTCGATAGCGCGTCTGACGTATCATATACCTATATGTACGCGGCATATACCATGAAATGGTAACCTGCAGTATGTATTAGAACACAATACCACAGTGTATTATAATATAATAAATATTAAAATCAGTTGTCGTGTTTCAGACGAGCCGTGCTGCTGCTGCTGCTGCATGTGCCGACCGCGGTCGTATAATATACCTATTATACGATATTTAACGCGTTTTCGCGTGTTCCAGAAATAGGTTTTCGATATCGATCTGTATCGGTGCAGAGCATACCAAGGCATACCCACATTTTATAGGTAACGTGTTAATATATGCATCGGTCAATCGACGGATCGCTTTTTTATCGCCGGGACATAAAAAGCGCTCGAGGACGGACTGTCCGGAGTCGTAGGTACCTAACCCGTCACTGCGAATACGTACTATAGGTACCTGTATATAATAATGGTATATAGTTTTATAGACGTCGGCGATATTAGAATTTCAGGAATTTAATGTTTGAGAAATTTAACAGGTTTAAAACCGAAACCCAAAACTGTATATATCTTTGATACAGAACTCGTTGGAATTATCTGAAATTTAAAAACATAAGTATCCAACTTAATGACACACCGCACACAGCATATTATGATATTGTCATGACGTATAATAATAGGTATATTAAAAAAGTATTTTTGGAAATTTCTGATAGCCTGAAAATTAGGTCCTAAAACTTTCCTGCTAAAAATAATATCATACGTCATTAATCATTATATATTATTATACTTGCGTTTTGTTTATTAATATTTGAGTTAATTTAATATATAATGTTCAAATAATAATAGGGCACTGGACAGTAGCCGCATGGGCGCAACTAGGGGCTTCAGTACCCCCAAACTTTAACTTAGCACCCCCAGTTCAAAAACACCAAAAATTGAAAAATCATATGAAAAAAATAGTTTTTTTTTAGCTTTACTTAAGGTTTTTTTTTTTTTAGTTCTTCGTTTTTAGCAGAAATACTAATTACTGTTTGTAAAGATTATAGGTTTATCAAATATTAGAATTTAGAATTCATCAAAATTTCGAAAATATCTAAAAAAATTTCAGTTAGAAATGTATAAAAATTTTTCCTTTCATAGCTAACATTAGAAATGTTGATAGAAGACTCTTCACAATTGGGCCTACCTTAAACAAAAAAAAAGTTTACTGGAAAGTAACATACATTTTTTATGAGCGTTTGAATCTAAAATGTGTACAACATTGCATTATTAATTTTCATCAGTAAATTAATAAATTTTCATCTATCAATTTTTAATATTTTGTTGTAATTTAAAAACGAATAATCCTAGTCCCTAGATACTTGAAATTTTTACCAAATGTTAAAGTTAAAATTTTTCTTACATGGTAATTTTGAATATTTTTGAGCTATTTATGACTATGAAAAATTTTTCAAATATTTTTAATTATTTTTCAGTTAGAAATTCATAAAAGATTTTATTTTCATAGCTAAGATTAAAAATGTTAGTAAAAGATTTCACATAAGTTTTCTGCCTATAAAAAACGTATACTTAAACGGAACATTAATTTTTTATGAGTGTTTGAACTTATATTCAGCGGTGAATCGAATTCCCATTAATCGATTTTTTAGATTTTTTTGTATTTCCAAAATTAACTCTTGGAATGTTCACCAAATATTTATACTAGTATTTTCTATACATATTAAATTCTTCAAACAATTTCGACTCTTTATGAACTATTTATAGCCGTGAAAAGATTTTTTCAAATTGAATTCAAATATAACACATCCATTACAATGACATGCTCAATAACTACTGTACAGCAAAGCGGTACCCACTTGACCACATTTTATATCCGTTTATACTTTCAACTTACTATTTTTATCACCTATAGATAATATAATATACCTTACGTATTTATATGGTATATTACTGTTGATTTACTTAAATATATTAGTGTCCTTATGTTTTTACTTTGCATTTAGGAATGGTTATAGTAATTATAAAACAAAGTATGTTGTTTGGGGTGTGGGGGCGTGGCCCCGTGGGTCTGTGTTCTTTACATAATTTTAGCACCCCAAGTGTTTGGCATCTAGTTGCACCTATGTGTCAGTATAGGGAGGTCCCTAGACAGTTTTATAGGGGGGCGAATCTATTTTTTAAATCAATAATTACAATATGAGTATTTTTCAATAGTTTGGGCGAACTTAAGTCAATTTTACTGACTTTATTTTTTTAAATAAAAAAAATTAATAAGAATTTAAGAAAAATGAAAACGCAGAAAAACACAAACTCAAAGCACAATCCACAAATTGCCTAAAAGCCTAACTATTAATATTTAATGATATTAATATAATGATAAATAATAACAATTAACACGATAATAAATCACGTTATCACACAGATATGTATACACCATAGACCTTATACTAATAGACTGTCCTTGTCTATAGAGTAGCTGTCGCCTGTCAGTAGCATAGGCGCAATTTCAACTTTTGGTTTGGTGGGTCTGAATATATTAAATGCAAGCAGACCATTGCAATATAGCATATTAAAAATGTATGTCCTAGGTTTTGGGAGGGTTGGACTACGGCGAAGTTTGGGGAGCTCAGCACCCCCAAGCCCTCCCCCCCAATTTGCGAATATGGTAAGTAGTAGACATACAACAGTGATGTACAGTATAATCATATTGATGACCGTTTTACGTGTATAAATGGCCAGTCTATTAGTATAAGGTTTATGGTATACACCTATATATCCGCATTGACTAAAGGCTGGTTATCACTATAAACGTTTGCCGTGTACTCGAAAAATGTTCAGCTATGTCCAACAACCCGGTATCGTGGTTAATCGTGTGGTAACTTAACCTAACCAACCAATCACAGCAAAGGATTTGTATGCACGTACACACGTACGTGTATAGTGGAAACCCGCCTTATACCAGTATACCACATAAGTATTTATTACATATTATCTTTATCTAAACAGTAATAGTTATCCATAGATAATAATTATTATTTTTGTGGTGATTAGTTTTTCTATTTAGGTATAACGGTAAACTAAAATGTTGATCAATTATTATTTTGTTGACAGTGAGAGTAATTATTATATACACTAAAAATTGTCCCCCCCCCCTTGGTGACGCACCTGCTTCAGTAGGTAAATTTGGCAAATTAATTGATAATGTTTACGTGCCAATACGATCAACACGATGAGAAAATCACTCGCATTGGTAACACCTGTTTGAGTTTAAGTCAGCGTGTATGTATTGGATTATGACATGGTAGGCATAAGATAAATAATTGGATAAAAGCATAATATTGTGTTTAAATTTTAGTGAAAACGTTTATAAGCTTTTTGGACGAGTTCGGTAGTTGTTTTTAGTTTTGATTCGTTATATTATATTATAAGTCAAGGTTTGATAGGTTCGTACCAATAGGAGCGTAAGTTAGTAACCTCGGTGTAATATACTGGAAAGTCTGAATATTGGCCTGATAATTTAAGGTTTGGCAGGACCCCCGATTGCGATTTCATAGGACCAAACAAGACTTTGGATCATCTTGTACATATACAGAAGAAAGTTATTAGACGAGGACGGAGGACCTAATAATATATAGTTTAGAATGTTGGCCGATTTTCCTTTTATCATAAGTCGAGCACCCCGAGTTAAACGTAAATCTAATAATAATTTACCTAAATATTTAATTTCAACATAAACCTCCACTGTATACCTATAGTATGGGTATATGTTGTCATGATATTAATAATTATGTGTGTGTATAACTACCTATAATGCGCTCTCTAAGTTATGGCACGACCGTCTCGGTGCATATATTATAATTCGATCACGTTATAATGTTTTACGGCCGACGGTCTGATGTGGGCCATTCGGTTAATTTATATAATGTCGGCCTCGAAATTTATTAAACACATAGACAAACAGATGTTACCATGTCCAATAAACAATAATAATAATAATAATAATACATAATACGCGACTACGATTTCGGGGACATTACATTATAATACTGCCCGGCCAGACTTATTGATAATAATAATAATAATGAACGAGGTGGACGTATATATATTATATAATATATACACATAAATGATATTATACATATATTATATATCATATTATTTCGTACACGCGTGTAGACCGCTGGACTGACTGCGTGGAAGAGGGGTGAAGGGTGGGTGTGCGTGTGAGTGCGTACAATATAATATTATGTATATTATAGGAGAGGGTCGTGTATAATACGCTTATATAATCGCGCGTAGGCGGGGTGGGCTTACGGTGGCGGAGGTGGGGGGATGGTATACATCAATGCGGTGCGATCGTTTCGATTTTATTTATGGCCGACGTAATTCTAGGAGGACTTAAATCATAACACGACCGATTCTCGTTCACCGGAATAATAATAATAATAATAGTAATAATAATTATTATTCGGATACTCGAGAGGATGCGATATTGATATTATGTCGCTGTCGTACGCACGACCGCGGTCTCCGTCGGCTTCTGGGGAGGACCTTTCTACTAGACCTTTCGTACCGGACTTGCGGAAACCGGACGAAATCCAATAATAAAGACCCTGGATAATCGTACAAAAGTCGGGCAATCGTTTTCTGCAACAGCGCATCTGTTCCCGCGGAAGTACACACACGACTAAAATAATTATAATAACTCTGAACTCGAGCCGCGGAGTGTGCCCAAGAGCAAGTCTCTCGGTGACGGCGACCGCACCGGGGACAAGACAAATCACCGAGACCGCGTTTAACCGTAATAATAAGAATACAATATAGTAATAATAATTATTCGGACATTTGAGAGAATGCGATATTGATATTATTATGTCACCTCCATACGCACGACCGTGGTCGGCATCGGCTTCTGGAGAGGACCTTTCTACTAGACCTTTCGTACCGGACCTGCGGAAACCGGACGAAATCCAATAATAAGAACCCTGGATAATCGTACAAAAGTCGGGCAATCGTTTTCTGCAACAGCGCATCTGTTCCCGCTGCAGTACACGACTAAAATTATAATAAGGCTGAACTCGCGCCGCGGAGTGTGCCTAAGAACAAGTCTCTCGGTGACGGCGACCGGACAAGACAAATCACCGAGACCGCGTTTAACCGTAATAATAATAATACAATAATAATCATTAAGGGGGGTTCACACTACACAGTGTCGTGTAAAATAATCACGGTTACCTCAGTTATCAATAGTTGAATATATATATATATATATTCAACTATATGCGGTATCGTTTGGTAACTGAGGTAACCGTGATTATATTACACGACACGGTGTAGTGTGAACCCGACTTTATTCGGACACTCGAGAGGATGCGATATTGATAATTATTATGTCGCCGCCGTACGCACGACCGTGGTCTTCATCGGCTTCTGGGGAGGACCTTTCTACTAGATCCTTCGTACCGGACCTGTGGCTTCCCGACGGAAACCAGACGAAGTCCAATAATAAAGACCCTGGATAATCGTACAAAAGTCGGTCAATATTTTTCTGCGACAGAGCATCTGTTCCCGCTGCAGTACACGACTAAAATTATAATAAGGCTGAACTCGCGCCGCGGAGTGTGCCTAAGGCTAAGAGCAAGTCTCTCGGTGACGGCGACCGGACAAGACAAATCACCGAGACCGCGTTTAACCGTAATAATAATAATTTAAGTATATATTGTAAGTATATAAGCATATTCCGCGGTCTATTCAATATCGCGATGTCGGGCAGCGAGAAACGTTATAATATAATATAAATTGTACGTACCTCTATACAACTTTTCTCGACGGCACGTCCGTCGATAAATCAGCTTGAATGTACACGTGCCGCCCATACGTGAAGTTTATTATATGGGTACACATATTATATTATAGGTGCGTTGTCGTGGCTGTGTAAAAACCGTTAGCGCGCGCGATACTGAGGCACACAATATCATTATACGTACAGGTAATATGTGGTATAAACCGCCTATACCGCGAGCCGCGGTCGTTGCGCGCGTCGTTGCTCTCGTTAAATGTCACGCGATCGGTTTCTCGATCTCCAGACGGTGTTGGTCGCACGTCCGCCCGACCGACTGCCCTACAATATTTTCGTATTGTACTAAGTTAATTCCAACACGTGGTCAAAGTAAAACAGAACTAGCGGAACATGAGCAGTGAAGTTTTGCTTTTGTCGTTCCAAAATTCATAGACTACCTTGGGCCTACTACATTCAATTCATTGGTTTATGATATAAAACAGAAATTGCTATACTATAAAAACAAAAATTAATTAATGAAAGGTTGTTATATGCAATTTATCTTAAATCAAATTCTTTTTATATTTTAAGCTATGTAAATAATTTTGATCTATGTTTGAATAAAATGTTATTTTTATAGTTTTCTTTTTATCATGTACAATTTCTAAAAAAATATTACATTGATATTTGTTTATTTAGTTTTATATGTATTTAGAATCTTAATTTGATTCTTTAAAATTGTAATTTAATTTAATTTCTTTTATTAATAATTTATTATATTATATAACTTAATAACTCTTTATCTCCAACACAAGCTTTGCTTAAAGGAGATAGATAATCGAAAATGTTATCTATAAAAATAATTTATGTACTATATTCTTTCTTTTCGATAAATAAAAAAAAAAATACATATCAGCAACAGAAACTCGATCTGTCTGCAGATCCCATGGCCACCGTTAGGGTTTGGGGGGGGGGGGCAAGATTTCAGGGACCTGGCTATTTTAGAGGACCGTTGAAATTGATTTGTAATTTATGAAATTTTGAAATTTCGATTAAAATATTTATTTTATATTAAATAATATTTTATAGGGACCGCAAAAACATTTAGGGCCAAAATTTGATGTGGGGGCCTGGTTGTTCCATCACGTCATTAGACTAGATTTTGGAATGGTTTCTGACGGTCAAAACGATCCGGGGATTCGGAAGGGGACTTGAAGTCAGGGAACAGAGGCACTGTTGTGCACAACGAAACGTCGTCCGATTCCGAAAGAGCTCCAAGTCCATGATTCGATCCATCCACGTTAGAGTGTGAGCAGTAAATTAATGACGAATGAGTCTGCGACTACTAGAGAGCCCCGAATTCAGTGTTGGAATTGACTTCAAAATGATTTGTGCCGCCACACATTCGAGCACGCGTGGGTAAAGAATTATAATTATTATAACCTTTTTTTTTCTATAAGATTACTTAATCACTATTATTACTATATTTTTGTATATAAATTGTATTGTAAGTCTCTTGAATTGCCGATTGGCGTTAAATAAACAAATAAAATAAAATAAAATAAAACATTATTATATCATGTAGATAATTTCGAATCAAAACAATTCGGGCAATGTGAAACCGCCGCCCAGAACAGTTAAACATGATACACGTCGTCGCTCGTCGCACTGGATGAAAACAAACAATTTTATTTACAAATATCTGATTTATCGTTATCAGTAAATGGTCTGTATATTAATAATTTTTTATCAGTATAAGAAAAACCATTGTTTTGCCACGAGTAACTAAATAAATAAGTAATCGGCCAAATAGTAGGTATTCAATACGCACCGAACTGTCAGAACGTACAAACCTATTGTGTATGGACGTGCAAGGCCTTTGAGTCAAGCATTAATTCGCGTATTGTCACATTTTATAATATTTATTATAATTTGTCATCGAATCGTTTCCATAACGGACCTATACTGATAAAAAAAAACATTTTTTCAGCATAACCAGCAAAAGTCTTAAATGTATACGTCATAATATATTATCTATATATTCCGATGTACAGATATCACATGAATTCCAAAATTAATCTTTTCGACAAATGACATATATGTACTTCTAGCGAGCAAATCGAAGTTGGCGATTAGATTATTAGAACGTTAATAAAATAAATAAAAAATCTGTTCATCAGCTGCAGGCGAACAAGTCGTGTATAATAATATTATAATGGTACCTTAACCAATCAAATAATAACAGATAACAATTTTTTTTAGGTCAGTGTGGCACAACATATTTTGGGAACCACAGCCGAATAATACAATTTAATTTGCATTTTTTTCTTTATATTTAAAAATCAAATGGTCGTTATTATACGTCTTGCTTACAATAAAAACACAACGTTTTTATTCTTCGCGAGGTTGACGTTTTCTGATGGTCGGCACAGTATCATATAGCGGCTTACCCACTAATAAAATTCGATCGTTTCTAGTCTCTCGGACTTCGGCGGCGCCCGGATAACGTAGAATTTTTCCCACTCCGCCTTGCCCACGTTGTTGTCGTGTGACGGTTGTAAACAACTGTTGATTCGTTCTGGATTTACGGAGCACTCACGAAGGTTTTCGTCCGACGGTTGACAACGCGTGTCGTATATTATTCGATTCGAGAGACGGATATACGTTCGCCACCGCGGCCACCTGTGCGAAACCAGTTTTCGTTTAATTGCTTTCTCGCGTACCTCTATTATAGGTACACCTGAAATATATTATGTATCTACATTATATGTACTTGTGTACATATTATTATTATTATTATATAGTTTTAACTCGCACGACAGATAATATATTATGTTATTATGTAAATATCTCGTTCAACGAGCGACAAAAATATTTGTCCATCGGGGTCGCAATTAATATAATATAATAATATACACACGTGGTATACAGTGTGTATCTGGAAGAAACGATGCATTTGAATCTAGTTTTTACACTATTAAATTATCTAACTACCCTTGAATTTAATTTAATGTGTAACAGAAATAATTATTGACCTATGTAGTTGACTATATCTATTATCTACCTATACCTATAGGCTACAACTATATTAAAATAACTTTTATACTTTTTTCAAGCTTTTTTAACATTTAACTTTCGTAAGTACCTACAACGCTTTGGTTATCACGACAATAGAATTAAACTTTAATAAACAAACGGTTGTTCGGTATTTTATATATGTTTATATATGGCTGAGAATCACTTATAAGCCTACGGAAATGCTAGCTCGATAACGACGAACATATGTCGACATTAAGACATAGGTATAACATAGACAGTCAACATTTCTAAAGGTGTGACTATCATTTAAATTATATTCTATATAGGAGCTCTACTAGAATAGTTTTAGGATATTTTAATATATTATAATAAGCATGTTGCGTGTATTTTAAAATGAAGACGCAAACTTATGCTGAGTATCGGTGACATTAATATTATTATTATTATTATGTAGTAGGTACCTATTTGTACACTTTATGTTTAGAATATTATTTAAAATTACTTATTGCTTTCGCCACACGCACACTGCAACGTCTAAATAGTTTGGTTTACTGGTGATAATAATTAACCTCAAAATCAAATCTCATAGGTATCGCAAATTATACGATAATGACAACGACTATATATACGAAGTCGACTTCCTCAGGTTCTCTGAAAAAAACGATGATGCTATATATTTTCATCATCGACACTGTCGGATCCGATCAATCGACGGCATCTACCCCCCAGACTCAAGGGCTCTTATGACAACAGTTGGGTACCTGTTATAATGTAATATATCGCCTGATACGTGGCCGAATACTGTATGCCGTCAATATGACTAATACTGCAGTATTTTGTTCCGGTACTAGTCGAGATTTCCGACGCGTCAAGACACGTCTTCAGGATTAGCACGTCCGTATATGAGAGTGAAGTCGTAAATTCACTGGCGGCGCACATGGACCGGATGGACTCAAAAAGCATAATAATAATATCATTGCGCCACCAGAAACAGATTATTGGTAACAACCGTGACAACCAGTTGTGTGCTTATGTGACCGCGCAGTCACTCCCAAATGATTTCCGCACTCTATACGCGGTGTGACTATTTCGACGGTTGACACTCTCGCATCATTATCTCAAAAAGAAGTAATAAAGTTTTTGAACATTTTTTTTTTTTTCCGAACATTATCCCACGTCAGTTCTGTAATTTTATATTATTTTTACTCCTTTTTTTCAAACGAGAACCACAATTTTTCACTGTACTGTATTCGTTTTTTTTTTTGAAAATGTGAATGCATTTAATATTAAGTTGTAATTAGAACGAGTCATTTTTTGAGTTGTTTAACTTTGTGCACTAAAGCGATAATAATATATAAGTCCATAATGATAGGTTTAGTCGTTTAGAAGATATATGGTCATAGTGTTATATGGGGCTGTTAATAACGATGTTTTGAAATTTTTCCTGTAAAAATAATCAGAATTTGAATGTATATGTAAGCATCATTATTTTAAAAAAAAAATCGTCGATGACTGGGTGAGCTTGCTCGATGTATTACTCTATATAGTGTAATTAATTGAAACGAGTCACTGAAAGCGCTCTGAATTTCGAAAAACATATTTTAAATCGCTAGCTGCGAAACGAGCGAAACTATTATACGTAGGTGCTTATTATACCAAATATTATACCTATTATTATTATTATTATTATTATTGTTATACTTTCTGCTCTCTGCGTTATCATTATTATTATCATTATTATCGTAGTCGTCGGTACCCACGACGAATTCCAGAGCAGACGTCGAGCAATCCGGGCTTACTGTCAGGCAGTTACATATAATATATCAATATATGTATATGCTATTATAAAAGGTTTAACGGTGTACAATGTACATATTATTATATATATAAAACAATATTATATGACACGCGTCTTGTGTGTGTGTCTCCGCGATGCCCACTTTTATCTGTGCGCTCGTGTCTCCGTCTTGATGTAATGACATCTCATCATTTTATAATGCGTATCGTATATTATTATCATTATTATTATGAACTCTCCTCGTCTCGGCATCTAGTCTTTTGAACATCTGTCCGAATTCCGTCGGTTTAATGCCTAGTTTTGTTTATTGATGGACGGACGACAATCATGCCTATAAATATATATATATTGTAGGTATACGCATGCCAAGCACTGATAATTTGTGTCTTAATAAGAATCGGAAACAAATACACAAAAAAAAGAAAAATCTTCTCTCTGAAAAGTTACGAATAAACCTGTGCGAAAAATAGAAGTAATACATAATTAATGATCCCGGGTCATGTTACAATATATATACCTATATTTTCCAGGGTTTTAAAGACTTCAAACGAATCACAAGACAATTATATTTTAAGCCCAAAATTGCATTTCTGCATTTCATCAGAAGAAATACATCTCGAAGTTTGTGATGAGAATGAGTGGATAGTTGTGTCCTCCCGAGATATACAATAATAATTACTACTATGTTAGTATACAGTAGTAAAAAAAGTGTTTTTGTACAATATGTGTTTTCGTGAAAAAATAAGTGGAAATGTAGTCGTAGTATATATAGAAGAACAGGCCTTTTTTATGTTCCAAGTTTAGGACGACAGCACTGTTTAATATTTTACCAATTTTTTTTCACAGAGTTGTTCCAAATTCCTTCCCGAGTGTCACTATGCCATCCGATTTTTCATTCACTTAGAAAAAGCAAAAACTACACACGGGCGAAGCCAGGTAATTCAGCTAATATTTTTTTTATTTTTTTTTATTTATTCTTCAAGAAGATAATGAGCTCCATTGAACACGTTCGTGAGGGGGCCCATGGGTTCACAATTTGAAATATAAATACATTAAATAGTTCTTATAAAATATAAATTAAATATTTACAATTTGTAATAATACACATTTCTCACATATCTAACTTTAATATTCATAATATTATAAGTAATATATATTTTCTTATCTTTGTTTATATAATATAGTATTATGTAAAAAAATTGTGTAGTTAAATCAGGGTGTCCCAACCGGTGTGCCGCGAAATTTCACGACTATTAATAAACGTTTGCGTAAAATGTCGATAACAATTGGTTAAAATAGTTTTAACGATTCTTTTATCGGGGATATTGTTCACTATTTCTTATTAAATAATTTAAAAGTCAGTTAGTCGTTTGTAGTCTGCTGTGAAGTACATATAATTTTCTTATTCCCGTGTTTTATTTTCTTTTCGCTCTACGATTATCATTCGTACTACGTGTGGCGCACGATGGATCGTTTTTTAATTAAGAAACGTAAATTAAGCGAAGAATTGCCTGGTCCAAATAATGCTACTACTTTCGTATTAATAATTAATATGATGAAAGTATAGTATAAAAAAAAAATATGTACCTATACATACATAAGTCAGTGACAACTGTGCCGCGGCCAAATATGGGTTGGGATTAGGGTGCCACGAGGGAAAAAGGTTGGGAAACGCTGAGTTAAATAATACAATATTATATGGTAATATAAAACTAAAATTAACAATAATTACTAAAGTCGTACAACTAATATGATAAATAATGCAGTAATCCTATACGTTTGTTATGACTTATGAGTCTGTCTATATTTTGTTCTTGTAACAGCCAAAGTGTAATTTTTTTTTTAAGAATCTTAAAATAGTTGTTGTGTTTAATTTCTATTGATAGTATATTGAAAATTCTTGGACCAATATATAGGTATGTGGATTGTGTTAATTTTGTGTGCATAGTTGGTACTTTGATATTAGATATTTGCCTAGTATTGTGTCCGTGTTCAGTTTTAAAGGTAAGGTTATTTTTAATTATGTAAAGTACCGACGCTTTATAAAATAATTTTTTTATTGGTAGTAAATGCATGTCATTATATAAATATTTTATGTGGTATCTTGAGTCTTTTTTTAGGATAATTTTTAGTATTTTGTTTTGGATTATTTTAATGGATCTATAGTTGTATCATACTTACCTTCCCATATAGAAATACCATAATTAATTATGGATTCTATTAATGCTTGATACACTACTCTAACTGTCTTAAGTTCTAGGATATCTGTTAAATTTTTAAATGCATACAGACGTTTTCTTAATTAATTTGTTAAACGTTTTATGTGGTCATTCCATTTAAGATTATGACACATTTCTATACCTAAGTATTAAATTCACAGTTTTTAACTATTTTTACAAAGGTTTGGCATGTGCATATATTTTGATTTAAACAGTCATTCTCATGTATACATAGATTTGTTTTATTTGGTTGATTCGAATTACCTATATAATGAAGTGATATGAAGGGTTTCTCTAAGTTTAGGAATAAATTATCTTCACATAGCCATTTTTAGATTCTGAGCGGAGCAAGGAAGCTAGTGGTTTTACAATGGTGTTTATTTTATTTTTTTATTTTTATTTTTTTTATATCCTGTATACAAAATTTCTACCAGAAGGAGTGCTTTGATTTCAACATATAGTACCTTATCTTTTAGAAAATTGGACCAAGCTGGTACTTTAGAGAGGTCATTTTTCGATTTTCTCAATAGTTATTTAATGCCACGGGAAAAAGTACTGAAAAATTACGAAAAACCGCTTAAAATGGGATTTTAATTTCTAACAATTTGTTTATCACCGTAGCAACGAATAAAAAAAATAATAATTAAATAAATAAAATAATTAATGACAATATAAAATATACAGACTGACAAACCGTCTCCGTTCAGAATCGTTTTTCTTATACAATATTATATCATTGATTTCAAGTTTAATACAATCCATTAAACAATGACCAACTTGTAACCTACTGTACAGCTGAGCGACATCCACTTACCTGCCTTTTTTTAAAATTATATTTTAATAATAGCATTTTTGTTTAAATTTGGATGTTGTCGATTAACCACTGAATTCACTTACCCGTGGTTTCGTTCCACCCTATTCCGTAGATAATCGAGTACTGTACCCAATAATAAGAATTACGCCAGAGTGTTTGACTTTAGGTTTTCCACGATTTTAACATTGCGGATTTAGTAACCTGTTGGAACGGATTATTATTCAAAAACAGAAGGTTAGGTTTGCCGTATACGCCTCGACGACTCACATTAATTACGTGTGATGACGATTAACGTATCTCGACTCCACGCTGACATCGTTATAAATCAATTAAATATTATTTTACAAATACAACCGTCGATTTTCGTTCATCGGTACGAGTACTTTCATTAATTATTCAATGGTTTTAAAATAAATGGAACCATAACATTTGAATTTTCGATACAGGGAACTTGTTGTGATATACTGATATAATGTGCTGAATTCGAAAATAATAATATATAGATATCTAGTATGGAATGACGAACACTGTAAGACGAATTAAAACACACTCCAGACGGCAACGTCACTTACCATAGTCCTTAATGGTTAGTCGGTAGGTATAATGTAATATTTTAGCTGTGTATAATAGTGCTCGAAATGAAAAACATATCAAATATGATGTTGTGATGATACAATCATGTGATTTTTTTTCCTCATTATCAAATATTTAAGCTTCGACAAAATATCTTCAACACTATTTGTGCCAAGCAGTCAATGTGATTAATTTTTTTAGCTCGGATACGTTGCCAAAAAAATATAGAATTGATGTAGTTTTGATTTTTATTCAAATTTATTAGTCCAATATCGATGAAATTATCTACCATGGTACATAAATTAACTTAAATGCTAGTAACTAATGTCGTTACAGGATTCATTATTTTTGAAATTTTAAAAGCATGATTACTTTTTAAAACTAATTTAAATAATTATAAAACAGGATGAATAGTTATTAAAATATTTAAAAAATGTGTATGAATAAAGTCATAATAATTACATTTTATAATAATTTCTACAGTGCTTTGTATACAACTGTTTGTTACTTATTTTTTTACGTTTGAGACTTGTAATGTCATCTATTCAGTTGAATGCCTGCCTGCCTTCCCATACTTTTTTTCTTTCAATTACTTAATGTTTTCATGAACTGGAATTCTCATACTTGTGTTTTTACGAATCAAAAGGCCAAAATGACGAACCGGAACAACGTCCGGTTCATTCCCAGCACTGGTGAGCTGTACGGTGAAATAATGTCTCTCCGAGTAAACGGAATAATATCTACGTAGCACAATATATTATATCAGGGGCTTTTGACGGTTGCAGTTATTAATTGGTATTAAATCGAACGTCATTTTGAATAATTTGTAATTTTTTTGATAACACTGATTTTGGTAAAAACATTTAGTTTTACTTCTTAGTGAATCGTTACCTACATTTCTGGTCACATTTATCGCACTCTGGGTTTGGTGAACGTACATCGGCCTCAGTCGGTCAATAGGCTAAAAAGTTCAAAAATATACGACGACGGTCCTCTGAAATTGCCTTTCTTATCGATCTGATTCCAACTGACCGCTGCAGCTATCGATCGGCAAGACCGAACTATATATTATCGTTGTCATTCAGTCACTAGCGTGCATAATATATTACATGATAACAGTTAATTATTAATATAATTTTATACAGTTTAGCTATAATAATAATATAACATTAACAGTCGATCGGCGATAGACGCACGTCATTGTCATAGAAGGGTTTCGCGCCGGCCGCAAAGTTCGTCGGAAACGAAGACGCGAACCTGTCAAACCGCACTAATTATACCACTTAATAATTATTACTATATATACAATCGGCAACGGCGTCACTGCGTCAGTCGGTGGACGGACATTGAAGCACCGATTGCCGTCAACATCCGTATAATATTGAGTTTAATGCGATATAATATTAATACGATTTCGCGGTATATGCGGTTATATTGGTTTGTCTGTACCTACGATACGTCGTTCGATACGTGACAGTATATAATAATATATTCAATTATCATGGCGATACGATGACGAGTTGAGTTGACGTGTAATACCGTGCGTCGCATAGTACGTATATTATATACCAAGGTATATAGGCTCAGATACCGCGAATCGGCCGGATAATGGAAGTCCGGCATATTCAACTATATAGGTTTGAGCGTTATACAGCGTCCTTTTTATACGGAATATAAGGGCAACAGCCGTTTGGATATCATAGGTATGGATGTAATTATTATATAATATTATCTTACTTTAGCTTATATTATTATAACGTCAGGCCCAGAGGATTTTTCTCTCTTGCCCAAAGTAGGATGCAATGGATGCATACATGTATACACCGCTAGTCAGAGACGTACCCAAAATATGCAATTTAAAATTATATTTTTATAAGCACACGATGTATCGATCATATTTTTTGCTGTAAGTAATATAAATATTTGTCTATAATAAAATTATATAATTAAATAAAATTAATAATAGTCAAATTTATCAGCAATTCTCTAGCGCTTCTTGGATATCCCCACATTTCTATATAGATATTACACGACCCGACGACCGTCGGTGTTTGGTCGGCGATCACCGCCTTTGTGTCGAGCGTCAAAAACTATGACATTGTTATTAGATAACGAATATCTTATTTAGTGCCGACTTTTAATTTATTGTCGCGGTTGACGACCGAGCTCGCGAGTGGCAGTCTTTGTTTTGTATTTTTTATATTATAAATAGTTCATAATAAATAGTACGTCGTGTTACACGTCATACTCATGACTTAAAAAGTATAATGCAATTTTTCTTAAACTTAAAAATGTGTTGACTATACATAAATTATATAATTGTAACCGGGCCTGTCCTGAAATTTGGTCCTAGACACGTCTCTGCCGCTAGTTGTTTTATAAACGTGGAATCGGTATGCAGTACCTACAAGAGAGTTGTTGATGTCTGAGATCAACAGATATGACGTATAATTGTTCCGATATTCTACCATATTATTATAAGTAGAATACGGGACGGAATTGTATATAAATATTGGAATCGAAAATGTTATGAATATTTTATTTTTACTGCCCACGCATATCCGTAATAGGTCAACTGCAACGCTTTTGGTATACTGTCAGTGTCCGATTTGGATTCTACTTTAGTTCGCGTCGAAAATTATTACAATATACGTATATTATGGATATACCTACATTTAATATATTGTAATATATTATAGTAATTAAATCGCCACTGACGACAGTGGCGTATATCTGAAGCTCGGTCGTGGCGGCAAGGGCGAGGGAGGGCAATTAAATTGTTTTAGTACAACTGTCGTAGGCGTATATAGTTGAAACCTCACATTAATCAACTTCTTAAATTTTTTTTTTAACAGTTTAAAAATATATTCGTTTTTTTATTTTATTCAATGTTGATTTGACAATTTTTTTATTACATATAAGAGGTATAATACATTATATAAACACATACATAAAAAACCGAGACTCAACAGTCGTGTGGTGGAGTGCAGGTCGATCTACCATTCGACTCCCGCTGACTGACTATAATTAGCAGAGCTCGTCGACACGGCAGCAGGTCGTTTAAATAATATTGTGACGCGAAATTCGGACGACGACGACGATCAAAATGATATAGCAGGAGAGAGTATAATATAACGCACCAGACCGGATGATAATGTTATTATGGACCATACGTAAAACAAATAATAATAATAATAATATATAGAAATCCTCGAGAGTGCGATACATCACTTTTGACACCGCCTATATAGTAGGTACCTACAACATATACGTAATAATATATTATGATAATATTATGTCCGTCTGGACGTTCGTCGTAAACGGCGTAAATGCGTCCGACACGCGAAGGATTGAGTTAAGACTGGTTTGAAGTGTGACATTATAATAATGCGACGGGCTGCGATTCGAAAAGAAAACGATACAACGACAATATTATAATGTGTTGCGTCCGAGACTAAAGTGGACGTGGCTCTCGACGATGTACATTGTACAGGTACCTATAATTTTTTTTACGCCGTAAACAAACCACGCGCGGTCGAGTGCCACTATTATATGCGGTGATAACACTAACAATGTACACGAATATTAATATTATTATTGTCATTTCGTTAATCGTCGCGTATATAGACATAATAATAATAATATAATAGTGTACCGAGCGCACGTCCATAAAACTGTTGCAGCAGTATACGACGAGACGGGAATGAATATCGATATCACGATCGGTGGACCACGGTTATAATAAAATTCTAAGGTCCTTGCAATGTCCGGTTAAAATTAACCGACACTTTACCGGACATTGTAAGAACGGCCCTAAGTACCTACAGCCGTAGGTAGCTTGTGCGCTGCAATAATATTAATAATAATATACAGGGTGATTTTTGCTCGCCACATTTTGACGTTTAAACGTTATGCATATGTATTATTCAGATTTTTGGAATTTTCAAGTGTGGTTGTAAAGACGCTATTTTCGAATACTTGGATTTTTCAAAGCAGGTGTTAGCGGGAGATACTGCAGCGATACCGACTTTTCAAATGACAACATATTACGCGTATTAACGCAGAATTTGCGAATCAGACGGTTTTACTGAAGATGTCGACTCTGAATCCAACTATTTAATTATTCACATGTATCGTCTGTAACTACGCTAAATGAATGTCAAAAGTCAGAATTTTAATTTGAGCATAATATTTAAACACAAAAAACGGTGTGAACATATTATTATGCTTAAAAACCACCCTCTGCTGTAATAGCCACGACGTCACGTGAAATAATATTGTGGCCGATTGCGACCCTAGCCGATTGTCGTACACTCAAATTGGGGGCTAAGTAAATACATCATTTGTGTACATTTTGAAAGCTTAAAATTAGTAGGTAAGTTGGGTCCCGACTGTAAACCTATTTACCTACCTATTCGGCTGGATTATTCAAGTTTTACCAAGTACATAATATTATAATAAACACAATAACACATATTATATTTTAATTCATACTATTTATACAATTTATACCAGGAACATTATATTTTATACCATATATTTATTTATAACGTATAATATTATGTAATAGAAAATAATATAATATATTATATTTTATAATTATAAAATTTGACTTCTAATAAAGACGATTAGATATTAAAAAAAATGGAATGAACATACCAACCAGGGGCGTCATTTCAGTTTTTTTTCCGGGTGTGCGAACTTTTAGGCAGGCCAATTTTGACATTTCACCAGGCCATTAAAAAAAAAATGTATATACATACATATAGGTAACCCATGCAAACCTATGTAAATATTTTTTTCTTCCCTTTTATAATTCTAATTGAAATTACTTATAACGACTAATGCAAATTTTAAATACCTAGCTAGCAATTTAAAGAATTAAAAGCTTATAAACAATAAAAGCAAGCAGGCAAGCAGCTAAAGCCATTTCACTATTATTTGAAAAAAAGTCAAATAAGGTATTATGAAATACACTAAATTTCCAAAATTAAAAATCATTAATACAAAATATAAAAATATAAATTATTTTTAAATTTAAATTAGCGGATATCTGCGGGTTTTAATGTGTGCAAAAGCATTTACAGCCTCTTGCAAATCAATATTACTTGCTTCTTCCTTCTCAACTGCAATAACCATAAGATCATTTTTAATCTATTGTCGCCCATGGTGGTTCGTAAATATGTTTTTACTCTTTTGAGAGATGAAAAAAATCTTTCATTTGAAGCAGCGGATATTGGTAGTGTTTTTATTATAGAAATAATTTTTAAAGTTTCGCTAAATGCTTCGGGATAATCTTTAAGACATAATGTTATAGTATCTAAATCTATATTGTTTTTATTAGTTAATAACGTTTTAGCGGACGGAAATTCTGAATCAATTTTAATTTTGTTAAATTGAAAATAACTATAATGATTTATAAATGATGATATATATGGACTATTAGGATTGAAAAAATTATTGTTAGAACTGTCAAAAACTTCAAATAACTTAAAAAAATCTGTAGCTTGTTGGGAAAATCTCTCATCCAGTTGCAAAACAAACCTGAAAATAATTATAATTTATAACTACCAAGCAAAGCATATTATTTAGAATTAACCAAATTGTATACTAATTAAATATTTTTTAAACAATGAACTTGAGTTATATTCTAAAATAATAAATAGTACTAATAATACTTGAAAAAATATTAACTGATAAACCAAAAATAAACAAAAACTTAAAATATTATTTTATTTATATTAAAATGAAAATTATGAAAACATGATGTATAAGTTAATTTTAACGGCGCATTGAAGTATTAATGGCGGGCCAGTCAGTAACATTTTTTAAGTTAGTGGTGCCGTTGCACACCCTGCCCCCCCCCTAAATGACGCCCCTGATACCAACATTTTATTTTCGGGACTCAATTTCCCTAGCACCTTTTTTTTCCGGGACTCGACTTATTTAAAACCATTTTCTTGCCGGAACCCCCCTGCAGTTTACCGAGATCAGGTCATTTGGGACGACCCAATTTACCAATCCCGTGGAAGTGTATAGTAACGCCTCGGGTTTGAGGGTTCCTATAATACACGAGGAACCTACGACTCTAACTCGACTTTTCGCCAACACACTTTCCGACCGATTCCAAGGGGAGCCGACCGCTCATTCCACTACGTTTGTCACACGCTTTGATCGCGGTTTTCTTTCGCGACCCGTCGCTTTTCTTTTTCCGTCGCCGCAAGACCCGTCGCGGTACTAATGCGATACGCACAACAACGACGACTACTGCCACGTTATTATTATATTGCGACGAGTTCTCTCGAGTGCATTAAAAATATTGTATAACAATCTGTCCATTCATTGCTGGGGCGCAGTATGGATTTCATGTTCAGTCAATTAAATGATTAGTACGCCGCGGTTTAACTTTAACGTCAAAAACAAACCACAGCTTTAGTGTACGGCTTATTTGAGTGGCCGAATTATGTTTTGACGGATAAACAATGTGACGAAACGTAAAAATATCGCTTACGTTGTATTGTATTATCAAAACCTGAGAGAAAAATTCTATATTATATTATTATATTGTGATACTGTTCGTGCAATACAATCTAACAACGCGCTCGCCGAAGACGCTGCGGGTCGCGGGATTTATATAATTCTATCATGGAATAGTTGGTACTTACATGACAATATCGTATTGTAATGCACGCATAAGGTATAAATATAGGTGACTACATTTAAGGTAGTTTTAATTTTTTTTAAATGCTTTTTCGTATTCTTATTGGTTGAAAATATCGGATGGTTTTACCATATTATAACTGCTTGTTTCATTCACTAATACAGTAAGTAGGTATAGTTAACACAGTATTTTAGAATTTCGTTCGTCTTATAGATTTTTATTGAAAATACAATAACAAAAAAAAAACTAAAAATGTAAATTAGTCTTTACATTTTATAAAAGATTTTTAACATATTTTTTTTGACTTTTCAGATTGAAAAAAACAAAACTTGCCACTGATTAATGAATTACTTGTAGTAGGTAGGTACTTAAATTTTTTTCTCTTATAATAATTGGCATATAATATTTTAAAATTAGGTTCATTTTTATAAGTGGATATTGTTGGTTTGAGTGCTTAAACCCATTTAAAAAGTATTATTTAATATTAAAATGTACTGGTTTTAAAATATCCTATATCTATTATCTACACCTTATTCGATATTATTTTGTTAAGATTTTGGGTATAATATCACCATCAGGGATGGACCTTTTATGATTTTTTTAGTTCCACGGTTTACAAACGGTTATTAGAAAAAAAAATAAAAATTCCGTTACGATCTATCGAAATTCAAATGTATGTTTCTTTTACTACTACTAATGTTAATCAGTTCAGATTATTATATAATTTAAACATGGCTTGGCAAAAAATAAATAAATCCATCAACTCCATGGAAAACATTCAGTACCGGTGATAAGCATAATATGATTACCAGGGCTCGGGACTTATAGCACTTAAAATCATAAAATAAGCGCTTAAAAACATCATTATAAGCACTCAAATAAGCATTTAAAAAACTTAAATTGAAGCAAAAATATTTAATCAAAAAAAAAAAACTTTCATTTTACATGATTAAGTAGGTACTGGACATAATTTGTATAACTGTGCTAAAAATAATGACTAGGAAAAGTTTCTAACTAAAAAATAAATCTTTATATTATAAAAAAAATCAAACTTCACTTTCATGACATTTTGCATTATTGTTTATGGATTTTCTTAAAAATAAAATGTAAACTATATTTACAAAAAGTTAAAAATTAATTTATTAATCAAATCTTACCCTGTCACTATTGCATTGAATGATTTAATTTTAATTCTATCAAAAACCACTTTACAGGATAAAACCATAAAAAGTAGAAAAACTGGTCAAAAAAAGCAAAAATAACCAGAAAAACTGTTAATAAGCATTTTTTTGAAAAATCGTTGAAAAAGCAAAAAAAAAGCACTTTCCCCAATTTCATAATTGAACGTGTTGTAACACGACATGCACTTCCATACCAATCTGCTACATTTTAATTCAATCCATAAAAATAAGCAAATGCTTCAAGTCCCGAGTCCTGATTATTACGTATTTAGTGGATTTTCAGGACAAATAATTCTCCGTCCTATTATATAAGAGTCGTTATAAATTTAATATAATTTGATGGTTATAACTATTTTTATAGGCGTGTATATGAATACATTACCAACGCGACACATTGAATCCGTGAGAATTACACAAGTATACATAAATATTAAATTTATTATACGTAGGTAAACCCATAAAAAATGGGCACCTATAAAACTAATTATTCCTCGATTGTTGCACTATCACGTGTGATACACTCCGTAACAACGACTTGAATATTTTCGACACGCCACTGCTACAGGTGTAAATATAAAATGCTGTAACCACTTGGATGGCTCTCTTATATCGTTTCAAATAATAATATTTCGTTATGAGTAAGTACTCCATATATAGTTGAAATATACAAAGTTATTGCATCATTAAATCCATCGAATATTTTATTAAAAAAAACAACAAAAATTTCACGGTAAAAAATAGCCAATGAAAACCGCATGCACTTATGCACGGTAGTGTAGTTTTATAGATTTTAAATGTGTTTGAAATTGATATCTGAAGAATGACAACAATCCGAGCCTAAATGCAATAACCTTTATTTCTCAATCATACAAGTACCTATACTAAACACCTGTTGATAGAACGTGATAATATGATAGTATAATGTCACGAGTGGAGCCGCAATATCTGAAAACTGGAAACTATTAAAACAGGCACCGCCGGGGAGTAATCGTACTATACCTGTGGCAGGTAAAATTTTTTTTAAAAATACTTTACAAACTGCAAATGCAATTTTTTGCGTTTATGTAACCTACATTAACGAGATGTATGAACGTCTCCGTTTTTCATTGGCGTGGGCGGTCTGTCCGGAATAGGTAATCCGCAAGTGTGCATTGGTGAGTGGTTCGGGAGGTCACAAAAAGATTTTTCGAAATCTCTTAAACCCTATTCCTTCGATGGATCGATTGAGGTAAGGACGCGATTCGAATAACAAAACATAATACATAACATAATATTTCGATTGTGCCTTGTCTACAAAACGTTATATTATAATATATTAATACGTAGATAGGTTTTGTGTCTGTTTAAGTATAAAGGGTGCCTCATTTCGTTCCACAAGTGGCAAAAACATGACTTTAATAGACAATCCCCGACTAGGATTGATGTATGTTGAACAATTCCCCTTAGAAATACGACTGGTTTTATAATAGGACGACGATAATCAGAATATGATCAATCAGTATACAATAATAAACCTACCATAATGGACGAAAAACGTCCGAGTGAGAAATCTACTGCTGTGCGTCCATCACGCGTATATATACGGAAAACCTGGTTTTTTGTTTTTCCGATTACCGATACCGCGGTCATCTCCACGTGTAAAAAAAGGCATATAAATATGGAATAGAACGTAGGTATACATAAAACAATGACGGGAGAAAGGTAAATAATATGGTATAAAAAAAAAAAATTGTTTTTGATTTGTTAGTCACGACAGTACTTGTATAAATGTGTGTGTGTGCGTACACATTATATCTGATACGCGTGTACCTTAACTTGTGTTAGTGTGTGTGTTTGTTAGTGTATGAGTGTGTGTGTGTGACTGTGTGTGTGTGTGTGTACTCGCTCGCGTACAGCCAACAGGTAGCTTCGCGCTATGTCCAGCAGCCATTGTGTCCCGTAATGAGAACCAACCGCATTAACCGTAACAATGCAACCAGCACACACACACGCTTACCCACATACACATTTACACGCACACGTGCGTTTATACTCCAAGTATTTTATAGGACGGTCGATGTGTGTGCGTATAATATTATATTATATAGCCGCGACGCTCGGCAGTCGTCGGCGATCGTCTTCGTCTTGCAGCCCGCGCGTGACCTTTAACCCCTTTTCAAACGTCACTGCCATGTTCTACATTTTATATTTCCCCATATATATATATATACACGCACACACACACACACACGCCTATAACTAAGCGTACACCGATGGCATTCGTCGTGTGTGCATTGTGTTCGTGCGACGCTTTTTATATATTATTATTATTATATTATATTATATTATAGACCGTCACACCCGCCGCCGACGACGACGACGACAATAATATATAACGTATATATAGAGAACATTTTCGCTACCGTCGTCGGTAACTGCGGTATACATGTTACCTATATACCATTATAATGTATACCTAGTTGTCGTCGTCGTCGTCGTCGTATAGTAGTGGTAGTAGTAGGTATAGTACTATATATATGATATAGCAGGAGCAGTAGTCGACGGCCGTTGGTATACGCTCACATTATAATATTATTGTGTGACCGAACCGGTATGTCCGTCGTGAGCTATCGGCCTATATGGTTATTATTATTGTTGTAAATTATCACGACTAATATTGATAGTAATAATAATAATGACCGTATAATGTAGCTGCTCCCGGAGTTGTCCGTCCGCCGCTTGTGCGGACAATATATTATTATATTATTATAATACGATAATAGTATGCACGCCCGTAATAATATAATGATTGTTATTGCGATTCCGTTTCGGACCGTTCGCATTGTCCACGCTTACACATAAGCGAAAAGGTCGGACGACGACTACACGATATTACACGTATTATATAATAATAATAGTATTGTCTATTATCGATAAGCTGCTCTAAGTCGCAGCCAAGTGTGGTTTATGAACGCGTACAAGAGTATTGTGCAGTATATTAAACATACGTATGTTAGATAGCCACCATACGATATTATACTGTTTAAAAATTAATCAGTTGATGGCACGCATATTCGTCCAAAATATTCGCCAAAAAGTCTACCGAGTTTCCGTCCATGAAGGGATTATTATCGCATGGTGTACAGGGAACGGGTATAGAGTTGAATTGTTAAGAAATCACCCCCCCCCCCCCCCCCATCAACCTCGCCGGAAAAATCCTCAGACAGATGTTCGATTTTTTTTTGTAGCGAAACACAAAAGCGACGTCGTTGCAGTTTTGGAGAAACAGACGATCTGCTAGGTGGTTTTCATAAATCGTCGTCAAACGAACAGCGCCAGTGCCCACGGAAGAGAACGTTATTTTCCATATGTTCGCCAATATTTTCGGAGAAGATTATTTAAATTCGTGTCGAGATCGTTGCGAGACGAATGTAAATGAGACGTTTTAACCCACACACACGCGTGTTACGGGTTTTCGAACGACGATAAACATATCAATAGAAATTAAAACACTATATAATATTATACACTATTGCGACGAAATCGCACTAATCGTATACACTTAAAACGTTTTACCTACCGTAGATTTTTTTTTTTTTATATATATAAAATATCATTAACATTTAATTCCACTTTTTTTTTCGCAATAATCATTACGGTCGTAAACAAACAACTCCTTAAAAGTCTGGTGGTTTTGGACAACAAACTAATATATTATCTTGTGTTTCGAATCGCCCGCAAAGCACTATATACTCTTAAGTCAAAACAATTAACGTCCGACGTATTTATATAGTTATATATAGCGGTTTTTTTAGAATACAACATTAATGCGTTATCATAATAATTACAGTTAATCACCGTGGAACTCTGGACCGCGGTGTGACTTGAACGCCATTGGCTACAACCCAGCTAGAGCTCGGGAATTAATACTCTGGAAAAAACTTTATAACATGCATTATTTAAAAGTTTAAACGTCCAAATCGACGCGGTGAAATATTTAAGAACAAATCATTTTTTGAAAAAAAAAAAACCGTTTGATTATATGATTTTACTTTGTTTTTGTAGTTATATTCGTCACATTGAAGAATAATATTATTATAAAACACATATTTTGTTGTACGTCTTTTTTTATTTTTTACACACATATAATTTCAAAATAAAAAAGGTGCTCTGCTGTACAGTAGGTTACAATTGGGTCACTGTATAATTTAAGGTATTAAATTTGAATTCAATGATATAATATCATATTGTATAAGAAAAACGATTCTGAGCGAAAATTGTTAGTCAGCCTATAATATTACGAAGTATATTTGATGATACTAAGGTGAATAAAGTAATTTATATATGACCTATTTACGTGGAATCTTGTTTTAAATTTTAAATCCTTAGCTGTAAAAGTTGAACATTTTATAAATTTTTCACTACAAAATTATTATTAAATTTTAAATGTGATAAATTTTAACTTTAAATGCTTATAAAAAAAAATTGTGCCCATGTATTTTTAATATTTTCCAACTGATATTGTAATAATATATCAGAAGCTTTGCATTAAATTTTCAAGCTTTTTTACCTAACAAATACAATTTTATTGATATTTATAGAAAAAAAAACTAAAAAAATTTAAAACTGACAAGGTCCGTAAAGAGCTCAAAAAGAGTCAAAATATTTTCAAAATTATTTGATGTATAGGAAATGCTAATATAAATATTCAGTGAAATTTTCAAGTATCTACAGTCATTCGTTTTTTAATTACAACAAAATTAGAAAATCGTTACATAAGAAATCGAGTGAATATCAAATGTTGTAAAAATATGAATTTCAAACTCTCATAAAAATTTAATTTGAGTTTCTTGTAGACATTTTTTTGTTGATAAAGGTAGACAAACTTATGAGGAATCTCGTATTAAATTTTTATATCTTAGATTTAAAAAGAAAAATTTTTATGAATTTCTAACTCGAAATACTTTGCAAATTTTCGTCATTTTTACGTATTTTGACAATATTTGAACTTACAACCGTTGAAATGTTCATGTATAATATACGTTTATTTGTTTTAGAGTAACAACAAAAACCAAAATCGATTTAGTGTAAAAATTCCCGTTTTTCCTTAATTTTTCTTTTGTTTTTCACTGCGCTTTTGAAAACTACTGGAAAAATGTTACTTTTGACTCCCCAAAGTACCAACTAGATTCACTTTCCTATCAAAAAAGATACTGTTGAAGAAAATCCAAGCACGTTTCCTGTCTTAAAAGGTGATGACAGACACAACAAAAAAAAATAAAAAAACACACATCATTGTAAAATCAATACATTCATCTTTCCACTCAGAATCTAAAATTGTTCAAAATGTTGATATTTTTATAATATTGTTGCGTCTAGAACGTAAAAAGATTCGTTTGTTCGTTGTGCTTATAAATTAAATTGTTTATATAAATATTGGGTATTAAAAAAGTTATAAAATATTCACTAAAAATATTTAAAATTGAAATCATCCAGGCATGACGAAATACGCAATTGTATATCTAGTCAGACTATACATCTTCACTTACCGAGTAAATAATATGCAAAATATTTTATTAAATGTCCTAGTCTGGCTACAACTGTTTCATACTTAATAGGATAGTTCCATTGACTGAAATTGTATTAATAATAAACGTTTGTGACAATATTTATTCACAGTCGAACGATTATAGGTAAATGTAATATTATTACATGTTTGCATAATATTATTATTTTATTAAGAGATGGCCAAATATAGGTACACCATAATTTTGTAATAATATATTGACTTGTCCACGAAGTCGTATGACATTTTATAATAATTACCTATATTATTATACGTACGTGAAGTTGGCCCTTCAACTATGTTAAAACATTTTGAAACTTATGCTCAGAGTTAGCAAGTAGTTTGCAAGAATTTGCAAGACTGTTTTTAGAATTTGCAAGTTAAAATTATGGAAGTTATCGGAAATAATGATACTGCAGGGCCAACTTCACGCAGCCCTTCAAAGTCAACCCAGAAACTCCAAACCGGTATTAAAACATTTCCTACAGTTAGCAAGAGTTTGCAAGTCCATTATCAGAGTTTGCAAGTAAGTTCATTGGCCAGGGCGAGCTTTCAAAGTTTTGTGCCCGGCCCTTCAAAGTCAACCCAGAAACTCCAAACCGGTATCAAAACATTTCCTACAGTTAGCAAGAGTTTGCAAGTCCATTCTCAGAGTTTGCAAGTAAGTTCATTGGCCAGGGCGAGCTTTCAAAGTTTTGTGCCCGGCCCTTCAAAGTCAACCCTGAAACTCCAAACCGGTATTAAAACATTTCCTACAGTTAGCAAGAGTTTGCAAGTCCATTATCAGAGTTTGCAAGTAAGTTCATTGGCCAGGGCGAGCTTTCAAAGTTTTGTGCCCGGCCCTTCAAAGTCAACGAACATGAACTTGACCCACCCACTTCCTATGATTTGACCCAAACCAATACCAAAAGTTAGCAAATAGTTAGCAAATAATAGCAAATTTACTGTAGGAGTTAGCAAATCATAATTGAAGAAAATATAACTAATTTTTATTTGGGTGGGTCAAGTTCAGGTAACCCACCCACTTTATCCGATCGACTCCAAATAAACACCGGTAGTTAGAAAATAGTTAGCAAATAATAGCAAATCAATTTTTGAAGTTAGCAAATCAAAATTCTATTTTTGGCCGATTTAAGAAAAAAAATTTCAGCCCACCCACTTTGTCCGATCGATTCCAAATAAACACCGGTAGTTAGATAATAGTTAGCAAATAATAGCAAATCAATTTTTGAAGTTAGCAAATCAAAATTCTATTTTTGGCCGATTTTAGAAAAAAAATTTTCAGCCCACCCACTTTGTCCGATCGACTCCAAATAAACACCGGTAATTAGCTAATGGTTAGCAAATAATAGCTAATCAAGCGGAGTGGAGTGGTTCGGGGTTACCCCGCGAAATGTTTGTCCACTTCACCGCTCGTCTAAACTTTAAATACTTATAACTCATAAACTACTCGCCCCAAATTCAATTTTCATGTATCAAAATACTAAGAAAAATATTCTACTTTAGAATATAAAATTAAAACCCTATGTTGTTATTCAAAAAAGGAAAAAACTTAAAAAATTATAAGGATAAAAAATATTTAAAAATATAATTTTTTAATAAAAATGTTGTTTTATAAGCGACTTGAAACTATGTAAAAAAATATTTTCAAAAAAATGTACACTTTTGTGTATATGTATATGAGTGTTGTTTGATAAAAGAATCACCCAGCAAATTGAATTCAAATAAAAAAATGTTGAATTTTTATTTCCATTTATATTTTTACTGAATTAAATATTCATTTTTTTATCAAATAAAGATTTTTTCATCAAATGAATTTTTTTTTAATTAAATATATATTTTATATTTTTTTATTTTATTTAGATTTTTATATCATTAGACATATAAGTTACGTAATAAAAAATACATAGAATCTATATAAATTGACATATATTTTTTAGGTTCATATTAGTTGCTGTAATACATTACATATCGTTTCACTACGTAACCTACGTGAGACGAGGATTCGATCAATGGGAAATACACAACGACTTGGAAAAAAAAATTAAAAAAATTAAAAACATATCGAATACGACAGTAAACCCACATATAATAATGTACATCAGACAATAGTTTAGTTTTAAAATCAAGAAGCAAGTAGCAACTAACAAACTATATTACTATTTTGTATGTTTGTCATTATTTCTTATTTAATATTTTAAAATAATTTTAATAACTTTCAGGATAAGTTTATTATATTATAATTATGTTTTTAGTATTCCAATAAATACCTAGAGTTCAAATATAAAAAAAGTAAAAAATCCCTAAGATTTAAATAAATTTAAATTGATTTAAAAATTATTTTTTATAAGTATGTTTATTTTATTGATGAAAGAATAATATAAAACTATATTATGAATTGTGGTGTTTTATAACTACTATAAAATAAATCATATATTATGTTATTTTAATACCACTTATACGTAGAGGTGTACATACAACATATATTTAATTCTTCATAACATAGGATATGTGTTAAAGAGTGTAAAATAAAACATATATTGTGAGGTGTTTGCTAAAAGAATAGAAGGCAGTTCCGGCAGGATACAGAGTATCGACTTGAAAAACTATTATGGGTGGGCTGAAAATTTTTTTTCTAAAATCGGCCAAAAATAGAATTTTGATTTGCTAACTTCAAAAATTGATTTGCTATTATTTGCTAACTATTAGCTAACTACCAGTGTTTATTTGGAGCCGATCGGACAAAGTGGGTGGGCTGAAATTTTTTTTTCTAAAATCGGCCAAAAATAGAATTTTGATTTGCTAACTTCAAAAATTGATTTGCTATTATTTGCTAACTATTAGCTAACTACCGGTGTTTATTTGGAGTCGATCGGACAAAGTGGGTGGGCTGAAATTTTTTTTCTTAAATCGGCCAAAAATAGAATTTTGATTTGCTAACTTCAAAAATTGATTTGCTATTATTTGCTAACTATTTGCTAACTACCGGTGTTTATTTGGAGTCGATCGGATAAAGTGGGTGGGTTACCTGAACTTGACCCACCCAAATAAAAATTAGTTATATTTTCTTCAATTATGATTTGCTAACTCCTACAGTAAATTTGCTATTATTTGCTAACTATTTGCTAACTTTTGGTATTGGTTTGGGTCAAATCATAGGAAGTGGGTGGGTCAAGTTCATGTTCGTTGACTTTGAAGGGCCGGGCACAAAACTTTGAAAGCTCGCCCTGGCCAATGAACTTACTTGCAAACTCTGATAATGGACTTGCAAACTCTTGCTAACTGTAGGAAATGTTTTAATACCGGTTTGGAGTTTCAGGGTTGACTTTGAAGGGCCGGGCACAAAACTTTGAAAGCTCGCCCTGGCCAATGAACTTACTTGCAAACTCTGATAATGGACTTGCAAACTCTTGCTAACTGTAGGAAATGTTTTGATACCGGTTTGGAGTTTCTGGGTTGACTTTGAAGGGCCGGGCACAAAACTTTGAAAGCTCGCCCTGGCCAATGAACTTACTTGCAAACTCTGATAATGGACTTGCAAACTCTTGCTAACTGTAGGAAATGTTTTAATACCGGTTTGGAGTTTCTGGGTTGACTTTGAAGGGCTGCGTGAAGTTGGCCCTGCAGTATCATTATTTCCGATAACTTCCATAATTTTAACTTGCAAATTCTAAAAATAGTCTTGCAAATTCTTGCAAACTACTTGCTAACTCTGAGCATAATTTTCAAAAAGTTTGAACTTGGTTGAAGGGCCATCTTCACGGTCGCTATTATTATAATGTTAACATAAAATTATGAATAATATTATAATCTTTGAAGGAGGTCATTTTTTTTCCCAGACTCGTATTATTATCGATAATGACAACCTACATTTGGAATCCGGAATGACTAAAACAAAAAAAAAAAAATGGAATTATTAGTATTTTATACTTTTTTACTCTCTCCGAAGTATAGATATTGGATCATAATAAGTAATCAGTTTATCATTATAATATTATTAATTTGTTCAAATCTGGTTTACAGTAACTGTTCACAAAGAAAACAAACGAAAATCTCTCACAAAAGTCCCTGCAATTAACTTTTACAGACATTTTACAATAATTTCGTACCATTTGTACCGATCAAATTTAATTGTACGCTCGTAGACAATGCATAATGTGGCAAGTACAAATTGTATCGAATTCGAGTTATTGTCATATTAACATCAAACCTGTTAACCAGTTTTCAAAAAATCCGTATTGCATAAACCGGTTGGATTAAAACGTTTCTCTTGGTAGTTAAAAAACTTACAAAAATGTTCACAATTAGCGCAGAACGCTGGTGTAAGCTGATTGAGGCCATCGCAAATTTGAAGTTTTTATGTTTTTGGTCGACTTGTCACACGTTTTTATTTTTAAAACGATCTTTGACGAGTGTAACCACTTGCGTAATCATATTATATACGAGTAATATATTACCATGTCGGTGCGGGTATACGAAATGGTACCAAATTAGTTAAGAGGACGCCACACCCGCATGTGTTGTCTCCGTCTTACAAACGCGTAACATAGCAAATTACGTCCACGGAAAACAAACGAATCGGCATCAAAAAGTGGTTTTAGAGTAAAAATACCTATAATAAAACTTAAAGAGAACAATATTTTGGAGGGAACCTCATCGGCGTTTTTAAAAATATTAACTATTAAAAAAGTTGTGGTTATTTAAAAAAATTAAAAAAAAGAGTTTTTGTGCCTTCAATATCTAGCTGTGTATTTAGATTAATACAAAACCCCGATGAGGTTCCCTCCGAAATATTGTTCTCTTTAAGTTTTATTATAGGTATTTTTACTCTAAAACCACTTTTTGATGCCGATTCGTTTGTTTTCCGTGGACGTAATTTGCTATGTTACGCGTTTGTAAGACGGAGACAACACATGCGGGTGTGGCGTCCTCTTTTTTTTTTTTTTTTTTTTTTTTTATTAGATAAAATAGAATATTTACAATCTGTAATTTTATATATACAATGAGTAAATTTGGTAATGAAAGAATACAACAACATGAATGGCTTGAGGAGGGAGGCCCACCAGTGTGGATACCCTCTAGCTTGGGGGGGCGTCCTCTTAAAATTAAAATTATCAGTTATTCCGGGTCATTGTTGTCGGAAAATTGTGCTACGATATCGCGACAGACAAACAACTAATATTATTATACGCTAACAGGCCGCGGTGGGCGTATCACAATAATAATATGATATTATAATATAAATATTGTAGAAATGTTATGATTTTTATTTATAGGCGCGAGTAGGTTACGATAAAATAATAATGATAAATTAAATTGATGCCGTTATCGGTTTGAGTTTAACACTGTACACTCGATTGTATAATATTATGTTTTATAAATGGGTTTCGTTTGTCTTGGATAGGCGAAACACGAGCGTATATAACACATACGGATACGGTGGAGACGGTTTTTTTTTTATTTCATTATTATTAAATTGAACGCGTGGGAATTTATAAAATATAACGTTATTGTTTTTATTGCACTACGTTTTCGATTCGGTGCAGGTGTTGCGAGTCGTGGTCGAAAAGTCCGATGGACAACGCGATTTCGCCATCCATTTCAGAGGTATAAATTCTTTTATATATATAGGTACGTTGTGTCTTACACGCGTGTGTAGTGAGTACGGGTCGTCGGGTCATGATTAACGATTTTCGGGTATACATAAATATTCTAATCATTTTAGGAATAGATAATAGCTATATGTAGATACACGACAACTAAAAACACCGCAATCCGTGATATGATTGTATTATTATTAAAATATTCTATCCATTGGCCCAATAAGGGGGAGGGAGCTTGATGGGACTTAGCCCTCCAAAAAGTCCGTCAAGCCCTCTCCTTTTTAAGTTTTGAAGGATCGAAGCCCCCCCTGAAATTTTAATTGATTTCCACCTCACTAAATTTCGATCACAGCGCGTGGGTTTAGCGACGTGTGCAGCTCCTCGTATAATAATAATAATAATAATAATATTGTCCACGGGAAAAACGACCGCAAATAACGCGTATCGCTGATGGCATTTTGCATCGGTAGATTTTGTATATTTCACTGACCGAATTTTCCGTAAACAGGTTTTCCATACGAATAGCGTATATCTAGAAGTTTTCAACAGAACACTGCAGCACCGACCGGTCATCAAATATCGTATTACAGTATGCAATTTAATATGAATGTATGATACTCATTACTCAGTTTTAAGGTGGCTTTGCAAAAAAAAAAATGGCCACCTATATTATGTATATCACCTAGATACAACGTACTCACTTAAATCAGGCACTACAATTATATTGTATTATATGTTGTAAATTACAAATAACAAATTTTTGTTTCTATACAATACATGAATCTGGAAAACTAATATTTATATTGGACCATTTTTTTTACATAAAATAATCGTTCAAATGACAGGTTTTAATTTTAAACTTAATATTATGTATGATGTCTATTATAGCTGTGCAGGGTACAGAGTCGGGTATAAGGACGATAACAATTCTTCCAACACTTTCAGACATATATGAATATATATATCACTATCTACGGTTGAAAAATGTGTTCCAAATCCCATGGCCTAACCGCATCTATCGGCAGTCAAACATTAGCAGTTTGCAGTCAACAGCACACGGTCAACTTCACGGACGTCTCGACGGACTCGAAAGTCGTACTCCCTAGCAAGGGCGGGAAGTGGCGTTTTTTTTGGCTCGGCGCTATTCAAGTATTTTCACAAATCTAATTTTAACATAAACGCGGCAATACGCGTACGACACGTCATAATAATATCATTCGATGTTCCGGTTCCGGTTTGCGTGCAGGTGCAGTCGTCGCGAGCGTAATAGGAATGCGTACTTGGCGACACACGCTCGCGTAAAACATAATATTAATAAAGGAAAGACACGGGGAAGTCGAAAAATTGACAAAAAAAAAAATAAAGAAAAAATGATGAAGAAAAAGACGAGCGAATAATACAACAATAAACCCGCTCGAAGTCGGCGGCGGTGCAGTGGGCGCGATGACGAGACAATAATAATATAACAATAACAATACGAATATTCACGCGCGCGTATATAATTCCGGGACACCGCACCCCGTCGCCCAATCCAACCCTCCTACTACCCCCATGACTAAAATGAGCTGCGGCGGAGACTCGTCGTCATCTCTCTCTCTCTCTCTCTGTGTACAATATATAAGCCACGAAGATTACGAACGACTCTCGTCTGCAGCTCTCGGGCTCGCGCATATTATATCGACAGGTATCCGACGGCGGCGGCGGTTTAATAATTTGTCAAGCCGCGCGGCGGCGGCGGCGGCGTCGCAGTCTCCTTATAATAATATATTATAATATTCGTCTTTGTCATCGAAAACGCGCACATTATATAATGTGTGCGGGACGCGTGGGGGGGGGCGAAAACTCGCGATGCGAGAAAAAAACCGTTACCCCGCGCCCGCTGTTAAAAAACGATGTCTTACGACTTTTGGCAGCCCGTGTCGTCGTCGTCGTCGTCGCGTTATATTGCACCCGTGTCTGACGGCGGTACGTCAGTAATCATCCGCTCATCGGGGCCGCAGCGACGATAGGAAAAACGCGGGATTACCCGCTCGTGCCTCCCCCCCATCCAATCACCCTGCCCCCTCGCCCCTCCTCCGCCAGGAGACCGCGTTTTTCCCGTCGAACTCCGTGAAAAATGGAAAAGCATTAAACGCGCCGCCGCTACGCTTTTGTAATATATATAATAATACGTATCGTATATAATGAGAGACGTACGGAAAAGAATTCGTCATTATGTGTATAATAATAATAATAATAAATATATATACGCACGTCGTCGTCTCGGTCTTCGTTTTTATTTCCGCTCCTCTGTCACCCTTCCGCCGTGCCACCCACCACCCACACACCCTCCACCCCCGCCGTGTATATATTATAATATGTGACGCGCGCTCCGAAACGTATACAAATTGAACTTTTCTCAAAGTTCGATTGAAACACAATACACACACGAGCATTTGTCGTCGTTTACGAAAATGAATTTTCCGTCCCGCGCACCGCCCCCTCTCAACTACAATCCCCCCCCATAACGTTCGAAATAATAATATAATATTATAATGACTGATTTTTCTTTTCGAACGCCCGTTTGTTTTTAATACGTCGTCGCGGGACGTGCGCGCTGCAAACGCGATCGATCTCGACGATTTTCCTATCATATATTATTATATTGTATACATAACTTTTCCTCCGACACGAAACATATTAAAATTACACTCTATATGTGTGCGGTAATAATATATCACTGCGACTTAGCGGCGGAACGATTTGTTTCGGGAAAACGATTTGGCGAATCCGTCTCCGGTATTCGTGCGATGACGATGATCGTCGTATTCGAATATAGATTTCCGTCGATCGAGATTCGAGATGGCAATAATGCTCATTATTCGAATCAGTTTATATGGTTCTGTGACAATCGTAACTATCGTAACCTGCACGGGGCGTCCCGAAGGGGGAGCAATAATTGCCCTACCTATAGGTTCTTAATTCTGTTTCAAACATTTACATCAACATAATAAGTGTAAATATAATAATGTATAATTTGTACATTTCAGACCTATAGATTATTATATTAATAGCTTATTCTTTATAAAAAATTCGTCATTTTTTTATAAATTTGTTTCCCCTTCTCCCCCAAGAAAATTGTCTGCGGACTTCTATGGCAACTGGCTATTATAGTATATACAACCTCTGCAGCACACGTCTGCGGCACCTATATATAGTACTCATACCTACCTAGTTTTTTTAATCACAATAACGACGACAAACTAAGCGTTCCAAGTCGTCTACTTCCGATTATGACTATACAGAAAAAAACCGATCCGTTCATAAGATATAATATATTATTATGTACCTACCTACCTATAATCTACCTATTAGATATACATATTAGCCTATACTATACGTCTATAAACTCGAAATCATAATATAAACCGACCACGTCCCACGATCAGCGCAACAGCCGTATAATATGATATATAGCTCGCAGATCGTATGCTGTTGGACGTTGGTAAATAAATATATATAATGATATATATATATAAATATAGGCACCTTGCGGTGTACGCCGTGGCAATAAATCAAAAAGTCCAACGTCGTAAACGGTTTTCGAAATCAATTTTCAGCGTTCGTATATACATATATATATGGCCGGTCATCATGATCGCATAATATGACTCTGCGGTGTGGCGATCGTACATAATATTTAGGTCCACGCGAACTGCAAAACCCAACACTCGACACACGTCATTACAGTATTATATTATTTAGGTGTCATATTGTATGCCGTTTAACGCGTTTTATATTTGTTTTAGCCGTTTGTATCTGCAAGAGAGTTTATTTGGTTTCTTTCCATAAAAGCACCGATGGACTCCTCGTCGGCCAATGCCAATGCCGACACACGAAAATTTCATAATTTTTTTATAACTCGACACGTCTATGCAGATTAATAGTTCACCGAACGAGCAGGTGTTCGACGAGGTAAAATGTGTTTTTCCCCTTTACCGTACGATCACATGTCGTTTATCGCCGTAGTATTATGCGTTTTCACTTGTTTCAGTATTCGTTTCGTGCTAAAACACTGAAGAAATCGGCGTGTTCAAACATGTGCAGGAGACGGGAACCAACACAGAGCGGTAAATACCTAGACCTTACTGGAATCTAAATCAAATATTTTCGGAGAAACCGGAAGCTTTATAGCTTTGAAATTGATATAAGTCCTGCTGCAGCTCCTTTTTCAAAAATATTTTTCGTTTCTTTATTATTTATTTCTGAAATTTAAACCAGTTTGAAAAATATCCGAGATCCAAAGGTGGTTGGAGTGAAGTGTAAATAATATACACATCAGATTCTTTAAATTTTTACCCTGTATCGAAAAGGAGGCACGTGGTACCTCTAACGAATGATTTGATTCAATTAAAATAGACACTATATTATGATTATTTAAAAAGTATTCATGACATTTTTCAAATGTGTCTGAATCACAACTTTTAAATAAATAAGAATTTATAAAAAAAATATGATGCAGGTATTCTATTATATTTTTCACTATTTAGTATTTTTATTTTTATAGTTTTTTTTTTTTTAATGTTATTGTTTTTCTAAATATATGTCGTCATGTAAATTTGTCCATACTTAACAAAACACTCATTCAAAAAAATGTAATAAATGTTTTCGAAATAATTAGTGTTGTTCACGTCAGACAAGATGTCATCATACCGACTACCGTAATTACTAAATTATCGTGTAAACTGTATTATTATAGTTATTGCGTGCATTTTATACGTGTTTTAATTTATTATTTACTAGTTAGTTTAATCATTTTGCCACGCTCCCTCCACGGGTCACCTTAGGACGTGCACTTACAATATTATTATAATATCTCTTTGCTATTTGTAGATATCAGTGGAGCAGCTTTGGCGGGGGCACACTCGTCCAGTGATCGAAGCATGTCAAACGTATAACAATATTTTAACTAACTAAATATATTAATTTACTGTCGAGAAAACCGTTTTGCGTATCATTTTATACCGCACACCGTGTCATTGTCGCAAAACTATATTATTATTATATTATATTATTATTGCGTTCGCGAACTCGTATTATATGTCATACAGTTTGGGAGCAACTGTGCGTGTGTGTGGGTGTGGATGTGGGTGTGTATAGTACCGGCACGTAATTAACCATGTCGCTGTGTATATTATTATTATTATTATTATCATAATATATTTTGAACACGAGGATGATAAATGCGGTTATTCCGCGAGCACATAGTAACCGGAAGTGTATCTAAAGTGAACGCGCATGCACACACAAAATCACATACAGCCGTTGAGCACCGTTCAGAGTGTAATTTGTAACATTCAAATGACCCGTCGCTATATTATATTCGCGCGAGTGTTGCGAATGGCGCACATATTATTATGTGTGTGTTATACATAGTGTATATTATTTAGTGGCAGTGCACAGTTTTACAAAAAACCGAAAACACGATATTATATGACGTGTATTATACAATATTGAATTGTTGACTCCAATAAATACCTATAATATTACATACCTATTATGTAAATACATGTGTTCAGGCGTTGATCTAGAAATCTGAAGCGGAGGGCTAAACTTTTCTCAAGAACATAAAATATATACAATCATAATTGTACTACATAATAATATTTTATAACATGATAGATACGGTCATCGGGTCATAGATAATATAAGAATGGATAGGACATTAGGGCATGCCTATACCAGTTTCATATGGGGCCGTGTACTTTTTTGGGGAAGAGAGAACGTCAAGAGAAAAATAGGGGTTTTCTTAAGGTAATGTACAAAAACTGTTTACAATATTTGTCAATTTAAAATTTTGATTTTGATTGTCGTGTCTGAAAATGGAAATTGCAATACTCAATTTACTCTAAACTTACATACTCTCAACGTACATAATTAATTGTAGTTAGAATATAGAATATTATAGATAGTTAATTATAACTAATTAATCATTAATGTTATTTATTATCATTTATCAATAATCATATCAATATTGGCCCCATGTAACATTAAAAACATATCACTGGATTTTCTAGTGATAAGTTCTTATGTCCCATCTATTCTTATATTATCTATGGATACGGTTTGATAACAATATTACTAATATGGTATTTATATTTTTAATTTATGACCGAAGCACCTTCACTGGATAGTTTCTTCCCGCAAGACACTCAAGCCATTACACATGGTTTTAAAAAAAAAAAAAACTATTCATTATGCTTATTATACTTTGTTTTAGTATAGATTGTATAATTTTCTAGATTAAAAAAAAAAAAAAAAAAAAAAATTATGAATTTTAAGAGGTATGAACTATTTATTTATAGTGTAAATAAATGCATAGTAATATTTACCTTGATTGTCCAAAAGGGGGGTTAAAGCCCCTTACCCTCCCCTCCTTTTTGGATCCGCTACTGCATATATTTGTGTGTGCTATACAATAATTGGTCAGGTGCATTTATTTTGATTTCAGCCCTTCTACAAACGGATTGTAATCATTTAATGAATGAATTAAACAATGTATTTTCATTGAGTCACCGTCATAACCGCGAATCCAAAAAATCGAATGTCAAAATAGCTAAGTATAAAATAGCTAAAAGCCATAATAGCGAATGTTCAAAACAGCTAAAGTATATTATATTAAAATAATGTATAGAAAATGCAAATATAAACGACCCGTGAAAATTTCAAAAATATACGTTCATTTATTTTAGGGTTACACCAAAAACGAAAATCGATTTTGTGGAAAACCGATTTTGGTTAAAAATTCCCATTTTTCTTTAATTTTTATGTTGTTTTTCCTGGCGATTTTGAAAACTATTGGGAATTTTAAAATTTGACCTCCCGAATGCACGAACAATATTCACTTTCCCATCGAACAAGATACTGCAGAAGTTGAAAATCGAAGCATTAATTCGACTACTTATCTTGTACACAGACACAAAAAAAAAACGCACATCATTGCAAAATCAATACATTCATCATTCCACTCAGAATCTAAAATTAAATTTAAATTTAAAAATTCATTCTGCGTATATTTTGAAATTTTTTCTTTCATATTTTGACTTTTTTTAGTGCACGTTTACTCGCATATTTAATATTAATAAATTATAAGTTCATATAAATCTGTTTTTTACTCTATTACACACAAACGCTTTTTCAACTCTTTCCTAATTATGATTATGTAAGAAATTTAAGACCTTACAGCGGTCAACCAATAATGTGTACGCAAAATACCAGCAGACTTGATTTATTTCATTGGTCACATACATACTATCAATGTTATTTTTGGATAAATCATTATACGATGTATGTGATTAATTTCTTGAACGGAAAAAATATATTTTTTTAGTACGATGAATATTTTAAGACTGGACAATTATATTTGGTGAACGTTTTTTCCTCTGTTAATTAACATACGCGAATTTACCATCGATATAAACTTATATCACTGCGTCTGAGATCGGCAAAAAAGCGAAGAAACCATAAATCGTGAAGTCGACGGAATAAAATTAAAAACGAGAAAATCCAAAAACCAAATTTAAGGACAAAAAATTAATCAACCGAAAAATGTCGATTCACGAATTAAAAAAAAAAAAAAATTTATCTGAATAAACAAAAATATAATATACAGATGTAAACGTGTTTGTAATATATTTTGGCTTTCATCACAATAATGGAAACTACAATAACGGATTATCTTAACAAATCGATGAAGAACATTTTTTTTTGATAATTCGCAACCAATAAGATGAAAATCATGTCGTTATTGCCATATATTATTATGTTCACAGCGTAAACGTTATGACGTGAACTTTACACAAAACGGAACATATTATTATCATGTTTGGACGTTTGATTGAAGTTTATGTAGGTACGTTGCAGTTAACGTCACGAAGAAGTATGGTTTTTTTTTTTGAGCTCACGACTAGAAATAATATAGTTCATCGGAAAACGTTATTGGATACGTCCTACCTATACACTAAGTATTAATAATAATTACTGTTATTGAACAACGCGTGCATAGTAAGTTTTAGTTAAAATCATAAACATGCCAATTTAATTGAAACTATGTTGATTTTACTGTTAAACTCTAATAAATTTCACGGTTCGCCTCTATACCTATACATAATCGAATTAATTAAATACGTCAGGAGCGTAAGATTAGTGTGTTCTCGTTGCGCGCAACAATAACTTTAGCTCAAAGTATAATATATTATTTTAATCAAATCGATATTTTTTAACAAGTGGGTTCAAATAAAAAATTCTGTACCTATAATAAAACGTTATAATTAAGTCCCGGATTTCAAGTGCATTATTTTTTGGTTTTTTTTTTTTTGGTGCTCTAGGACAATGCGCATTTTACAATTCGTTTCGTATAGGAAACAAACTTTAAAGGAGGGGGTGAAACTTTTATTTTGCTAAATTTTTTTCAGCATTTCCGTGTAATTTTATTAATTTTTAGTGCATGTACTCATCGTCCGAGCTTTTAGTGTAAATCAGGAAATTCAAAATATTTTATCGAGATAATTATATTATATTGTTTTCATAATATTTAATTAATAGTTTTTAGGTATTTTTCTTTCGTAAAAAATATCGAAATCGATAACGGGTCCAGTCATTATTATCGGATGTGGTGTCTTATCAGGACTTAAACAAATAACAACTAATTGGTCAGCTGGAGGTATAATATATCGCATTTATTTCCAGTATACTTTTTATCAATCGTGAGTTCCTAAGTTTGATATTCAGTGTTTTAATTATATTGTTCACTAACAGTTAACATTTTCGAAAATTAAACCACTGTTTTCCTATCCATGTTTGCAAATAAGCGTGCCTACAAAAAAAATTATTGACATTTTTTTTAAGGGCATTATTGGGTTAAATTTCGGTTTATATAATAACTGACTACTGAGGAACTAGGAAGATCCGACTACTTGAAAACAAATTCATAATTTATAATTTTATTAATTGTGTGTATCATCTCGACGGACGAACACTTGAACCTATAAAAGTATAACTGCACTTTAACGGTTTACTCGAAAACTTGATTGCATATGCCCTTATTGTGCCCAGTCATTGAAAAATATGCCTAGTAATTGAAACTCGTAATTCACTACCTAAGTAATATATTTTAATATGACTTAAATTTCGCTTCAAGTAGTTTTTCGGTAGTCATTTTGATGTTCGATGACGATTCGTTTTTATGTCCGCGTTTTTAATTCTTTCTAGGTAACCACGCAAAGTGTCCTACATCCACGATAATAATATAATAAGTACTTACTAGGTACTAAAGGTTCTTATTATCTATTAATTATTATAGTGTAGTGTATCGGCAAATTATTAGTTGATTATATTGGTTTTCACCGTGACAACGTGTAGTTATACTTATACCCACTTATCTTTAAAATAATTTTCAGCCCAAACTTAATATTATGAACTTCGCGACAATGTGTTAAGTTCGACTTTGTACAATAATAATGTATAAGTGATTAAATAATTAATCGACAAGGACGAGACTGCGTGAGGATTAATTCGTAGCAATAAACTTTGACGATACTAATTAGTCTCAATATAATATTTATTATGTATGTTATATTAATTATACTTGCCGATGCAGTATATTATGACGTTATTTAATTATTCGTTTTATCTGTCTAAATAGTAAATACCGATAGTGCCATAGTGAAAGAATTGAGCGTCGTAACAGTATTATTGTCACTTGGCCTTTAAAATAAAACATAACAAAGAAGATTTAAAACGATAAAAGTTCAATTTTTTTAATTACCATTATTTTTTATTACTATGATTTTTAAATAATTATTAAATTCTATGACTGGATTTGAATTCACATCTGTATAATGTTCTAAAATGTATCTTATATAAAAACTTTAGGTTGAAGTAAACTTTTTTTTAATAAATAATAATAATATAATACAATTAATATTGTATTTCTGATCGGTCAAAAAATGCTTCAATCTTCATTATTAAGA